>CM021731.1:100270903-100373996 GCA_011075105.1 Heteronetta atricapilla
TTTTTCTTTTTCTTTTTCTTTTTCTTTTTCTTTTTCTTTTTCTTTTTCTTTTTCTTTTTCTTTTTCTTTTTCTTTTTCTTTTTCTTTTTCTTTTTCTTTTTCTTTTTCTTTTTTTTTCTTTTTCTTTTTCTTTTTCTTTTTCTTTTTCTTTTTCATCTCCTTTTTCCTTTTTCTTTTTCTTTTCCTTTTCCTTTTCCTTTTCCTTTTCCTTTTCTTTTTCATTTTTCCTTTTCTTTTTCATTTTCTTTTTGTTTCTTTTCCTTTTCCCTCTTTTGTTTTCTTTTTCTTTCACTTTTTCTTCTTTTTCCTTTTCCATCTCTCTAGGTGTTGTATCAGCATTCTCACAGACTGGAGAAAAGGGCACTCAGCACTACAGACAACACTAAGATTCTTGAGTCAGCTAGACTTGCTAGACTTCACATCACAGACAAAAGATAGAGGGAAAAGACACAATAATGAGAAAATTATTTTCATTTGTTCATGTGCATAAAGACTTGAAACAATTTTGTCAAGAGCATAGTTGACTTAAGCTGCAAATTTTTGGAAAGAGGAAAAAATCCTATAGCCGTCCTGACAAGTTGCATGCCAGTTTCAACTAGATATGATTTAAAACAGCCAAGTTATAAACCCTGAAAAATTGGGTTTATAATGGAAATAACTGACCATTAACTTTGATGTCATTTATACAATGCCTTAATAGCTTGACACTCACTTTCCATCTCTCACTTCAGTCAACAGATAAAAAAACATGCTGCTCATTTATTAACTTATAGGTTTGATTGCCCATGCATGGGCATTCAGTTTCTCCTCTTCCTCTGTCTGTTGCATATCCTCCTTCTAAGATGCAGAGATCAGGGAAATTTAAACTTCATTTTGCTTCTTGTAAAGTCAAGGTGGCTGCTTTGCAGATTATCAGTTTGCACATAAACTTTTGTGGACTTGGAAGGTTTTTATAGTTGGCTAGCATTAAGTAATTTGTTTCCCAGACCTCAATCAATAGTTCTTCAATAAGAAAATGTTGTACAAAGAAATATTATGCCAATATTACTCAATAGCACAGTGGAATTCTGAACAGGGTAAGAGCCAAGAGGTCTCAGTTGGAAACAACAATCTACCAGAAGCGCTTGACTAGATGGAATAGCTCAGGGAAAACAAACAAATAAACAAACAAATATATGATTGTCTGTCTATATGATTGACTGTCTGCTTTTCCATCTCTTGGACTATGGGCAGCCACTGAATACACAAGGATTGCTTTCTTTCTATCACAATAGCAGCCTGACAGCTTTCCCAGAAGGAAACATTAAGAAACATGTAGCCTTTCTTTTCCTTTTCACTACCAAAATACAAGCAGTTTTCCAGCTGATTTGCTCACTCTCCTTTATCTGGCTGCATGGTCATATGTAGGGAAATTGAAGGGCAAAAGTACTCTAATTAAGTTGTTTTTACAGAATGCAAAAGAGAAAAGATGGGCAGTTCTCAGTTTGAAAGAACAAAACTGTTTTTTCAAGTAGGAACAGAGATAAAGCAGACGGAGCTACAAAACTGGTAGTATCTTTGAAATGCTATGAAATTAGACAATTGATGGCTGACAATTTAAAATATGGATTGCCAAGGTTGGACTGATCTGGATTAGGAAACAGAACTGATTTCTGAGGAGTTGACAAACAAGTGAATGCCCAAGCCTCCACAGGCCTTACTTTCTCTTATATCAAGGTATCTCCCATCAACAGATTGGTAGTAAGTTCAGGAAGTTCAGAGCCTGAAAAGGAAAACAAAGGTAAACATCACCACACTTCAGTAGAATATGCATGATTTGTCACAGTAAAGTCAGTGGCAAATTCCAATCAAATTTAAAGTAAATGCAAGAGGCTGTAGCTATGGCAGGGGAAGAAATGTCCTTTGCAAAACAGCCTTTGATTTGAGAACAAGCTATTTGTAGAAGTTGGGATTTTAAGAAGCAGGCATTACAGGAAAATAAAAATATAGTGATCCAACTTATTTTTCAACTTAACCGAAAAGCCTTTAACTTGTCCAAGTGAAACACAGAAGTTCACCCAAATAACTGAAAATCAAAAGGTCTCAAGACTACTTTCCAAAAGACTTGATTTTCAGCTTTACCTTTATGCTTCTATCACCCTGAAAAGATAGCTGTCTCTTTGATAGGTAGGCAAAGAAAAAAAAAAAAAATCAAAAGCTGTCTCAAAGAAAAGAAACTTGGAAGTTTTATTTCTTGGGAAATAAAACTTTGGTACGGTGTGTCAAAAAGTAGTTCTAAAATATTTTCATTTTCAATGGGACAAAATTACAGCTGGGGTAGAAATGTTAACTCTTAGGGCAAGTTGAGCATGTGGAATACATTCCTGTTAAAACTGTACAGAACTTGGGCTTTTTAATAATGCCACATCCTTCAGACTTCTGAAAGTCACAGCAGGTCAACACCACAAGATGGTGTTGACTGGTACAGTGTTACTGACTACAGCTGATTCATGCCATTTTAAGATCAACAGGATCCTACAGGAGCTGTGAACTTGCTGGGCACATATTGCATTTGATGATGCAGTATTTGAAGAACTAAACCACATTCTAATAAAACTCAATGAGTTTGTCCTTAGCTTTTTGTATATAAAAAAAAATTCTCAGGAGAGGAATCTGCATAAAGCATTAGTATCAGAGATGCAAAGTTATTGAAGATTTCTAAAAGGAAAAATGAAAGCTTGTACTAAATCTGTTTTAGAGCAGAAAACACAAGTGAAGGCTCAAGACTGACTTTTAAAATTTGAAAGAGTAATCTATAGTTATGTGGAATTCTCTTACAGAAGATCTGATTTAAATGGGAAAGCAAGGGTAATTTCCAATCAAACCTCAGGGCAATTCTTAGGGCAGTTCTTATTAGGGAGATGACCTTTTCTCTGCTGCAATTAGAAAAGCTCTATTATCTTCATACAAATGTTTAAGATGTGATATCCTCTATAGTTTTCAGAGTATGTGTTCTCTTCATGTCTGTGTTATCATTTTTCACATGAAGTCAATACCTGTCCCAAAGGACACTATGGAAAATAAAACAAGCAAACAGACAATAAACAACACCAAAACCATACACATCATCCCTCATAACAAACACCCTAAATTCCAACATTCCAACATTTATTTTCTGTGCACCCTTTAAAAAAGAAACAACCATTAAATATGCCTTTCTGCAAAGCAGAGGAATTAATAGCAGTTTCATTTAAGTACTGCTTACATTGTTTAACAGGCAGTCTTTTATAATGTCAAGTTAATGAGATTGCCAATCAAGGAGGAACATTCAGTGGTAAAGTATGCAAATGAGACGTTAGCATAGTGAAGTTGCTGTCGTCTTTAAATTGTGAGAGATAATGCCAGTCTGTGAGAACTTTTTCAGGGAAAGTCCAGATTTCAATGAGAAAGACAAACTTTAAGTGATTACTAAATTTATAGTGTTTATCACTTCCATGACAGCTGACAGGAAAAATCAAAGCCAGAACATGTCCAGGCATAACTTTATTTTGTGTAATCCGAACAAAAAGCACAGTTCATGACATTTTGAATGTAACATGATTGTAACTGAGTAATAATTAAATTTGAAAAACTAAACAATGATGTCTGAAGTTAATGAATTACACAAATAGCTTACAACTACTTTTTTAAAGGGATATCTTGTTTGTATTTTAGGAACTGTTTATGTATTTATTTATTTATTTATTTATTTATTTATTTATTCCTTTGTACTGAGTGTTGAATGAAGGTGGGAGTAGCACAGCCAGCCTCTGCAGTAGTGATTCAGGAAAATCCCTTCAGCTTAACAAAACTGGGGCTCTGAGGCTTGGTGGTTGTGCAAACAGCTTTAACTAGAAAATTCTCTCTCCAGGCACAGAGATATTTATAGAAATGCCATATAATAATTAGCTGTCAAAGTTATCTAAGTTCCCCCACGTGAACAATTGGGATGTCTCATCTACAGCCTGCCACACTGGACCTATGTATTTAAAGATCTAAGACTGTTTTATTTTGGGCAGTGGTGTGGAGCAAGTGAGGTGTGACTATTTTGAAGACCCTTCTGTGTTTAGGCTCTATGCAAAATAAACCTATTGGTTTGGAAAATAAACCTATTGGCTTGAGGCATTCTACTTGCAAATCCACCTCCTATCAAAAATGTTAGTCTTGTGAGGTCTGGTACGTCTTCAGAGCATGTGGTTCCAAAGGGTATATGTCACATACTACACAACAATTTTTATTGGGCCTGACATGATACCTTTCTTTAAAAATATTTTACATTCCAAGAAATTGAAATTTACTTTGTGGTCTTGGGAAGTTTATCTGGGTGTTTTTGTTGTTGTTGTTTTGTTTTGTTTGTTTGCTTTGCTTTTTTTTTTTTTTTTTTTTTTTTTTCTCTAATTTGGATGATCAAAAATTACTGGCTTTCTCACCTGCATTGCCAACAAGAAAATCTGTTCTGTCCCTGATCTATTGACAAATTATTTAAGAGGAATAATTTTTTTGAATGTCAGCTTCAGCATAATTCATGATCTAATAAACATTGAAAGGTATCCTGATGATTGTCCTATTGCCTTAAAAAGTTTCAGTGTTAAAAATACTATTTTAACATGGTCTCAGCTGTAACATATCTGAAGCACACTTATGCGTTTAATTCTCTGTCATAATGAGCTTTCATTTAAAAGCATCATATTGTAAAATACAATATATTGAAAATATAGTTCGTGGGACAATTTTTAATGTATTCCAACATCTTCTAATCTATTTATCTTTTAACATTTGTCAACATGACTTGAGTTAATTTGGCCTCTTCCATCTTCTTTCATTGTACTGGGAAGGCTGTGAAAATATGAAACTTTATAACTTTTTAATATTAGGAGTTTATCATATTTTAGTAGCATGTGTGTGTTTTACTAATAGTAAGCAAAGCTTAGCCCAAATTGTAGTTCTTCACAGATTAGTAAGGAATATGCCAAATGCAACACTGCAAGTATGAGAGGATGAAAAGAGGAGCCTCCATTCTATGTTGCAACCCACAGGTTACCCAAAAAAGTAACTGGTAGTTCTTTGCTTTCTCTCTTTCCTTTGCCCCTGCCCAAAAGCAAACTGTCCCCATGCAACTGCAGCTTCTTGTCCTTACAGCTGAAAAGGGCCTCAGCTCCTCTCTCCTTTCCATAATTCATGGCAAGTTCCAGGTCACTGATTTCCTGCTGTGAAAGGCCAAGAAATAATTATTCCCGTTGGGCCAAATTGACTGCAGTAAGATTTTTCCTCTCCTTTAAAACATTGGGAGGCCCTGCTGAATTAAAGGAAACCAAAGTTTAGCATCTTCACATGAAAATGAAATGTAGGAATTGGCACATTTCCAGTGGAGACAAAGAGTAAAAAGGTAGACTCCTAAAGGTCAAAAAAACAACAACAAAACACCCTCCCCACAAAACAAAACAAAACAAAAAAAAACCAGCCTTGGGAGACTACTTAGTAGATCTTTTGCTTTTAATGGGAAGCCTTGGGTCTTGGGTCTTCATAGCACAGGTTTCCTGTATTATTGCCTGAATGGTGTCTGGGACAACATGGATGATGCCTGGTTTGGGTTAGTGCCTGTAAAAGTCCCTGTTAAATGACCAGCAAGCAAGGTGATGGTTTTATATTAACCCCACTAGGCGTCAAATTATTACAATAGTATCTTAAAGCCCATTTATTTCTTTGTCTTCTATCCAGCTCTTCTTAGTGAGCAACCCAAACTCTGTTTTAATTCCTGTGGGCATCTGACTGCTGGTTTCTTTCCTCTTGTCACTGAAAGTGTTCAAATCCGTGACTTGAAAAACTGCAGAAGCCATAATGGACTTCATTTGCAATATCCTTTCTGGTGCAAAATCTCTATTTTGTGCTTGCTATTTTTCTTTTTATTTAACATATTATTGATTTATTCTCTCTCTTTCTTTTAAACTGTTTATTCTGAGATTCTTTGAAGGAAGAACTTGCTTATGCTGTGTGTATTCATTTTTCATTTTCTCCAAATGTGTTGCACCTGAGAGGAAAGTCTCTAACTAGATTTTCTCCTATTAACACTGAAATATGGCAGGGATTCAGAGACTGTAGTTTGATTTTTAACAGAGCTAGACTTGAAAAATATCTTCCTTTGAAAATTGAAACCTTTGGCCTCAATTGGCTTGGAAAGCTATTGGAGCAATTTGGATAAAATCCTGCTAGGATTTGTATAAGCTTTTGGCAGTCAAAACTATGGGAAATGGGTATTCTTAAAAAGTAGGTATTCTTAACTACTTTCTTCCTAGGCATTTACTTAACATTTAATTCACAGGTACATTGTCTTAGATCTCAACATCTAAGTGACATATGCATGCATTGGCACTGACATGACAAATGCTTATTTTTGAGGTACTGCCATATTTTCTAGCAAAGATGGAATGTAAAGAAGTTGTTATTAAAAGCTTATTATAGAAGTTTAAAAAGGCAATGGGCTTAAAAGAGACTATTCGGAAGTTAATGTCTCATATGTTTTTGAAATTTTTCCACCTCTCCAACTAAAATGACTTACATCTTTCTTCAGTACTGTCAAAGGAGCTGCTGTTCCCAAGCAGGTAACTGCTTTGGTATAGCAGCAACTGGACCAGCTGAAAATGAACAAGGTAAAAGGTATCATTAGCATATTGCTGTCGGCTAGGAATATAACATCTCATCAGATTTTGAAATAATTTTCTGTACACATTGAAAAACAACTGCAGTACCCCATAACAAACTGTCTTCCAAGGAAGAAGCCCTATTTTTGATCCTAATATAAGTGTTGTAGGCACAAGTTTCTTTTCATAATTTCACTTAAATCTTCTATGAATATATTGGTTTGTTCAATTGGATATTATAAATCATTTTCATACAAATTGTATGTTAACAGTACAAATTGCTAAAATTTAGCCAAGAAAAAGTTTTCTTGCCTGTTTCAAAGTAATAAGGAGCATGAGATGTGCCCAGTGCACCAGAAAGTGTTGTGATAGCCCTTCCCCAGCTAACCTTTCTCCAGGGTTAGCAGCTGTCAAGAATCCAAAAAAAAAAAAAAAAAAAAAAAAAACACCTGCATGTGTGGTGGCTGAAGCTCATCATCTTCCTAACTAGTTAAAATGATTTTAAGTTGACATTATCAAGAAAGGGGATACTGGCTCTTGCCACATGAGAGGGAAATCTCAAAAGCTTATTGCTTCATCTGTACAATATGAACTGGAGGATGGGGTCTGGTCAGTAGTTAAGAGGTCATATCTTTACCATACACTGATCATTTATTTATATTTATGTATGTATATATATATATTTATATATATGTATGTATTTTATTAGAATTTTCTGAAAATATTTTAATTTTAGAATGGTATTTCAAGAGTCTAGTACAGTATCTTGTTGAGAAATTGTTATTTAAAAATCACACTTTGCCTAATATTTCACATTCTAAACTAGTTTCCAGAAATTGTCAATGATTGTTGAAGTAACCTAGCACAGCATAACTAATAAAGAAGTACTTCTGCTGTAAGAAGCTTACAAATGATGACTCTGAAAGGGGAAAATATGTTAGTTTAGACTTTTACCTTTGGTTTCCATCACTAAGTAAAAATAAAGAGACGTGAATATTTTTGAGCTCATAGGCATTTTAATACTAAGTTGGTGGTAGACTGTTTGGAGAAAAGAAAAGTATGCCTACAGTCTTGTTTTTAATTCCATAGTCTACAGTGGGTAAATGCAGTCTGTGAGTCATTAGTAATGCAAATTTATTTTTTTGAAATAAGATATGATGCTTCAGTAAAATGAAGAAAATTTCTATAATAAAATCATAGGAGTTGAACATTGTTCAAGCAATCACAATTCAAGCAATCACAACCACAATAGAGGAAAAGAGGAGAGACTTCATTCCACTGACAGCTTTTGGAAGCTTTCTGTCTCTGGAGCACATGGGAATGCAGGATGAATTTGTAGCATCCACAGAATAGATGGACTCACTGAATCAACTTGAAATAGCTACGTATTAACTTTCTAGCAATTTCAGATTGTCCCAAATTAATATTCTTCTAATTTTCTCTTTGGTGTGTTTCTGACATATTTTTGTTTTTTTGTTTGTTTGATTGTGTTTGGTTTTGTTTACAGAAGCAATAATCCCTTTACAAAATGTTTTTGGTGGAATATATGATTTGAAATGTAATACTTTTCTCTAGTTCTGCCCACAGAAATCCAATGGAAATGTTTTCAGCTGGCCGTAGTCTCTTAAAGTCTCAGATATCTACATAAAAGAGTTTCTCTCAAACTTGCACCTGGTCTGGCTCCACCCTTTACAATTTCCTATCTTCTCTGCTTCTGTTTCCATACCACATCCTAGTTTCTTGCCAGATTTTCTTGCCCTTCTACTTAGTTCTCCATCCAGTTCCTCCCCTGGAGGATGAGCCTCCACCCTCACAATTGAGAAAATTTCCAGTACATATTTTCAGTGCCTCACCCCAAAAATGCCAGGTGATCCCTGTCCCAGTCATCCTTTTTTATCTTCCCCTCAGCTTCTGTTCACAAACCCTACAGCCTTTTCTGCTATAGCCTTTTCTGTTCTTGCTTCCAGTGCTTTTTTTTTTTTTTTTTTTTTTTTTTTTTTTTTTTCCCATACACTGTCTACTTCTTCTTCCTTTTTGAATAATTACTCTTCAACAACATGCTGTCATTGACTCAGAGGACAAAACATACAAGTGAGAACCTAAAACACTTTATTCCACAATTTAAATTCACAGCACATTTGACTATCCCAGAAAATGACACTCTGGATATTGAAACCCTTTATGAGTCTGTGGAAAACATTTGCTCTTTTGCATCACTATGTAGAGGTAATTATATTACTTCTAAGTTGTAAAGGAAAACTTGAGTGATTTTTCTACAGAGAAAGAAAAATGTGGGTGCTGAAAACCTGCTACACTATATGTGCTGCTCCATCCTGGGTTTAAGTCTATTCTTATTCTTGCTCTCATTGTCAGTGGGGAAGGCTATGTCAGTGTCTTCTCAGTCATCCTTATAACAAACAATCATCCTGTGTGTTAACCATTCTCACCCATCTTCATCTCTCACTATTAGATTAATAGTTGCCAATTATGCATACTCTTCCCTGCACAGCTATTGTTTACATGTTCTCAAATTTTATTCATTAGACCAGTGAGTGGGCATAATTATGATTATAAGTTATCCCTCCATTTTCTCAAGGACAGTGAGGAATGTAGTACAGTGAGTATTTGGATCCATGATAACATCTTGGATCCAAAATTTTGCTCAGTATCTCCTTTATTCAAGAAACAGTAAAAACAAACATTTGGTTCATATTTCTCATTAGCACATTTTTGCAAATAAAAATAGTGAACATATTGAACAATTAGTTAGGAAGTGAAAATCTCTCCATAATTACAACCTCCAAAAATTATTTACAAATAAGATAGCTTGCCCAGTCAAGAAAAAAAAAAGAAAGAAAAAGTGAATACGTGTAATTAGTTATTTTTCATCTAAAGCTCTTATTTAATCAACATATTCATAATGTACCAGTAAATGAAACAGCATGTTAATAATCATTTTATAAAACAGGAAGCAGATTAAACCAGAACACTTTTACTACAGTCAGAAGGTCAGAAACATTTTCTTAGCTTCTCATGTTAACTACTAAATTAGTAGTTTTAAAAAGTCAACCCTGTTTCATATTTAAGAAAAATCTCAAATTATTAATCTTACATTACATTTAGAATCTATTTAAAGAATTTCAGCTATCTCCTCTCATTCACAGAATCACAGAATCACAGAATTGTTAATGTTGGAAGGGATCTCTGGAGGTCATCTGGTCCAACACCACTGTTCAAGCAGGGCCACCTAGAACAGTCTGCCCAAGACCATGTCCTGATGGTTTTAACTATGTCCAAGGAGAGGCTATGTCCATAGCCTCTCTGGGCAACTTGTGCCAGTGTTTGGTCACCCATATATTAAAGAAGTTTTTCCTGACATTCAGATGGAATATCTTGTGTTCCAATTTGTGCATATTGCCTCTTGTCATGGATCACCATTGAAAATAGCATGGCTTTGTCCTCTTTGCACCCTCCCTCAGGTATTTATACATATTGATATGATTCCCACTTTTCCTGTTCAAATAAAAACAGTGACCCATAAGCTTCTACATTTAGGTGAATTCACCACTGAGCATTGGAGCAATTTGACTCCTGGGAGGCACTGCAGAAACAGACACTGAATCTAGGGTTTTAAATTTTGCAGTAACTTGTGCATAATATATGCAGAAAGATCATGGTATAGTGGAAAAATGCACGAAGAAGTGTTGTCTGTGGACCACTGCTCCAGAGACATTAATGATATTTTGATAAATGTTAACTATCTCTATAGAAAGGATCATGTAGAAAATTGCCAGCTTTGTGCTTGAGATCCAAAATATGCATATGATCAGTTATTTCTAGAATTTCTGATGTTTTAGGATATATTAGTCACATTTGTTGCTAGTTTAAACAAATCTTTTTTCTGCTACTCTGCCTCTATATTGTATACAGACTTATGGTTTGTACTTATGTGGAACTTTGTATTTTAGTGTGATACTTTCCATGATTAGTTTCCATGACTGCAAACATTGTACTTGGCAGTTCTCAGTAAATGCAAAACTGCAAATGATTCCTTGAAAAGCTGGTGAATGGCCTGTAACACAAGTCCTGTGAGGAGCGGCTGAGGCAACTGGAGTTGTTTAGTCTGGAGAAGCGGAGGCTCAGAGGAGACCTTACTGATCTCTACAACTACCTGAAAGGAAGTAGTGGAGAGCTGGGGGTTGTCCTCTTCTCACAGATAACCAGCAATAGGACAAGAGGGAATGGCCTCAAATTGTGCCAGAGGAAGTTTAGGTGGGAAATCAAGAGAAATTTCTTCTCAGAAAGAGTAGTCAGGCATTGGAACAAGTTGCCCAGAGAGGTGGTGGGGTCCCTGTCCCTGTTTAAACACCTGGGGGTGTTTAAAGAAAAGTTGGACATGGTGCTTAGGGACATGGTTTAGTGGGTGACATGAGTAGTAAGTTGGACCAGATGATCTTGGAGGTTTTTTCCAACCTTAATGATTCTATGAAATAAAATGATTAGGATATCTTTTGTGCCACCTATGTTGATTACAATCTTGTCTGCACAAAGTGGTTCACTATTTCTTCTGTGAACTATGGTTTAGACTTTCAGATAGAAGAGAGAGATCCATGAGGGTAGATCCCCCTGAAATCTCAGCCTGAACAGGACCAGTTCTAATGATGAAAGCAAGGATAGTTGCACAACAGAGAAAAATGTCAAAACTCAATACAAAAATGCAATTGATCCAAATAAACAAGACTATTGATTATTTATTTATTTTAAATTTAAATGAAGGCAGAACACACACAAATTCACAGAATTAGGTATATCTGATGCTGAACTTGGTTAGAATGACCAACAAGAGTTCTTCATTCTATGACTGAATAGCTGGGACTGAATCTAAAGATAAGTTCAGAAAGAAGTGGTGATGATAAATGGTTCAAAAGTGATGGAAATAAAATATCCTATAAATTAATTTATAATTCAAAAATCAGTATGTAGTGGCCAATTAGAGATGCCAATTGGGGTAGAATTGTGATTTTAAAAGTAGTTAGTATTGACTCTGATGAGGTTTTAGAAAAATGTTTTAGTTTATATAGTACATGTGATAATGTTTTGATAAATACTATGTTACTCTTTTCATTTTATTTGGGTTAGAAGATTCTCAGATGGCTTACAACTGAATAAAGATGACATTAAGAAGAGGCATGTTGTCTCAACAATAAATCCAGGCCTTCTGTTTTGAAATGACAAGCAATGTTGTAATTATCTCACAAGTGTCTTGTGGGTTTTTAGGATTTCTCTCTGAAATTACCTTTTCCATTCAAGCACTTCCAGTGGAAATCTATATGAAGATATTAAAGCTACAAGCTCCCATTTAAATGTTATTTGGGGCAACAAGATCCACAGGGTTAATTAAGAAAGCATTATACAGTCCACTATTAAGGAATGGGCTAATGACTTCAGACCATAGGGGACAGAACCATTTACACAAATATAGGACCTGAGAGGATGGTTTAATGGGGGCAGCAATAAAGTGAGAGCAGAAAATTTTTACTACCCACTGATGGTCAATAGCTTTCTTAACACAACATCTGTGACAGCTTGGATGGCTGAGATCACCAGCAGTCACCCTGAGTTAAAGTCTGCCTGAATAAGAGTCCCAGAAATCTTCTTGCCTTCATGAAAGGCAAATCTCTACATTAAATAAGTCACTCTAAACTTCTCTTCAAGAGAAACTGACCCTATTTTATAATAATTGCTGAATCAAATTAATCAGTTCAAATTATTCATTACAGTGGCATTGGAGTCAATGAAACAATATTGATTTCATAATCTGAGTATCTGGCCTATTAATTCTATCCCTGGACTGGCAGAAGACTTTAAGAACACTCTCAGAGCTTGAACAGCTCACGTTGAACTCTGAGAGCAACATTTCAGAAAATATTTTTTAAAGCTATATGTAAAAAAAAATAAAAACAAAGCATGGGCATTCAAAACCAGAAGACTTAAGTATGAAGGGGGAATCAAAAACAAACAAAAACCCAAAATGAATACATTGACGATATGAAAAGATGAAGCCTGAGAAATACAGAAAATATCTTTTGATTCAAAATATTTGCAATCATTAAATCATTAGCTTTTTTTTTTTTTTTTTTTTTTTTTTTTTTTTTTTTCCTCCACCAAGTAAGACGTAAGACCTGAACTACATCAGGCTGTATTTATTGCAGATACATGAGGTTGAAAGTGAAAAGAGAGATCAAATATTACATTTGTAGTAACAACACTGGTAATGGTATGGTTAGTATCTGTACCATTTTCAAAGGAAGGAATTTGATCAGATGAAAAGCAGTGAGCCATTTGCAGAAAGCAAAGTTAGTAACACCTTGATGAAACAGAGATTGAAGAATCAAATATTCTAGGCAGCATGAGCATCATCATTTTTTCTGTCCTATCTAGTACATATGGCAGAATTCAAATGATGTCAATAATTTTATACTGATTTATTTTTCTAGTTCTTTTTAGTTAAAAGAATACTGTTTCAGACATTATTACTGCAACAGTGTTGCCAACTAAAATGAATGTTTGTTTAGACAGCATTCTATTGGATATTCTCAAATGATTTCTCATCATCTGAGAGATCAACAAATATGTATATTTCTTTTGTTATGCTACTTCAATTACCTGTAAGTCTTCTTAATTCGATGTTGTAGATTCTGGATTTGAAAGTTGTTTAATTTATACAGTATAATCTTAGGAATGAAGAGAAATATTAAATTCAGTAGCATTATAGCTGGAGAGAAAATGATTCTTTCTCATTAAGTTACAAGACTTTGCTGCTTTATTAGAAAGGAATTAATTCCAGCAGCACCAATATATGTAAGGACTCGTTTCCTATTATTGTGTGTTCTTTCCCAGCACGCCAGGAGATGAGCCGTTCTTTCACTGATAGTAAAGAGAAAGTCTCTTACCTTTCTAGAGAGTTTCCTAGTACTTATAAAAACTTACTACCTTTCTGACATCAAATTTCTTTTACATTGGTTTGAGAAAGACTGTAAGGACAAAATCTCTATGCACACTGACAGATGCACACAAATCTATGTATATACAGTGTTTTGTTTCTCAAGCTTTGTTGTCTTTTCTAGACCATAATATCACAGTTAGATAACATAAATACAACACACTGTACAGATCATATACCCTGGTAACACTAAGAAATCGTGGCATTAATCATCTTAAAATCTTGAAGAAATCCCATGATAATATTTGGGGCAAGAGAAATATCGAGCTTTTGATAGAGCCGCTACCATAGTTTTAGAGCAGTGTCAAAAATCATGGCTAGTACAAACTACAGAATTCAAAAAATAAAGACAGAATTAGATTCTCCCAACAAATAAGTGAGAATAAAGAAGAATTCAGGTAATGAAAAAGTAGATAAAAACATCATAGAGCTATAATAAAACACCCCCTAAAACCCTAAGGGTTCCCACCAGGGGTCTGCAGTTTATCTTCCATCAGTTTCCACAGCTGCCTGGAGTTAGGGCTTCTCTTTACTTACACTGCTTTGCATACTTTGTATTTTCCAAACATTCTATTACTGCACATGTGCTACCTTTAAAAATAATAAAACCAACTTGTAGGCTGATTTATATATTCCAGCAATACTCCCTAACTTTTGTCCAGAGAAGGGCGATGAAGCTGGTGAAGGGTCTGGAGAACAAGTCTTATGAGGAGTGGCTGAGGGAGCTGGGATTGTTCACCCTGGAGAAAAGGAGGCTCAGGGGTGAGCTTATCACTCTCTACAGGTACCTCAAAGGAGGCTGTAGCGAGGCTCAGGGGTGAGCTTATCACTCTCTACAGGTACCTCAAAGGAGGCTGTAGCGAGGTGGGGGTTGGTCTGTTCTCCCACGTGCCTGGTGGGAGAACAGACCACCAGGTCTGTTCTGAGAGAACATACAGGACGAGGGGGAATAGGCTTAAGTTGCGCCAGGGGAGTTTTAGGTTGGATCTTAGGAAGAACTTCTTTACCAAAAGGGTTGTTAGACATTGGAACAGGCTGCTGAGGGAAGTGGTGGAGTCACCATCCCTGGAGGTCTTTAAAAGATGTTTAGATGTAGAGCTTAGGGATATGGTTTAGTGGGGACTGTTAGTGTTAGGTTGGACTCAATGATCTTGAGGTCTCTTCCAACCTAGAAATTCTGTGTGATTCTGTGTGATTCCAGGGCAGGAATCAGTTTGCTGTGTTATAACCAACTTTAAATGAGTGGGATTTCCCTCATTTCTCTCAAAATGTCCAAATTTTATCAGAGTTTCTGGTAAATTCCTGAGATGTGGTAAAGGGTATAAATCTTTTCACAGCTGAAAAAAATAACAGTGAAGCACTGACTATGTTTTTAAAATGACAGATTATAACATTTAACAGCCCCCAAATGGCCTGATAGTTGTTTCAATTTACCATGCACCTTATATACTGAAAACCCACTTCCTGCCTCTACCACAGTGGCATTGGCAATGGAGCATGCAGTGGCAATAGCAGCACAGCAGCATCGCAGCACCAGAAGGGAGTATTTAGTTAAGGGAGAATGGTAGCCCAGTATATGCACTGGCAAATATAGCATATTAGACACAGCACAGCTGCTTCCTAATTTGTAAAACTGAGTTTTTAATATTCTGCTATTGTCCTAGATAAACCCTGTACCAGTATTTCTTCAAATACCGTAACTAAAATATCATTTCATCTAACTGTACTTTTACAGCACTTTCTTCCTAGAAAGAAAAAGGAAGTGAAAGAAACCTACAGACTTTTTCTCCTGAAAAAGTAGGTAGAGTCAAAGAAGTTTGCTAGTATGTAGTGTCTGATCTTACTCCTATGGAAAGAGATAATGTTGTCATTCATGTTTAGGAAGTGGACAATTGCTTCCAATTGTGTCTAAAGTTATTCAAATGAAGAAGGCATTCTTCGTGTCTATCTGTTAATGGATAAAATATAACATTAAGAGAAAAGAGTAAAAATATCATAAACTAAATCAATTTATTTCAGTTAATTACAGTTCCATATTGGGATTGCAGGGTTGGAAGGTTATCTTCATGTTAGTAAATTCCCTAAGTTATTTACTTGATTTCCTGTAATATATCTAGGAAAGTTGAAAGATTCATATGGTTCCAGTGCAAAAATATCACATTTTCTGTATGTTAAATAAATTAGAAATTAATAAGGCTACTTAAATAATCTGTAGGGTCATTGTTCATTTTGCAGCATACTTATGAATCACCTTTATTGAACCATAATCAAATCTATCCCACTGTATTTTTTATTTTACCAGGAAAAATAAATATATTTTAAAGTATTAACCCAAACAAAATATCTCAAAACCCAAGCATAAAGTAAAGCTTATTCTTTGAAAGTTCAATGAAAACCCCTCTTAGAAAATCACAGGGATTGGAATTAAACCCTTTTTGACTTCACAAGGGAATAGCACAGTTGCAAATAAGAAATATGTCTCCTTTAAGTAAGGAAGAGTTCCCTTAGCCTGTGGCATGGAGTGGGATTGGAGCTAGCCTGGACTGGCTTGAAGCAACACAACTTCATTAACACAGTACCCTGCCCTAGGTAACTGCATATATTTACACAGGCTGCCTAGTTCTGTCTGCTCAGGCAGAGCTTCGAGTAATCCTGCCTTGACAGCTTCCAGCCTTTGCACTAGGTTATTCATGGGTCACTTAAGTAGCCCTGGATTACACAAAAACCTGCCACATTAATGCTTCTTCCTTAGAATGGCTGCTCAAAAATTCTTTCACTCACAACAATTTAGCATCCAAATAACTGTAGCAAATAACATATAAACATATTTCCTCAAATGTCACTTCCAAACATCTGCAACTGAAAAACAGGAGAATTTGTGGCTGTCATATGTATTTTCTGGCTTTCTATATTCCACTGCAAATGCTAGTAAAAAACTGTATTGGAAATCTTAGAAGGAAACTGTAGTTCCAAGGCACCATGGTGTTCATAGCAATTCATCCCTGACAGTAGGTACATTTCTTGTCACTGTACCATTTTGATGTGTGTACAGGTTGAAGTTCTTGTAGCAGACCTGCACATTCTACCTTCCATGTTTGTGATCTGTGCACAAGACACAACTGTTGGTATGACAAAAGTACTCTGCATCCACTGTTTGCACAATGATGAACCAGGTATTTTGTAGAGAATAAAGACAGAAAAATTTCCATGAAGAAAAAATACATTTAATAGCTGTCAGCTTGCTACACCCACTCCTTAGGCTGAAGAGGGAATATCTACCATTTTCTATGTTTGTACGTCTCCTAGCAAAATTGAATGCTGTGCCATTTGGCCTTTAGATGGTACCAAAATATAGAGGTTTAATAATACATTTATTTATTTATTTTTGTCTATAGAGTCAAGTCTTTCTTTCTAAAATCTCCTTCGAATTCCTCAAATCTATTCCTCTTCTATTGTTTGCAGTCTTCCCTACCCCTCATTCCTTCCTAGGTTGTGATCAGTACTTTCTCTTGCTTCAATTAGGTTTGTTTATTTGCTTTTCAGGTGCAAAAATATTTTGGTCATCTAAAAATCAGTTCCTGGTAGACACATTTACACATAACAGAACTCAATTAACACAGTTAAAATTAATTGAATATTAACATTTTAAATACTCATGAGGTAACATACTTTCATAATCCTATACCCTTTCTTGCTGGGAAATAATTCCCACAATTTATACAGTGGAAACAAAATAAAGAGCTGAATTAGTTGGTGCATGATTCTGGGGTAAATGTCTTTGTAGTATCTTTATGCTAGTTGCATTCACTTTTTAAAACACATTAAAAGTTTGGATATTGTAATCTCTGTTGTCAGACAGAGGCCATCTTATGTTTCTCATTAGCTAGTCCAGTTTATGCTATTTCTTTTGTTGTTGTTTGTTGTTTTATCTGACTCAGTGTGAATCCTTTGCTTCCACCATACCTTTTGGGTCAGGCAAAGTACAATTTTCATCTGTTGATAGCTCCTGCTTTAAAGCATGTATGTCTTTGTGACCAATTTGCTTTCAGAGTCCACCAGCACAGCAGCCTACATCAATCTTTAATGAGCAAGAGTGAGACTAAAGCAAAGTGAAATAGTCATATGTGTTAATTTTTTTCAATCAGGAAATCATCAAATAATTACTTACTGTTTCAATTTCAATGCAATGATTGAGCTGAGTGTTTTACATGATTTTTTATTTTTATTTTTTTTTTACCATAGCATTATACATGCTAGATGTTTTATACGTTTCATTTCCTCATGTAGGTAGTTTAATATTTTTCCTCAGGGACAAAATGAAACCTGATCATCCTTGTAAATCTGACCTGACATATTGAGTTATCCATTTAATCAGGAAAAACAAAGTAGGACACACGAAGGAATCATAATGATGTTAAAAGAAAAATATTAAATGTCTTTAGATTTAATGATGGTATATTTGAAAAAATAAATAAATTCAAATTTTGGGTGTAAAATTATCTTCTCTGTTTTTCAGTCTGTGAATTAGGAGAAACTCCAGATTTTAATGCATTCACCCTATATTTATGCTCTTGTAAATAAAAGCAACAACTAGCTTTTGGTCAGATATTAATGAAATGTATGGATCTTCATCTTCTACTGTTTCTTTCTGACCTAATTGGGGCAGTCTGAAAGGAATATCATGTGGAACAGGCACATTATGGCTTTTGGAAATCTCCACTACAGGTCCCATCCAATATACAAAAGCCAATGCCTTGTCTTGCTTTTATTTTTTCCATTTTTCTTCAGGTTAGAAAATTCACACAGAGAGGGTTAAGACTCACATATATATTACAGAAAATAATGTCTTGTAACATGTTATAGAAGCAAGGGATGCCATCTGAAGGGACCTGGACAGGCTTGAGAAGTGGGTCCACATGAACCTAATGAGGTTCAACAATCTAAGTGCAGGGTGCTGAAGCTGGGCTGGGGCAATCCTGAGCATGAGTACACACTAGAAGAAGAATTCATTGAGACCAGCCCTGCAGAGAAGGACTAGGAGGTTCTGACAGATGTAAAGTGTGACATGAGTCGGCAGTGCGTGCTTGCATCCCAGAAGGCCAGCTGCATCCTGGGCTGCATCAACAGAGCAGTGGCCAGCAGGTCAAGGGAGGTGATTGTCCCCTTCTACTCAGCCCTTTTGAGGCCCCACCTGGAATACTGTGTCTAGGTCTGGAGCCCCCAGCACAGGAAGGATGTGGGGCTGTTAGAGCAGGTCCAGAGGAGAGCCACCAAGATGATCAAGGGAGCACCTCTCCTATGAAGATAGGCTGAGAGTGCTAGGGATGTTCAGCCTGAATAAGAGAAGGCTCCGGGGTGACCTCATTGCAGCTTTTCAATATTTAAAGGATATTAATATTAAAAGGATGGAGAAGGACTCTACTGGGGTAGATAATGATAGGACAAGGGGGGATGATTTTAAACTAAAAGAGGGAGGGGAGATTCAAACTAGAGGTTAGAAGGAATTTTTTCACTTGGAAGGTGGTGAGGTACGGAAACAGATTGCCCAGAGAGGTTGTGGATGATCTATCCATGGAGGTATTCAAGACCAGGTTTGATGAGGCCCTGAGCAACCTGATCTAGTAGGTGACATCCCTGCCTATGGCAGGGGAATTGGAACTAGATGACCTTTGAGGTCCCTTCCAATCCATGCCACTCTATGATTCTCTGTTTATTACCAAAAGGCTTATTTTTAGTACCACTGTTAGTTAGGACATTATCCAAATTCCCCGTTGTAATTAACTCTGCACTTCCTTTAGAAAATGTTATTGAAAAACTCAATAAATTTCCTGTATTTGAAAGGCAGTGCCTTCCCTAGCAAAAAAATGGAAAAGACTCCAGAATTCCAACCTTGTCCTGGGCTGTTTCAAAAGAAGTGTATTTAGCAGGTAGAAACAGGTGATTCACCCCCTCTGCTCCACTCTTGTGAGACACCACATGGAGTACTGTGTTCAGCTCTGAGGCCCCCCAGCATAAGAAAGACACAAGTCTGTTTGAGTGGGTCCAGAGGAGGGCCATGAGGATGGTCAGAAGACTTGAGCACCTCTCCTATGAAGACAGGCTGAGAGAGCTGGCATTGTTTATCCTAGACAAGAGAAGGTTCCAAGAGACCTTATAGAAACCTTTCAGTACCTAAAGGGGAAAGCTGGGGAGGGACTCTTTGTCAGAGAGTGTAGTGATGAGACACAGGGTTTAAAATAAAAGAGAGTAGATTTAGATTAGACATAAGGAAGAAATTCTTCACTGTGTAGGTGGTGAGGCACAGGAACAGGTTGTGGATGCCCCATCCCTGTGTTTAAGGCCAGGTTGGATGCTTTGGGAAACCTGACCTAATGGAAGGTGTCCCTGCCCATGGCAGGGGGTTGCAACTAGATGTTCTTTGAGGTCCATGATAGCTAGCTGGCTGCGGTGTCTTCAGGCATGACAAACAGTTGAAATTGTTTGACTATCTGTGAGAAATGATTTTTAAAAAGAAATCAGAATCTGTGTGCAGATTCATTTATTACATATTTCATTGCAGATTCATTGTGCCTCTCTCAGAGATCTTAAATGCAGAAATGAACTTAATGGATGAATTTGGGTCTCTCAAGTTGCCAATAGGCAGATAGGTGTAGAATTTTTGATCTTAAATGATAGAAAAATTTCAGTCATATACACTACTGGAATGCATAGTCCAGTTTCAGGTATTATCAGCTGTATTTCTCTGTGGAAACAGATTCACATCATGTATTTTGATTAAATTGACCACCAGGAACAACAACAACAAAAGTATAATGGATCAGGTTAATTTAAAATTGCAAAGCCTAAAAATCAGAAAACATTCTAGAAAACATTTCAAAGAAATAAAGGAAAATTCAGGTAGTCACAAGGAAACATACCTGATTTGTGAAGGCTGTGTAGCACGTGCTGTGTCAGTGTCACTCTCTAGTGCATGCTGGTGGATGCAGAAAAGATCTGAGGTAGTTTGGCATGAAAAGCCAGCAACACACAAGCAAATTTGTTAATACTTTGTTAATATTTAATTATCTTTTCTTTTCTTTTATTTTCTTTTGTAATTTAAAGTGCTGTCTTAGGTTTCACATGTAAGTTATTGATTAGACAAGAATACTGTACAGCTTTTGTCATTTAACAGTCATCCAAACACAGCCACTACAGATTCATTTTAGTGCTACATTTATGAACTGAACAGCAGCATAAACTATACCAAAACAAAAACCTCTGGAAAGCCTAGGGCATTTCCTCCTCCCCCTTCCAATGGATGGCATATTATAGATTTCTGAGAAAGAAACAAACAGCCCAGGCAGGAATATAATTGGGCCAAGGAAATACTCAGAGGTTGTAGAAGAGTGATCACCTGGCAGATATACACGATGGCCCTGATGATTGATATCATGTCCAAGCTCAGGAATAGGAAATGTCAGAAAAGGAAACTGCTGTGTACTCTCACACTGTAACTATATATATATATGGGGGATTGATTGTGAATGGTTATGAAAGGTAAGAGTGAGCTATGGCTTGGAAAGTGACAGTCAGGGAGAGTGATGGAAGTGTATTTAAGTATAATAGGTTTAGTTAGAGGAAAGACAGTTAAGACAAATTAATGTAATGGTTTCTATGTGTTTCTCCCTTTTTAAGATTGATAGTATATATGAAGCGCTTGTTCCACATTTAACGTTCAGAAGACTAGTCAATATTCAGCTACAATAGATTTTTAAAAAAATCAGGTTGCAGTCATACATATAACTATATTACTTGATCCAGAACATTACTTAAGAGCCTATAAAAAGAGAAATAATAATAATAAAATCCTGAAATTAACTATGGGATAAAAGAGTGCCAAAATGACACATTTATATTCAGAGATGTTGCTATTGTTAAAAGCTAGCTGATGCTTTTGACTATTTGTTTATTAGTTTAGTTTATTAGGTTTTGACTATTACTACTTAAGAAATAAATTTATCTGGAGATTCCCTCATCTATTCAGACAAAAAGGGTCTGTAAGATTAATAGTAGAATATTGAAGAAACTCCACTTAACTATTTATTTTTCTTCTATATAAGTTCATTAAATTTTCTGTCTCTAGAAATCAGACTGTATTGTTTGCTTTTCTGAACAAACAGCTTCCAAGTGTAATGTATAATATTTCTCAGTCACAAGCAATGCTTCAACATCAGATCAATATGGACACCCATCAGAAGACAAAAGATTTAGTTTTAAAATTTCTAAATTCTATTAGTGATGAAATACATGTATGAAGCACTATAAAAAATGCTGTGATGTTGTCAATATACCTAGCATTATCTTCGCAGCCATTTTTGCCTTCAGACTAGTAGAAAAGACTTTCACTTATAAATTTGCATTTAATAAAACAGTTCTGATCACTTGAGTCCTAGTCATAACAAGGCAATTGACACTAACTGCCTTCTAGGGGCCAAGACTACCTCTTGGCTCAGGAATCCACGTGAAATATGCCTCGAATACAGCTAGTCCTGAAGAATCACTGCTCCTGGGAAATCTGCATGTTTTATGTAAATGCTAGAAGTAAACCTCTCCTCATATGAACCTCATTCATAACTATGCAAATTTCCATGTTAACATCATACGCTACCTTTTAGGAACCTTTAATTAAGCAGTGAAGCAGCAGTACCTCACCCATATTGAAAGATTTTCTCTCTCTGCTGGACAGTACATCATGGAAAAAGTCCTGCAATATAAGTTCGTACTTGCATTTGTTTTTCTTGTACAGTGCTGACAGATATGACTTAGTTGAAGTGTCTCATGGACTCCAAATTCTTTTTTAAATTTACATCCATTGCATTCAAAAATCAAAGGAAATCAAACTACAAAGCTGACACTAAAAAGTCTATCAGAATGTTATAAGTATCTGTGCATATTAGTGCTATTTGAAAGGTAATATTTGTTCCAGGTTTTCTACCAGTCTTGGATGGCCAAACACCCAGATGTCTCTTTAATAGCATAGTTTCATTTGTATCTGCTTTTGTTTACCTCTCAAATGTTCATGCTTAGCAGCTTTAGTTATGCAATATAGGCTAGATATTAACAATTCTTGAATAAAGATAAATCCCTGTCTGATGAATAGCTCACCAGGCTCCTGTGTGGCTACCTCCATCCTGTGAGTGAGAATTGTTCAGATAAGAAAGATTTGGTGGGATCAGGCACTCAAATGTAAGATACAGTGATAAAAAATTTCTTATCCAATCAAACTTGGCTTTGATCACATAGAAGGATTATAATATTTTCGCTTTTTCTTTCCCAGATGAAAGTCTACTTTATCAACATGGTCAAGATGAACATTTCACTTGTCCACAGTAACTTATGTAACAAATGATTCATAGCAATGATTGGCAAGTAGGATATGACAACTGAAAAAAAGTACATATACTTCTACTAAGCAGGAAAAATGACAGTATTCATTTCCAAACCAATTGGATTAATAATAATAATAATAAATCTTCAAAAATTACTAGAAAAAATACACATAACAATTTTACTGTTCTGTTTCTATTAGTCATACACTGCGCGTTTATCATGAAAAAATGCAGAAAGTGGAAGAAAGGGTACTGATACACTTCCTGCAGAGCAAAATGGCAAACCCCTGATTTCTGATTTTAGATACAACATTAACAGATGTATCTCTGTCCTCTTCATTTCAGGCATGACTAATTGTCTTTGGACTCTAATACAAAATGGTAATCTGCACAACCTGTGCAAATGTACAAATCTCTACAAATATGCAGGGAAAATCAGTGAAAGAGAATAAATTCCTCTCTCTCTCTATATATATATATATATGTGTTTGTTTGTTTGTTTGTATAAAAATCATGGAACTGGAGTGTAGCTTGTTTCACAATATCATTGTGAAATATCATGCTGCAAATTGATCTAAGGACATTGTGGATATTAGTACAACCCTTATTAAATGCCAGCATTCTGACTGCTTTCGAGGTAGTACCAAGCAAATCTCTGTGGGTCTAGGGATTATACTGCTGAGATATGTGTAGTGGGCACAATTTTTTATTGGCACAGAAGGAATCCAATTTCCAGGTTCATTACCCAAAACAACATAGAAATTTGAAACAAGAAAACATTTTAGTGCTTGAACTATAGATCAAACTATAATTCACAGGCCACATTCCCTCATGGATTGTGAGGATAAGGAGAAGGGGAAGGAAAAAAGCAATTTTTCTGCCTACTTGATCGATGTTCTATTTGACCTCTGAAATGCCCTCTTGCCATAACCTTTTAAATACCATCTGCTCTTTTTGTGAAGAGTGTGATGGGAAGGAGTCACTTCCAGAGAGCAATTGATTATAAAAGCATTAATCAAGGACAAGGATTATCTGCAGCATGACTTTGTATTTAAGCAATTTCACCTTTAATGTGATTGGAAATGTTAATACCATTTCTAAAGACTAATATATAGACTTTGTATCAAACAACTTAAGACATCACAAAAAAAAATAAAAATAATAATAAAAAAAAACAAACAAACAGAAAGTGAAAAATTGTCTCCCTCCATTATAAAGTCTTGGAAACAAAGTTTCCAAGAATGCATATGTAGTAGGTCTGCAGTGATCATCTTCAAAATTGAGCTAATTTTGCCAGCTTTCCCTCTCAAGTCATTGAAATTGCTATTCTTGCTGCAAGAAAATGTAAATTTCATTTGCAGTAATTAGGATTCTAACAGGTAACATTGTCTATGTTACCTATGTCTTCTACCACTGAAGAATGAAAACACACTTTACTGTCATCAGTTCATCCCCAAGAGGCCCCACAAAAACTTCAAATTGGGACTGCTACCTCAGTGGGCAGATTGCAGATGAGGGGGTGTATGGAACCTGCAGAAGCACCCGTAATGCAACTGGACCCCAGTCCTGGCTGCTGGTGCTGCACTTGGACAATCAGACTGCTCTTTCTTAACAACACTCCCCTTTATGTTTTAGGGTAAAGTGTGAGAAGTTAGCTTATGGAGGTATGGCAACTGCTGATAGAGAACACTGTAATAAATATGCGTCAAGTATATTTGTAGTGTTAAGGTAATTTATTTTTATCTGGGGCTCCAAACAGGCTGATTATGCTATGAAAAATTAGGATATTCTGTACCTGTCTCAATATCTGTTGTCATGATCTTCAGATAGTGCAATTCTCAATTAATAAAGTGATCTGTCAATGCCAATACAGTTAAAGTAATCACTAGGGAGCTTGACAATGGTCATTTCAGACAGCTGGAGTGGAGGGAAATGTATGTGCACGTTAAGGAACTCTTCAAAGACCAACAAAAATGGTTTTAGATGTACCGTGCAGGTTCAGGGGAACTGGATCACAAAAGAAACACAGAAGGTTAAACTACCATTAAAGGTTGGATTCATATTCTCCTCAGTTAATCCCCTTTCTTGCTATGCTTTGGCTTTTCCTCACATCCATTTATTGAAACCTATCTTACTTCCCCCAAAGTCAGGGGACTTTATAAAGGCAATGATTTTCAGCCTTCCCTGACCAGTAGATAACAATATTGAAAAAGAAATATACCGAGGGAAATAGCTTGTTTTACTCTTCCTATATGCCTCCTGGTTAATTGCTTAATTTTGTGTTCCTGCAAACAACATCAGGACATCATGTGTTCTATAAATTATGAGCATGCATCACAGATGAAAGTTCTCACATAAATGAGAGAAACACAAATACCACAGATCACAAGCAATAGAAACCTGAAGAAAAAATACCAACACAACACCAAGAGTGTCACTAATTTTTCTAAAAGGAAGTCCTGAATCCCCTTTGTATTATCCTAAACTAAATAAACTAAAGCAATATAAAACTTTTTGTTGAGCAAAACCCAATGCGATAATGTTGATCCCAAAGAGAAGCATGGAGTTCAGTGCCATTTACTGTTTCTGTTGATTGATTTTTTTTTTTTTTTTTTCTAAATTGAAAGCACTCTTCTACAATAAAAACCTGAGGGTCTATGATCATACACATAAAGTACGTCAGTTAGTAGCACTTCAGGATTCTCAGAAGTAAAAGGAAATAATGGTCTCAAAATACTCTTCGCTGGAATTTCTGTTTACTTCTGGTCTCTTTTTCAATTAAAAAAAAAGTTTATGCACCATCGGAAATCATAACTAAAGCATATTTTGAACATATCAGTAGAACACAACCATCAGGTGCGTAATCACTCATAGATCTCCTTAAAGATGTTCTGTCATGGAGACAGTCATCACAAAAACTTGCTGGCATAGTACTGTCATATGGACATCTACTGCTCTTCTGAAGCATTTCTTTTGCAGACCCATGCTGTGTTTTGATGCAAGAGGATGTAGAGGAGCCATTCCAAGAGATGGCATATGCTTCAGCTGGAAGCAACAAGATCACCCACTTCTGATGACTCTCCTGTGCTCATTTTATCCCTTTAATCTTGAATGTCTCATGCTGAGTTCTATGTATTGAAATAAAAAGAGAGAGATGCAAAATCTCTGAAACGTTGAAACAAGGTCTGATGTTTCATTCTTGTCATCCAGTTAGAGAAAATGATGCTAATGCTCAAAAATTTCCCTGGTTAGAAATATCTTCTGGATTGGAATAAAAATGTTTCTGTAAATATTTTCTAGGTATGATTATCATATCAAACAGGAAGTTTTAGTTTCAGATCTCCTGAATAGCAAAAAAAAAACAAAAAAAAACAAAAACAAAAAAAAAAAACAACACAACTCAGTCCAAGGGCAGAAAATTTAATAAAATATGATTTTATAATAGCTTATGGAGTGAAGGTTTCATTTAAATGTGGAACTACAGTTAGAATGCTAACTTGTTACTTGAGACTGAGAGTTTTTTTACCATTCACTAGTCTTTTTGTAATCATATCTCTTCAACTTCTAAGTCATAAAGCTTTTTAAAATATGGTGGTGACAACTATTATAAATGCTACTACAACTACAAGTTGCTTGTGATTTCAGGAACCTAAAAGCTTGAAGGAACCTAACCTTGTACTAGCTTTGCTTCCTGACATAGCTATCCCGGACCCAGCTGTACTTCATTACTGACTCAGTTTGTGTCAGGATAAAGATTTCCTTTCTTTTCAGGATTACTTGCTTTACAATTCCTTGTTATTCCTACTACATATATCTTGTTAATAGATTTTCACTTATTTCATGTATTTGTATTATGCAGTTCATCAGCTTTAATGGTCTTAAAAGATTTCTGCTAGTTTTGTAAAATATTGTGCATATTTTTATAACTTTCATATTTTTTATATAAAAACAATGATTTTTCATGTCTCTCCTTCCACATGTCATCAGTTCTTTCCTCTTCCTTCTTTTGTCATTTTTTCTACTTCAGGTTACATTTCAGGTTTTCTTTGCAAGTTACAATAAATAAATAAATAAATAAATAAATAAATAATCCATGATATGTGTTCATGATATTATCAGGATCTGAAGAAAAAGAAAATTCAAGTGTTGCTTTCCTTCTCAGATTAGATCTCAGTTTAGGAAGTAATAGCAGCTAGAAGGATCCATGAACTTTATGAAATAAAATTACTTTAAGGCCTGATTCATAACTGCTCTTTATAAAAACAGCTTGATATTTGTACAGCCATAAATAGATAACCATAAAAATAACAAAATGAAGTAGCTTGCCTTCAAGTGGTATCAGTTAACTTTATATTTTAATTCAATTTAAAAGATGCATTTGGGGCCAAATCCTTTCAAGAATGAAGAGTGTAAACAATGATTATTTCACTCACTTTGTCTTGATAAAATGACTACACAACATTTAGGGCAATAGCAAGAAAACTGGCCTGAAGCTGTATCACTGAATACTTAACTGATGAAGTTCTGTGGTTCAGTTTCCTGCACAAACCTGCCAACCAGCTGAAGTACAGCCCAAATTGACCAAAACAATCTTTAGGTGTTTAATTGAAGTGCCTAAAATAGGAATATAATCAGTACAAACCAGTAAAACCTTGTATGTCCAGTCAGATTATCAACAGCATGCTGTCCCACCTCTCTAAAATACTGCATTGGTACCTCTTAGAATCATGAGTGATATATGAGAACAGATTATATAGAATAACAATACACACTCATAAATGCCTTGCAGCATCCATTCATTCCATTAAAAAGTCCAAATAAACCTTCCAATGTTTTGCAATCCATGGACTGTGTGGTGTCTAGTACAGTTTGTCAGCATACATTTTCTAATCGCTTATGAAATAGCCTAATGGATAATTCATGACCTCAGACTGAGTATTCCTTTTTAAGGACATCAAAATAGAGACATATGCTCCAGATTAAGATACTGTCTTCAATGTAATACTTAAATGTCTTTAAATTTAATTAACCACAACTTCAGTCTTTATAGAAGTAATACATTTACTATCACAAACATTAAGTTTTCATTTAAAATATTTGAAATATTTATCTCAATGAATATATAAAATATCACATGAAACTGTCTCCATTGTCTGCAGGTACTGGCAGAAAACAGAAGACTGTAAGTACATCTGTCAGAAAATGCTAACGCATATCTGACAACTGCATGGGAAAGTGTACTGCTTTCTCAACTTTATTTAAGCTTGTCTCAACTTTATTTTTTAGACCATCTTTTAAAATAGAAAATGTTATTCAGGGGATAACAAAAAACACTGTTTCTCAATAAATTACTTTTCACATTTCAGCACATAATCTTTCCATGGAGTATTTTTTTTTTCAGTTCCTCAAAACAGCCAAACTATACTGACAAGCACTGTAATTAGATTTCAGACAATAGAACAGAAAGAGAGTCAACAGAACTGTATAAATTCTTGTGCAAAGGAGAGTAATTAGAGACTTAAACTAAGAAACATTGAAAGGCTGCATGAAAGAACTAAAAATTCATTAAAACAGGTTCCGCTGTTCATTTAACATCTACTTTTGAAAATTAAACTGTGTAGGTCTCTGTTTTTGAAACTGTTATTCTTCACTATTTAGGTTGTTGATGGGGAGTTAAAAAATTTTGCCTATTGGCACTGTCTGCTCTGTGGAGATTGCAGACAAAGCACCACAGCTAAATATCACAGTATAGCTTAACAAAGAACACTAAGCAAATCTTAACATTTCTAGGTGTAGGTACTTTTCATCCATTTAAGTCTGACTATGAAGCTAATCACTATGGTAAGGTAAAACAAGACAAACTGGGAAAATTATGCTGGATTGCAATGAGATGAGGGGAAAATAGAGCCAAAAAATGTGGCCATCTTTTGAAAACATAATTTTAGACCTTATGCCAAAAATAATGCATTTAAATAAGTGCCTGTCAAGCAAGCAGTGTTTATTTGGCCTTTGAAATTAATGATTCTCAAATGCTTGCCATGAAATATAAAGCTGGTAATATAAAAAACTATATGAAGTAAATCAAAATGATTCTGAAATGTTTCATATTTCCATAATCTGAAAGAGAATTTACATACTAAAAGAGAAAATTATTAAACTAACAGCAGTAATTCCAAATCTTATATTACTGTATCGTGTTAATTTCAGGGTTTCTGTGACTTTAATGGACAGAAATTTAGGGGGATTCTCGAATCTATGCCAAGTGTACCATGTGGCTGAACTGATGCTCAGTAACTAACAGGAGAGACCCTGCTTTGACCTGAATGAATTTGGGTCAATACTTAGAGCTATTTTATAACTTGTCAGTAAATCTTCTGACATGCTGATGCAGTGACAAACACTGTGATACTTCACTCCCTTTTCTTACACCTTGAGAACCTCTCTATTCCACACAATTGATTAAGATATTTTTGCAACACTTCCTGGCCACTTGTGGTGTTCTCTCACTGCAGTATTGCCTGGAGAATTTATTAGTAATTTAATCTAACAGGGAACTAGGAAATTTTGGCTCATATAAGATGTTACTTTTAACATAAGCACCATTTAGTTGCTAACTGAAAGCCTAACAAGATTTTGGTTTTCCTTTCAAAATACCCAAATTCAAGTTAACTGGGCAGTACATTGAGATGCTAGTTACCCCCACCTCTGTCATCCAACAGTATTTCATCCAGAACCTCCCTTCTCCATATGAAAAGAAATGTATATACAGAAAAGAAAAAAAAAAATACTATTATCAAAAGTGTACCTGTAATTTCTGGGGTTAATTTACATTCCAACGTAGCAATTTCAACTGACATGACAAGGTAGGAGTGGCATGCCACCAAACTACATTGCTCAGTGAAGCATGTGTCAGTTGGAACATCCTCTGCTTAGGATGTGAATGACAGCACGCTTGGGAAGAAAGGGTGAATTTCACAGATTTCACAGGCAACCACAACAGGCAAACCCTTTCCTCTAGCTTTTCAGTAGGGTACCACCATATTAGTCCTAATATTTCAGAAAAAAAGTTATCGAATTTGCATCTCAACAGACAAGCAACACAGCTTTATTTATTTATTTATTTATTTATTTATTTTTAATCAAAGAAGCTTTAAAATTGATACAGGATGGAATAAGGGAGAGCATGTCTGATAAAAATGCCAGAGGCCAAATCGAACAAATGTCTGCACTTGGCATATTACTGCAATAAAAATATTATAGATTTTTTTTTTTTTTTTTTTTTCCTGCTCCACAGACAGCTTATACATTTGCATTAAGTCTTTGGATAAGATGTATAACAGTACACAGAGGAGGGAAATACAGCTCTTCTTCTTTCAGGAGAATGTCTTGCTTGTTTTCTTCCTGTCTCCAAGAACCTTGCCCTCCCTCTCATTTGGTGGCTCTCATGCAACTCTAGGACCAGCAGGATGCCACAGTCCTCCTGCCCTGGTAGGTGGTGGAAGCTCAGAATGCAACTCTAGCTTGCTGCTCACTCTCAGATATGAGCTCAATCATTGCAATGATCTGGGCAGTCAGCAAGACCTACTGCCCTTGCTCCCCACCTCCTGTTGCCAACACCTGAATCCCTGCACAGATGTACTCCATCATCATCATCAAATCCAAGTGAAAAGTATTGTGTTTGCCATGATTTTGGTTGTGTTGTAACATTAACCATATTTCAGGAGACTTAAATGTGCAATGTGCAGGCTGTGTGTCCCAAAACAGCTTTAGATTACAAGGCATGCAACTTTAATAAGGTCAGAGAGTCTTTGTGCAATAAAAGACATGCAGCAGCCCAAATATATTTTGTGGATAGTAAAGTGAGTTCGCATTTAGGTGAGATCCTCCTGCTTGCCTTTTTAAAAGTGTACAGACCTATAAAGATTATGCATTCTGAGAGACTGTGTCCCTTGAGGACAAAGTAGACTTGAGGGCTTGAAAGTTTTAAACTTAAAAATTGTGCATTCTTGTCTATAGGCTTAACTGCAATTCTGAGCACAATTATCTTTCACTTACAAATCTATTTCACCAAATTGCATTCATAGAACCTTATTAAGATTAGTAAAAAAGAAAAACAAGATATTAAAACCAACCAAAATCCCAAATTAATTTTTAACAAAATGAATTTTAAACTAGATCCCCCCTATATGTTTTTTTTTTTTTTTTTTTTTTTTTTTTTAGAAAAAAGAGGAGAGATTGAGGTCATAAGCCAGAACACAAATCAATTGTCAGTGCAGAAAATGATATGCTTCTGAGTCTTAGTGAAATGCAAAGTCTGAACATCGAACATCTAAGAAAGATGAAACTCTGTAGTTTTCCTGAACTATCTAATACTCAGACTTTCCTTGTTAACAATACCTTCTTTTTAAAGGGACTAAAACGTTTTTTAAACAATTACATACTATCAAGTAAAAGATGAGAAAATTGCACCATTAGTAAAATTTAAGTTCATAACTTCATGCAATAAAAGATGGTAACCTTTTTCTAATGGCATTTCAATTTACCATAAGTCTAATTTAGAAGCTAAAATTATTTCTGGTTTCAGTCTTATTACTCTGGGTGTTACATTTCTATACATGTTTTAATACACAACTCCAGAAAAATTAATGGAGAATATTTTAAAAATAATTTAAGATCTTGGTTCTGGCACTACACTGTGTTAGAGATGATATCTTTGATTAAAAACGTAAGGCAATATATTTATACATAAAGAATACAGAGCACTTGTGATGTTTAAAACACATCTCCTATCATTCTTGTTTTGTACTTACAAGCCTTTCAAAACATCATAATATTTCTGTGAAATATTATAGTAACTGCTGACAGTCCCTCATTGTTCCTTCTGTGAAATGCTATTTCTAGCTCCTTAGGTGTTGGGAAGTAACCTCCTTTTTAATCCCAAGATAAATTAAGCAAAATTGAAATATAATTTTAGAGAAAATTTAATGTTCATTCTTTTATTATTATTACTATTACAAGATTGAAAATCTCTCTCCCCTTTACAGCATCCTTGTTTGTTAATTGGATTTACATAAAAAGATGGAGGTGGGATGGGAAAGAATCAGCCTTTTTCCTGCACAAATTGAAGAACATTCTCATCAGAACCATCAAGAATCATGTAGTATTTAAAAGCTGGTCTCAGCACAGACCTGATTCAGTGAAGTTGCTGGGTAGTTGGGTTAAGCCTTGACTAATTAATTGGTGAAAAATATGATTACAGCCAAACAGCTAGAGTTGAATGAATCATAAAATGGGTGAGCCCTCAATATTTTTTTTTAGTGTATTACTTGAGACATTTATCTTTTTTTAAAAAAATAAAATGTTTCACAACATTTAGAAAGTTATTATTCATAAATAAGAAAGAAAGAACAAAGCAGGGGACAGCAATAGTGGTCTGCAGCTGGAGGCCTCCCAGGACTGCTCACCCCGTGGAACCAGAACCCAGGTACACAAAAAGTGAGCCCACCACCATTCTTAGGCTTCGCTGCCTGTCAACCTCCAGATTGCTGGGGGCTGGAGAGGTGGCTCACAGAAGTGCCTGCTCTGGTTTTGCTTGCATAGTGATGGATCCAAAGGTCATTTTGACTAACTTGGGATAAAAAGTGCATGGCACACCACTTCTGCACTTCCATCTGCCCACAGCAGGTAAGTCTATGCTTGCAGCTAGAGCAAGGTGTACATCAGACCTGGCTTGCAGAGTGCTCCCTTGCTAGCCCATGTCTCCTCTTTCCTTATGTCATTTTCAGCAGTCTCAAAGGGCAAAAGTACCTGAAAATCCTTCAGACATCTAGCAGTAAGCAAAAATAAGTATTTCAGTTAAAAACTATAGTGTGCCTCTGGATTTTAGCACATTTGCAGAGATGGAGACATTTCATTAATTGACTCATATCTGTGTTTATTTTAACCATTGCCATGCTGTCTCAATGGTGCATATCTTGCATGCTTTATTAGTGTGATATGAAGGAGAACTAATACATCCATTTTAAAAATAGCTGATGTTTCTGAAGGCAAAGCCTGAAATTCTTTCTCAGTCAGAAGAAGAAGAAGGGAAAATGCCTGAAACACCTCAAGCTAGCAGTCATTCCATGAAACTGTCACCATTAAAAAGCTAATATGAACATCCAGATGTACCTGAGACACCACAGCATGTTACAGGAGTTCTGGTAACAGAACAGGTAATGACCTTTGGTATTTTGAAGGTATTAGAGAGAGAGGGAGCATACACACACATGCTGTACCATCTTAAAATGCTGACTTTTTAATGCTGACAGCGATTCCTTGGTGAAATCTCACAAAACAAGTTATAGTAGTTTTTAATCTGGCCGAAGAAGAATTTGGAACAAAAAGCAGAATTGTGTTTTTTGTCTGTCACAAAACTCTGTGTTTCTCACATTGTTTTACTTCAGCCTTCATAAGAACTGGAAACATAATACAAAATGTTTTTTTATTATTTCTTCATAATATTATGAGCTGACTAGGGCTGGACTAACACCTCTCTCCTGCCTTTTATTGACCAGAGCCTTAGTATTTGCCTTTTCCTCTTTCTGTTTAGGTCATTTGTGACATCTAGTGAATATAAACATACAAGATGGTACTAAAAATAATGATTCATGCTTTTATTTATTTATTTTTTGTTTTGTTTTTATTAAACATGTTGCACCAGTGCCTTAGAAATTATAATGAGATGTCTCCACTAGAGAATTCTGTCCACTGGATTTGCAGATTATTCAGTTAGGTGAAAAACTGTTAATTAATAACCTCAGAAATATAAAAAAAAGGTTATCAGCTTTGCACAATCAGAACTGTTATATCCACAATCAGAAGTCAGACAATCAAGACTAGCATCAAAGGCTATTCTACAGAATACTTTTCCTTTTCATGAACAGAGAGGAATTCCTGATGCGGGTGTCCCTATGTATTTTTTGAATAAGATACATAATTCATCATGTATCACCATGGTATATCTATTACTTACTCACAGGGGCAAATGAGTAACGCTGACAATATAAGTCCTTTTTGGACAAACCTCAATGGTGCTGTATTTTTGTGCAGATACTGATCTAACTTTGTCATCAGAGTAACAGATTTGTTATAATTTAAAAGGGCTTACTCCATCAGTGAGGACTTTTTATTTGTTTATTTTTTTGTTTATATTTATATACTGAGTTTTAAAGTGGTAGGACATTTCAGAGTTTTACTGAGTTTTAAAGTGGTAGGACATTTCAGACAATTCCTGGAGTCCTAAAAATCTCTATGCTTGTGAACAGAAATGGAGGAACATTTTAGTGGGTATCTCATATAAAAAGAATATTTAGGAAAATTATAGACTTCATCATCTGCCTTCTTAACCTTAAAATAAAATAAAAATCCTTCTTATACAGATTTCAGTAAAAGATTCATGCTGTTTAAAATTAAAATAAATAAAATTCATTAACAGGAACCTAACTGAAAAAAATGCTATATGAAAACATGTCCTACATTTCATCTTTCAGTATGTAATAAACTGTCATGAGTCACTTCCTATTTACCACTGGAAAGTATGTGAACATAAGGAGTTATGATGGAAGAGCTGATACGTTGTAAGGTTGAATGTTTCACAGGTTTTTGTGACCATACTATATGCCTGTTAGAATTCTGTATCTAAAACTTAATTCATATGTTAAAGAAAAATGCTATGCTCCTCATATCAAAGAATGCAAGACCAGCATCATTAGCAAAAACCACCTTCCTTTCAGGGTCTGTCCCAAGCACTTTCATTGGCACCCAACACACAATGTTTCAGGCCTTTGCTCATCTCTCTGTAAGACTGCTGACTAATTGTTTTTAGCAAGTATTTGCCTGTAAAGAGAGAAAGGGTGTCCATATTCAACACCTATTTCAAATAATTTCATTGACTTAGTATGCCTAATATTAATACAGCTGACAGCATTAAGTAAGCATAAATATATGTTTACTTTATCAAGTCAGTAGTAACTGAACAAGGAGGTCAAAAATCAAGTGTTTTGCAACAGATGTGTCTTTTCACAAAAACCAGCAAAACCATATTGCATAAATATTCTAGCATATGTTAAGATTATTTGATTTCCAATCATTAAAGAAACACAGATTATGTAAAGAAATTATAGGTTGACTGAAATATTTTTAGCCATAAAACACGGGTTTATCTGTATTTTGGAATTCTGAAGAGGTTACAAAATTATAGGTCTGGAAGAGATGCCAGATCCTTCACTCACTGCTGATAGCATTCTAGATCAGGAATACAAAGTATAATGCAGACACACTCCAGTGACCAGATGTGCTGTTGATACCAGACATCCCAGACCAACTGTTTTCACATCGATATGCACACTTTAGTCTGTCATTCAAAATAGTCTTGTGCGGCAATTTGGCATTGGACTTGCCATTGCTCTGGTAGTGAGCCAGACCAAAGCACAATGTTCTCTATCTGCCAGTAAAATCCAAGCAGAACCATACACATGGTTCTATTTCTGTAAGCATTAGTTTGTAGAGAGGAGAGAAGAAGCCACATGAAGTGAAATGATTAAATCTCTTCAGTTACTGCATAATCCCGCCTTGTTAGCATTCAAATTTTCTGATTCCCAAACACCTCAGCCACTCTGTCTCACACAATTCTCCAGATGATACACAAAACACATGCTTGTCATAATGCCATGAACATGCTACAAAACTGAGAGATACCAAGGGAGGTACCAGCTACCTTGATCTTTGCTAATACACTTCCTAGAGAGAAAAAAATGTATTACAGCCATCCCCTTCATTTTGATACCAGATGTTAAGGAAAGAATAAATTTTAAGGAAAATCTTCTAGCTTCCTGGAATATAGTGAAAGTTTGGCCTTCTGTTCTTCTAGATAAGAAATTTCAGAAAGATATATAATGGGTGGTGGTGGTGCCTGTGTGCATACATACACATAGTTGGGCGGTATGTGAGTAGTCAGTCTGATTCAAGCAGAAGGCCTTCTAATTTAAACTTCTGCACCTCAGCAGAGGTGCATTATGCAACTCAGCTGCAAGAGGGTCATGTGGTACCTAGAAATCCTGAAGAAATGGAAATTTTTTATTTATTTTTTAATTAAAGTCATGCATGGAAAAGATTAATATTGACTACGAGAGTACAGGAAAAAAAAACCACTATGATCTGCATCGTGCCACATTTCTCAGTTCCATTTCCCTCCAAATCTTTCTATACAGGGCTATATTTCAAATTATTGACTAGTTATTATTATTATTATTATTATATGCTAACGGCATCCTCTTTGCAAAGGATAGTAAATGGAATGATTTTGCCTGTATGTCTTTGCTTAAGGTAGCTTACTCCATATCCCTGCTGAAAGAATGGAGTGTCTTCACTATCCCTTCAAAGAGAGTAATGGGTTTAGGTTAAAACTTTGGCAAAAACAGACATGGTCTAATTGGTCTGACTTTGAATTCAAATAGAAACATGTAGTATAAATGCCAGAGCTGCGGAGGATAGTAGCACTTACTGAAAATTCATGAGCTACTACTACAGGCAGCCAATCTTTAAGTGACACATCTAGATACAGAAGAGGATATATAAACTTTTAAACAAACTTATTCCTTCTGGCATTTTCTTACATGTTTTCTAATAATGAATATATATTTTTTTTATATTCTGGTGTTTTTCATCTTCTCCTAACTCCAAGCTTCTCCATGCTTCTCCTAGTATCTCCTCACTGAAGATGCACGGTGCTTGGGACACAGTCCATCTAAAGAGAAATCACTGTTTCTTTGATGTGTCATGAGGGAGGATGAGTTGGTTTGGGTTATCAGAGGGCAGCAGAACTTTTACAGTAGCCTGGGAGAACAAAGTCATTGTGTTTGTACCCATATAAACACTAGTAGAAGAGAGGGCCTCGTAGTAGTAGGTGCTGGGAGCATTGGACAGCAGGTCACCTGTATACCTGCAGGTCTCCTTACAGTCTTTTTGACATTAAATCTCTGTTTCTTTAAGGTTTTTCATATGTTTTGCACTGAGGGATGAACCTCTGAGACTTTGTGGCTTTGAAATTAAGCAAATTCCTTAGCATAGGAATAGCATGCTGAAATCACTGCTTGTACAAAGTGGAAAATCATTTCATTTTTTTTTTCTTTAATTTATCAATATGTATTTTTTACCCCACAGCAATCCTGTTATCCAATAGATCAATATATGACAGAAAACACCAGAAGAAAGATGAGAATACAGTGGCATAGGAAAATCTAATCTCTGTGACAATTAGAGGCTTGTATGTTACTAAAGCAAAAAATACTGCAAATATTTAATTCGAGCAGAAATCCTTAAAGTTAACCATCTCTATAGAACATGGACATCTGTCACCTGGAATAGAGCAGACACTGTGATTTGAATGGGATATTATCTTTCACAGTTTTGAGATCTTTTGATGTAGCACTCTATGGATTCAGCTCAAAACTGAGAAATAGTTTCAGACATTTTTTTTTGGTGTGGACAAAAAAAATATAATAATAATTATTATTTTTTTAAGTATGGCAAAATATGTCAGATTTGTTTCAAGCAATTATGTTTATTTCTAAATATATCACACACATAAACACACAATCCCAAACACCCTGATGTGAAAATATTACTTTATTTTTCTTTAATAAGAAATGACAAACTGTTAATGACATTAAATTAATTAAATGAACATGCCACCTTTCCTGCCTCAGAGAGCAACAGTTGTGGGCCTACCAAAGACAGATATAGGCAGTAGAATAATTTTTCAGATCACTGTCTGATGGTTCACAAAACAAACATTAAACCTTAGTATTAAAAATGAAAAGTAAATACAGACAAAATTCAAAGCATGCTAAAACCTCCTGAGTCTAATGGTGAAGAGACTTCGTAACATTTTACACGAAGAAGAATATTTTATTTCTATTTATTTTTATCATTACTTATGTCCCAAATGACATTACTATTTAATCAGTTTTTATCTAGAAGTTCTGCAATAATAATTTAGATAATAATAATTTAGAAGGATATTATTTCTTTTTACTTGCATTGATCGGGTTTAACATCAACATTTTGTATGCTATTTGCAGAGTTTGGCTTCTCTCTGCTTCTTCTCTACACAGAATTGATGTTACCATCCTGTAGTGCATGGTAAGAGCTGGCAAATCCCCCATGAGTATGGCACCTGCAACACAGTGTTTCAAAGCTTCCTCTGTGAATTCCTATGAATACTCTTGTCATGTCTCATATGCAGAAATACTGAACACACCCCTAAGAGATATTTACTTCTCATCTTTTTGCCAAATGAATTAATTACCATTTTAAGAAATATTTTGCTTTACTGTAGTCAGTATTCCAGTACACCAGTTCTTATGGAAAGTTAATGACTTTAAATGGAGAAAATGCTATACATAAATGGAAGAGGGCAGTGATTTTTTTTCTTTGTTCTTCTGCTCAGGTAATTAATGGATAACAATGTTTTGATATCACTGTTTCTGCCGTGGCTGTGGGAGTAAGAAGCAACCCTCCTTCTGTTCATCAGTCTATCTTCAGGATCTATTATATCATGATTTGCTCAGAAACATTCTGTGTAAGATTTGCAGAGATTTCATTATAATGAACAGCTGCCTAAATTCTAATGTATGTGCTCAAATTTTAATCCATCTGTATGTCTAACTGGGATAAGTCAGTTTTAAGTCATTTAAGCATCCAACATTTTTGTTACTTAACTTTTGCTTATGTGAGTTGTGGCACTGCCATGGCCTCAGCAAGCCTTAAGTGTTTGCCTCCAAAACAAATATCTATCAGGCCTCATAGGAAAAACAAAACAAAGAAAACAAAACAAGCAAACAAAAACAAACAAACAAAAGAAGAAAAGAAGGACATCTTCAGGTCAAGAGCTTCAAGGCACTGCTCTCATTTCTCCATTCCCTTTCCTTTTAGGAACAGAGACTTGAGGCTCCCTCAGAGAAGTGCATGCCAATCAGCAGATGGATCTCTGCCAATATTCTTCTGTGAAATGTTTGCACTTTGTATACAACAAATCATTAAGTGAAGAGAGACTCTGGTCATTCTCAGCAGATAGAAGTAGGACAACAAGGGATCCCAGCTGTATTTGTGTAACATGCATTGAAAGGACAGATTCACTGTCTGGATGGAAAATCAAATCTGTACTCTGAATCCAGGCTTTTGCAGACCTCCATATGATGATAAAAATGTTCATGTCATTAAGAACTAAGTATAAGTATTAGAAATAGCCACAGCTATTTCATCTCTGTTTTACCTTTTTTCTGTCACAAACTTTTTTTTCTCAAAGAAAGAAAGAAAGAAAGAAAGGAAGAAAGAAAGAAAGAAAGAAGAGAGGAGAAAGAAGGAGAGGAGAAGGAGAGAAAGAGAGAAAAGGAGGGAAGGAGGGAGGGATGGAGGGACGGAGGAAGGGAAGAAAGGAAGGAAGGAAGGAAGGAAGGAAGGAAGGAAGGAAGGAAGGAAGGAAGGAATTCTTTTATATATGTACCTCATCTTACCAAAAATTGTAGTCAAAAAAAAAGCTTATGAATTGTCTCTCAACCTCTTTTTATCTATTTATTTATTTATTTATTTTCATGGCTGTATTATTTTTTCAATTTAATAATAGTGTATATAAACTTTGGTTTTGTGTGTGGAAAATGTCTGCTTTAAAATACAGTTTATGAAATTTTTACCAACAAGAGCTTGTTTAAGATTTTAGGGCAGTAGATTTAAGCTTTTCAAATGAAAACTGAGTGTGCCTGTGTCATGGCTCATATCATTTACATTAGTCAGTCACATCCCATAATGAGGAGTATAGAACAGCTAAAATAGGTACCTTGCTCCCACGGTGAGGCAAGTGATACACGGAACAGAACAGGAAGCTGAGAGTCAGGCTTCTGCTGAGCTCCAGATGCCAATACTTAAACAGTTATAGTTGCAATCACAAGCAAATAACATTATTCAATTTCATCTTAATGCATGTTTTGCAATATCTCATGTTGTCATTCCCTTGAAGCAGTCACAGATCATCAAACTAACAGGTGGGGAAAAAATTTTGAGGATTGTCTAACTATCAAACTAATTATGAGTCATAAGACAAGCTCTCTCAAGGCTTGTGTTCAACATGTTTAACTGTAATCAGAGGCTAATAAAGTTCAGAAAAATTTCTGTCTAAGAGGGCCTTCAAAGTAGAGATGTGGGAGATTCTATTGAATACTTTAAATTAGATATAGATTAGTCACAAATCACTGAGAGAGCTTAACAAGAAATCAAAGCCAACACCTTGAGTATGGAAGCTCCCTGTCAATACACATCTCACTAACATGCTACATGATCAACATTTCAATATATTCCACCCCACTCATCCAATGGTTGAGCTGGTGTGGTATGTTCATTTTTTTGATATAGCACTCAACCATCTTTCCTATATTTAATTTACTCACGAGAAGGATGATAAAATGGTTCAGACCTTCTAATGATGGAATGAGTGCCTTCATTCCTCTAAGCCTGCAGGACAGGTATAACTTGTCATAGAAACTTACTAGACATTTTATATGTCTTTTGCTGGGGGGAAAAATAGAGAAACACCACACATAAAATCCAGATTGCCACCTGAAACTCCAGTGCCAGATTAGATTTTTATGTCCTCAGTAGACCTTGCTTTCACAAGTTGCAAGCAACATTGGTTTTGCTTCAGCAGAGCATTTGAATATGTATTTCACAGAAAATAACCAAAAAGTCCCATTTAACATGCATGGAATTATGTATGTAGGTAAACATATTTTCACTGGGTCTAACTTTTATGGTGCGAGTTCCTTCACCATCTTCTGTATAATGATGGATTTTCCAGTAGGTTTTCCAGAAGCTGGTGCAGCTTTAACTAAATTCAGATTCACAAAAAGAGCAAACTTGTTCAGTCGCAGAACTGTACATGTAAAAGGTCACTTCCACATCAACCACATCTGATTATGTAATTCCCACATAGGTTTCCCAGATCTACTGTTCACCCTTTCTTTGAATGTGCATCTAAAATCTTGTGTATTGCACCCTCTGCAGGATAAAATACAGAGCATGCCAGAGGGAGAATGAAAATAAAAATGAAAACAAAAAATAAAAAGTAAAATAAAAGAAAAAGAAAATGAAAAAAATAAAAAGGGAAAGGAAGAAAAAAAAAATGAAAAAAGGAAAAAGGAAAAGGAAAAAAAAAGAAAAAAGGAAAGAAAAGGAAAAGAAATCTTATCTGGATATTTGAAAGATTACTATCTGCAGTTGAAAACCTAATTGCTGATTTAGGCAGTTAATTATCAATGATGTATTTGTTAAACAATAGATAAGGTTCAATCCATTAGAACAGAAAATATCAGATTGAAATATTGTTGATGAGTGGTTGTAAGGTTCATGCTCTGCAATAAACAGGAGTCAGCCTGGCTCAGTACTGAAATAAAACTGAGAGTGCTTTCTCATTGTGTAATTAGCATGCTGTGAATATATCACTAATCCAAACTACACAATACTAAGTATGTTTTTTTCTTTATGCCAGCAATAAGTACATTACAAATGTAACCTGATATCTTTTTCTGTTCTGACAGTTTTAAAGTGCTTCATAACTGACAGCTTCCTGTAAGTATAATATGATGAATAAGAAGGGAATATTAAGTAGAGGTAGAATTTCAAAATGAATAAAATGTTCTTAACTTCTGTTACTTTAAGGAATAAGAACACACAACTCTGCACCTGAATTTTTAGACTTTCTTTTGCAAAATAAGTATATATAATAGATACAAGCATATTCAATTTAGAGATGTATTACAAGATTTTATACTATTTCAAAATGTGACAGACTTATATTAAGATTTATGAAGTAATAATTTGATTTTTAGCACTTTGTTTTGCAATTCAATACAATCTCAGCCTCTTCTGCATTCTATTTGTCAATGCTATTACTAAGAACACAGTAAATATGAACAAATTACCTTTCTCCTACTCAACAGCAAATATTGCTCTGCAAGTTTAACTCCTAGCTAGCTTGGTTTATAATCAGTAATAAAAAGCCTCCCCAAGATGATCAGCTAAATTCAAGAAATACATTTGATTTATTGGCAAGAAGAAGATATATTATTTTCTTTTTAGTAAGATGTTCTTTTTTTTTTTTTTTTTTTTTTGAGAGCTACTCATTCAGCAGATGATTAGTTGTATTTTGAAATGTTCATCATGACTGGTATGGGAAAAATAACATTTCCTTATGGACAGTGGCATTGTGAGGGACAGTTATTTTTGAACAGTTCAATAATTTGAATACTAGAACTACTATGTAAGCATAGTATCTATTCAATCAATGGGAGCAGTTCCTAAAACAATAGTTTTGTAAAGTTTAGCCTATAGTCTCATAGTTTATAGTCTCTGCAGGAAGGCTTATACTTTACAAGTCAATTTGAGTGAAATGTTCAGAGTTATTAGATTTCTTTGTATAAGAACTTCACTGTTAAAGAAGTAGGGTGTCATATATTAATCTTCATCTTTATCATTCATTTTTGCTACTCAAAGAGCAACAAAGGGGAAAATAACTTTTATGAAAGGCATCCTCCTGTAGAGTAATGGATAAAGGGAGTGAGACTTTTTGTTTGTTTGTTTGTTTCCTGAGGTAATTCCAATAAAGTCAGATGATTTAGAGCAGGGATGAATTTGCTTCACTGTCCTCCATGCGCGGATTAATTTTTTCATTGAGAGCTCGTCTTAGTACCTGAAGACATGGTTTCACAGCAGTGAATTGAATCCATGATAAACCTACTGTAGGATATCATTGAAATGAAGCATTATAACTCTTCATACTAGTCTGTTATTATGAAGGTGCTTATCTGGAATCATCATTATGAGGCAGAGAGGAAAAAAAATATCTCATTTTTGGAAGTGGAGAAGAAATCAATGAGGTAGCACTTTTCATTTTTATTTCCATTAAGAGTCATCTGACCTTACTCGCCACATCTCTAAAGAGATACTCTTAAGAGAGAAAATATTCACTATACAATGTGGAAACATTTTATTCTGTACTGGTATCAGTTTGTAATAATTAAAAGAAAGTGAAAATTACATTTCATTCTGAGAACATGCTTTCAAGTTATTTATCAATCATTCATTGTAGGAAAACAAAACAAAGCAGATGTCTTCTGAAGTGTGCCATTGATAACCAAAATTTGCACTGAAATAAAAAGCTATAGCAATTACATATTGTCATTCTCCTCTTACACCATTCAAATCTGAATTTTTAGGAGTATTGGGGCTTCTTTTTTCCACATATAATGGGTTGTCAGAATTTCCAAACAGTGTCTTACTGTGCTGAACAGTTCTGACTGGGAGTGGGGCAGCAGGGAAACAAAGTTGTCTCTGCCATTCATGAAATCAGTCAAATATTTAAATGGTGAAGAAATGAACTAAAACACTCCTAATTATGGCAAAATCATTTGTTTGTGTATCCAAGATAAATACAATATTCTTCTTTGGATTTGGAAAGTTGGTGAAAGTTGGCTTTCAAAATTATCAATCTATTTTCAGTCTGTACTAGAGGATAATTCTTAAGGCAAGTTGCTTTTGTAAAAGGAAGTTCAAGCCTAAAGTATAAAACATAACTGTTATATGATGTGAACACACAGGGTAAAAACCATCTCTCGCTACCTTCAACAGGATTTTTAAAAAATAACCAAGAGCTTTTCATCAGTACTAGAAAAAAGGAGATGACAAATCAGCAATCAAATGGAATTCAATTGACTCCTTACTCTCAAATACCAGTCTATCTACTCCTTCACAAAGGCTTGGATTAAAAGAAAGAAATGGGACTAAGGGTCAATTGATTTGAATTGTTTTGGACCAGGGAGAAAAACAGACTCCAGCGATAGAATTCCCTTGCAGTGAATAGCTGGTAATCTATTGTCTTTAATGATGAGCTCCAGCTTCAGCTTTACTGATCAAAGCACTGATGAAGGCCACCTCTGAAACAAGGCCACCTCTGAAAAAATGTCTCAAATCATTTGGCCCTAAACTCTTAAATAATTAAATGCTACTGGGAAACAAACACAACCAAAGCAGACCTTGCAGCTCTGTCATCATAAACTTTGAAAAAACACTGATGTTTGTATGATAGTTATTCCAAATACATATTTTGATTTCTAGGTGTGGTGTTAAAGACTCAGAAAGGGAAGAAGGATTTTCTGGGTTCTGAGTATGCCCTGAAACAGAAGTACCAGAAAGCAAAGCTCACGTTCTACCAACAAAGTGCTGGAGCTTTGCTATATTAAAAATAAAAATGCTACAATAATAATAATAATAATAATAATAATAAAGTGTCTTCTGTCACTGAAAACCAAGCTAGTCAGTGCAGCTACACAATTTGCATCATGTGAAGGCATGTCCCAACAGTTTCAAATATACAGAGTATAAGGAAGATTGACAATGCATTGATGAGCAATGTTTCAATGTACAAATTACATTAATTTTAGAGTTCTTCAGCCACATCTATGTCCACATTTCAGCATGGCTGTGTTCTAATCATATATTGTTATTGATTATATTACTTCATTTTGTTCCCTGGACAGTTTTAAAATATACACATCTTGATGGTTGAGATGCTTAGTTTCGAAATTGGTGCAGGAGACTCTTAGCCCCCTTCCAATTATATCTTGTGAAACAGACTCTCTGGAGATTTTTCAATAAAATGTTCTTTCATTATCACTCAAATTACATCTTCACTTTTATTGACAATAATCCTGATGAGGGTGAGTTTCTGCTCTAAGTCAGCTTTCACCCAGGAGTACGGATTATAAGAAAAAGTGCATAAAAATATACTACAGAAATTGTAGAATTTTATTTCTGCAGAATGTTATTGAGAAAATGGCTATCCTACTGAACAGATAGCTGTTATAATATTGGAAAAAATAGGCTTATTTACCATGAAATGCCATTCACAAGCTGAAATGATATAGCTTGTAGATGTAATGATGGGTTATTAGCTAAACATCGATTTACAAATTCATTTAGAGAACGAATGCTAAAAGCCAGATTGTGAGCTGGATTTCATCAGGTATTTCCACTGTTTGGTATGATGGCTGAGCATTTAGGGGTTTGCATTAGCTCAGTGATAATACCCTGTTCAATACAGGCACTCAGGGAAAAAGACACATAGAGCAAATGCATTTAAGTAGGTTTCTAGAATGAACTGATTTTCATTACCTACTTCCAAAATCTGCAGAATACTTGTAGAATGTGTTTGGCTTCTGTAACCTGTTCAGCTTCACCCAGATTCAGAGAGTTTTTAACTCATGCAATTAAAATCGATCTTCTTTGTTGAAATATAGCTTTTTTTTTTTTTTTTTAATTCTCACTTTACATTTAAGTAAAAACTTTTAACACACAATTAAGTGGTAATTTGGAAAACAGCTTTTTCAAAAAAGAGAAAACTAATACAAAAAACTCCACAAATTATTTTAGCTACATAGGAATGAAAATCAGTTTATATGTTAAAACTAATTTTACCTCATTTTATATAAATAAACAATCTCAAATTCCAAGGATTTCATCTGGTCCAATGTAAAAATAGGAAAAGAGAAAAAATTATTATTATTATTATTCAACAACATTTTTTTTTCAAATATTCTGTTCAGTCATCATATTAGAAATTCTTTATTCACATAACTCACGCTCTAGTGCTATTTCTTTAAACAAATTAATTTCACCTTGCTGGAGTAGTTGCAAAAATATAATTCAGAGATGAACTGGTCTTAGATTCAACATAAAATTATAATTCCTCATTATTGTATGGAATAGCTCTGTTTTAGATTTTCTGTCTAAGCTGGAGACTCTTTTTATTACAAGAATTATGATATGCTACAATTGTCTGACCATATCTATTATTTTCTAACCTCAGATGTGAGGGCTGTAAGACTTCACCCTCCCTGTCCCCCTCCGCTGTGCACATAGGAAACCCCTAGATTACCTTTCAGCTTTATTATTGTCACTGATCCAAAATCCATAGCAATTCTTGGTGGTGAGTGGAATCACCCAGTTTAAATCCAAACCAGTTCCCTGGCTCCTTCCCTGGGGGAATGGGCTTAAGCTGTGCCAGGGGAGTTTTAGGTTGGATCTTAGGAAGAACTTCTTTACCGAAGGGGTTGTTAGACATTGGAAGGGGCTGCCCAGGGAAGTGGTGGAGTCACCATCCCTGGAGGTCTTTAAAAGACGTTTAGATGTAGAGCTTGGGGATATGGTTTAGTGGGGACTGTTAGTGCTGGGTCAGAGGTTGGACTTGATGATCTTGAGGTCTCTTCCAACCTAGAAATTCTGTGATTCTGTGATTCCTTTATTTCCATTTCTTCTACTTTGTTCTGATTAATTACCACTTCAATAAATTGCAACTTAAACAACAACTTACAGAGATGTGTCATTTTGGAAGATAGCCAGCACTAAGGAAATTTCCTGTGTATGTGAGCAACTGACAAGGACCATACACCTCCAGCTATGCCCCCATAAAAAGGTGTATATTTCCCACTTCTGTTATTGCTGTTTCATCTACCCTTTTACACATGGTAAGGAATAAGAAATATGACAGAATAATCAGGTAACATTAAGCAGCTCCAGGAAATAACTGGGAATGTCCAAGAATGTATTTTTTTTTCAAAAAGATTGTGCAATCCAAAACATGAAAAGGTTAGCATATGTGATAATAGTAACAGAGAACAGATTCACAATTAATGCTTAAAACTCAAGTATTTCAGCAGAAACTGCATGAACAAAGAACGTAATACTACATGGGAAACAGGTATGACCTCCAAGATTCTAGAGCCTGACATCTGACGGCCAATTGCATTCTTAATGGTCCTCTGAGAAATTCTAATTTCTCTTGGTTAGTGAAAAACTATTTAGCTCTAAATTCACCCGGTCATCTTTGTTTTTATTAATGTTAACATGTATTCCTCATTAATGTACGTAAAGGACAATGAAGAATCTTTTCTGGTTTCACTGGGAATATCATTTTTTTGTTGTTGTTGGCTGGTGTTTTTTGTTTGTTTGTTTGTTTGTTTGTTTTTGGTACTGTTCATGAAGATTTATGATTTTGTACTTCGTAATTTGTAAAAGCCATGAATTTAATTTTTAAGTTCTTTCCTTTTTATAAAAATAAATTAGATCAATCCTAAAAGCTCTGAATCCAGGAAGAAAAATAAGCAACCAAATCTATTTTAAGAATAATTTAATCTTTCAGAAGTGTACGATAAAGCTATACTGCTCAGCTCCTGACATTCAAATTCTTTACATTGGTAATATAAGATTAGAAAGCTGAAACTTCCTTTTATCCTCAGGCCCAGCATTAAGCAGATTGTAGCTGAGCACAGGCTGGCTGTCATTTATATCATTTTACAAAGTATAGATGTATCCCAGGCTCTTCATAATTTCCTGAGATTTACCTGCATTATTCAGCTGGCTGGATTATTTTCTTAAAGATGAATAAGGAGAAAACCAGTTCACTCTCTGTTCCTCCTAGCTAGGTTTTCTCTAACCATATTTTACAGTATTCTCAACCTGATTTAGTGCGAGTTTTTCTCTCTTTCATTCTTGTCACTCTAACATGCACATGTATTTCTAAATTGAAAAAAAAAAAAAAAACAAAAAAAAACAGAAAAACTTATGTTAAGAAGCAGATATATTTTCATTTTTTCATTTACTCTTATGAAGTTATGTCTTCTCTCCATGGTACTATTTGACCAGGCAGACTCTGTTCACAGTTCAAATCCTAGGCCTACACTTTCCTGGGAAAGAGACTCTAGAGGATGTAGTCCTGAACCAATCCAGACTGGGAGAGAGGGACTTTAACTTGCTTGAGTACAGGAAATCTATAAGCTAAATGGGGATAGGGCCCATATTTAATGGGTGATCTCTCCCATCCCAGGAACCTATATAGTGAAAAGGTGCAAATGTTTTCAGGTAGTATCCAGCTACATCCAAACAGTCCAATGAGGTCTAAGAGTGAATGAATGAATGAATGAATGAGTAGGAAAAAAAATCCCCAGCAAATTGATGTGGTTTATTTGGAGACAAAGAATCTGGGAGAGGAATCAGCTCTCAAGGGTCACAGTATCTGTCTCTGCTCCTTCTCAATGCTTTTGCCATTTACAATTTTTGAAAGCTGAGTATTGAACACTGTCAATAATTTTACCTTTACCCTGACAAATAAGTGTGAATTAGGCCAGCAGCTTTGCATGAGCAGTTATTCATCTGACTGAGGAAACCCAAGGCTGGGACACTCTGAGGCCATATACTAGGGCGTGATCCTGTCTTTTATAGGACTTTCTTAAAGGAGAATTCTCAGAGTGTCTCAGCAGAACATCTCTGATTGAGAGACAAAATGATCATGAAGTGGCTATGAAATTGCTTTTTGGGATTTGTCTATAGTATCTGGTTCTTCTAAAACCATCTTTACACAGAACAAATCTCAGCTATGCCTGAAGCTGGGGGTGGAGAGTTCTTGTGCTCTAAGAAAAAACATCCTTAAAGAGCAGCCAGTTGGAAGTTCACTCTTTGGAAGTTCACGGTTGTGACAGTTCTGATATATTTAAGTCTATAAAATCAGCATACACTGGCTACCTATGTAAGTTAAAATTGATATACTTTGAAAATCAACTAATTTGTCTTCAAAGCAATTTCATGAGGAAAAGTAAAAGAGATGAAGGAGGCTAACAATGGAACAGAAAGATGATCAGTTTCAGACACATTTTGTGTTGACATAATGGTATAATGCTGTAAATCAGTTAGTTCAAATGCATGACATCTGAGTACTGGAAGTGTAATCAACTTGAACTACACAATTGTTTCTTGACCCTTCCAGTGGCATTCATTTCTATGTCACTTGATATACGGAAATAAGAACCAAAGAGAGTTGTACTGTGACACAGTTTCTTAACCAGATGTAATTCCACAGAAACCAGGCAAGGAAAGACATATAATTGATAAAATAACTAGATTTTCAGCATGTTATCCACTAGAGATTTGGAACGGGATGTTAAAAAAACACTATGAGCTGAACATTTTATGGTTTGCTGGGTAGCACCCTGATGAAGTAGATATTAAAACCGATATCACTAAATTTGGGGGGAAAAAAACAAAACTAAACAAAACACAACTGCTTCATGTGCAAGAACCAAATGAAGTTCCTGAGGTAACTGAGAATGCAGTCACGTAGACATGAACATTTCTTGCATGTGATTCACAAAATATGTAGAAAATACATCAGAATTAGATAAAACAGATAATATTTTAGTGCATTGTGCTGAATGCACAGGTTACAATGTCATTCAATAATGTTGTAAAATATTTCAATGTATTTTAAGAGCGTTATTAATAAAACGTACATAAATTCAATTGGAAACTACCAAAACACTTTGTTATAGAGTAAGGATTTTAGAAACTGAATTTTTAAAATGCTTTATGTAAATTGTGCTGAGCAGAAAGGTTATTTGTTTACCAGGATATTGACTAAGCACTTTGTTTCATGTCTACCTTTATGTGTGACTTTAATTTCAAGCCAATTTTAAGCACATATAAAATGATTTGTTATAAGCATATATGCAATTATGTTATTGTTCAGCTCATTTTAATATAATTTACTTGTTTTTAACCTTGTGTAGGTGATAACATTTATTTAGATTAACTCTGGATCAGTTAAATTGGTTGCGTGAGACTAGAAATAACACATATTTGCTGAGCCAATCAGTAAGAAACTGATCAATAATGATATATTGATCAATTTTCATTCTGCTGCAGCAACATCAGATCGAATGATTATATCTATGTCAACCTTTTAGTATAACAGAAACAAAGTAGTGTAAAATGGCATCATTAAAGAATCAATTTCTTCCTACTTTGAGGCTAGTTTTCTCACAAAATGCTGTATTTTTCTAAAACAAATTTCAAGATCAATATACCAGACCATTTCATACAAAGTGAAAATTTTAACATTAAAATAGAGCTTTCTAAACATCTCACTTAAAATACATTTTTCATATGCTTTTGAGAGAAGGAGCAGAACAGCACTTGCAGATAGAGGTTGTAAAGTACTCACATACAAAACTATTCTTCAACTTTAGAATGCTGAACACTGCTACTGTACTACTGTCTTTATCCCTTTCTCATCTATTTTTTTTTTTTTCAGGCTGTTTTAAACTGATGTTTGGCTTTCCTTCTCTCTAGAGTACAAAGCAAAGATATGAAGGAAATTTACAATATTTGATCCCTCATTTCAGAAAAGAGTTAGCTACCTTTTCTCTTTAACAAAGAGAAGAGATACATTTTAAAAGTTTATGTAAGTTAGAATTACTGTAAAATTATTATATCTTTTGTATCTTTTTTTTTTTTTTATGCCATCAAAATTTTAAGCTTGCCTACATGTAACTTCATTATTTAACCTACATAGATAAGGTCAACAGAACTGTAGAGAAGTGAAATTCCACGTGCTTTACAGTTCTACTTAAGGTGGTGAAAATGTGCTAAAGATGACCACTCCAACCAAGCAGGATTTACTTAAAAACAACTTGCTTAGTGCTATTCAAGCCTTGCCTTGCCAAGCCAAGCCAGATCGCACCTTGCCAAACCAAGCCTTTCCATGCCTTGCCAAGCTGCGCCATACCTTGCCTTTCTGTGCCTTGCCTTGCTGCACCTTGCCTTACCAAGCCAAGCCAAGCCAAACTAAGCCAAGACTTGCCTTGCGTTGCCTTGTGTTGTCTTGCCAAGCCAATCCGAGCTGCGCCTTACCTTGCCTTGCCAAGCAGTGCCTTGCTTTGCCTTGCCAAGACAAGCCACTCCATGCCATGCATTGCCTTGCCAAGCCAAGCCAAACCAAGCCAAGGCACAACACACGTTCCTGCACTGCGCCACGCCGTGCCTTGCCTTGCCATGCCGTGCCATGCTGTGCCTTGTCTTGCCAAGCTGCACTGCAGCTTGCCTTGCCTTTCCAAAGCAAGCTATACCCTGCCTTGTCTTGCCTTGCCGCACCTTGCCTTGCAAAGCTGCACCTTGCCATGCCTTGCCAAGCCAAGCAATACTGCATCTTGCCAGCCACACTGTGCTGCACCTTGCCAAGCCATGCTGAGCCTTGCCAAGCAAAGCTGTGCTGCACCTTGCCAAGCCATGCCTTGTCTTGCCTTGACAAGCCAAGTCAAGCCTCACCTTTCCCTGCCAAGGTAAGCCATGCCATGCCCTGCCATGCTGTGCTGTGCCTTGCCAAGCCAAGCTGCACCTTGCCTTGCCTTGCCTGCATGAATGCCTATCCCATCCCTAAAATCTGTATGTTCTCCTGTGACAAAGTAAATCTTCAGAAGTTATGAAATATTCCAGGAAAAATAAAATGAATTAAACTTAATCCACTCCCAGTTGCAACTAATTCTTCTCAGGACAATGTATATTAAACATGGGAATACCATTAACCATATATTATTCAATGCTCTTATGCTTTTTAGGATCTATGAGGTGTCACACATAACAAAAGTTCACAGAAACTCAGATATCTAAATGTATTTCATAGCTGTATTTGTTAGTGCAAAAATTCATCAAAATTCCCTGCAGATCAGATGGACAGTGTGTACAAAATGTAAAAAGCAAGTAAATCTATGAGGATTTAACAAGACCTCTGAAAGGAAAACACTGCTTCTGTATTTGTAGAAAATTTATAAGAATCTCATATACAAATGATTTCTATATTATTTTTTAAAAAATAAAAACTCACAAAGCTATAAAGACTAGTGCTCATATTTGCTGGCAAGTCAATCTTTCTTTCAGACATCAAGAGATGACCTCTTAAGACCCAAAGATTTATCAAGTCAGCAGTTTATTCCCTTAGGCCACCATCTTCAGCATCTTCCTCTTCCAGTCACGTCTATTGAAGGACTTTGCAAAACCCCATGAGGAAATGGACTAATCTACTTCTTTCTAAAGGACAGGAATGATGCCTATACTGACTGTGCTCTATGGGACGAGAAAGCTAATAAAGGAATGGAGACTACATCTATTTGTGAAAGATTCAGTGTGATGTTTGTATATAAGAGACAGATTTAGAGTGCTGTAGCTGTCAATCAGAGAAGGGGTATTTTTGCTCAACATCAGCAACCAATACTGAGAAATTTTCAAGGAAATTAATACACCTTTTTATTTTATAAGTCTAAAATATCTCTGGATTGAAAGAAAATTCAAAGGACTGTTTGTATTTGCATTAAAAATAAGCTTTAATCTTCCCTCTCTCTTCTCTCCCTCATGTCAGTTGATTCATTAACAGATACATGCATGTAACTAATCAAAGTAAAAAAATAAAAATAAAAAGAACCTCCCCTTCTCCCCTTAAAAGTACTATATATTCATTTGTACTATATAATTGACCATAAATTTCTTATTGCTATCCGCTTAAAAAAAATCACATTGTTATTAGTAAATATTGCCACTGTGAAAAAGAAATGGCAATACAGACATTACAGTACCTTCATTAACATATATACTATTAACCTATTTATTACCAAAAAACCTGGTTGGGGTAATTACATGAAAAAAAAAATAAAAAATGTATCTCTTTTAGCCAATTAACAATTTCCAATAAATACATCCAAACAATCTCTTTACCTTTGAATGAGTGAAAAAAATCTACATTCTCATGAGTAGTTGAGGCCAGCTGCCTCAGAACTGATGCAGCCACAGCCACAGCACCCGACCATGAGTTATGGGGTGGGGGGGGGCTCGGGCCCTTGCTTCACCAGGGGTGGTCCGGGACAGCATCTCTGGGACAGCAGCATGACTATGTTGCACCTGCCAGCTCTCACAAGAGAGGCTGATGGGATGTGGGTGTTGCCAGGGCCATGGCGACTATGCCCAGGCCCTCTGCCTGGGAACAGCCCCCAGGAGGGCGGCGACTCCTTGCTGCCCACCGTGAGCAGGGAGGGGTGACCAGTGGGTGAGAATCACCCATAGTGTGCTGCAGTGGTGGGTGTGGGAGTCTGTGTGGCAGAGCACAAGAATTCTGTCCCTCCTCCCTTTCAAGTCTGTCCTATCTTCTCTGTGACCACAGTTTTTACCATGGTCTCCACCAGGCAGAGAGCTTGCCCCTAAAATACTGTGGCGACTCAAATAGAGGGCCAGTCCAGAAACATAGCTATACAGGTCTCTGGCTGCAGGGAGGGCCAGAGTCTGCTGCTGTTGGAGGAGGATGGCAGGTATTCTACCTGTGTGAGGTGCGAGCAGGTGGAAGATTTGGTCAGTTTGGTGGCAGAGCTGAAAGAGTAGGTTGAGAGACTGAGGGCCATCATGGACTGTGAGTGAGAGGTCAACTGGTGGAGTAGCTCCCTAGTGTGCCAGATGGAAAGGTGACAGAGAGACACCCCACAATTTGTGGTGGACCCCCTGCCTTGTCCCTGTTGGGCAGAGGAGGGGAACCTGAGGGATAGGGAGGCTTGAGAGATGGTCCCTGCTCAGCATCGTGCATGAGACCCTCCTCTGGTTCTCTAGCATCCTCAGGTCCCCCTAAGCAGGTTTGTAGCATTGGACACTGAAGGGGAGGTAAGAGGGGAGGCGTGTGAAGGTTCCCCCAAGAGGTTACCAAGGACGAGGCAGTTGACTGCGTGCATTCACACTGCCTCTGCCAGGAAAGAAAGAAGGGTGGTTGTGGTAGGGTACTCCTTCTCAGAAGAATGGAGGGACCCGTTTGCAGATCAGACCTGAGCTGTAGGGAAGTGTGCTACCTACATGGGGTTCGGGTCAGAGACATAACTAGAAAACTCCTGGAGCTGGTTCGCTCCACTAATTACTACTCATTACTCATAGTTCAGGCAGGCAGTGATGAAATAACTCAGAGAAGCCTGCAAATAATGAAAAGAGATTTCAGGGATTTACAGCAAATAATTCAAGGAGTAGGACAACAATTCGTGTTTTGTTCTATTTCTTCTGGGAATGTGAAGGACATGGAGCAGGCTAGGAAAACAGAGTAATGAATAATTGGCTGAGAAGCTGGTGTCAAGACAGGAACTTTGGGTTCATTGACCATGGGGCAGCTTACTCGACCCCTGTCCTTTTGTCGATGCATGTAACTCTCCTGTCTCAAAGGGGGAAATGAATCCTAGTGCAGGAGCTAGCAGAACTCGAAAAGAGCTTTAAATTATCTATCATGGAGGAAGAGGGTAAAACAGGGCTCACCAGAGAAATGCCTGGGGCAACTATGTTGAAGCTGGGTGTGAGGCAGATGTGAGGCACTCAGCATGGGCACCAAATAAGATGAGCTGGAAGCGATTGTGCAACAGGCTAACTACAACCTAGTTGCAGTAACTGAAACATGGTGGGATCACTCCCATGACTGGAGTACTTTGATGGATGGCTGCAAGCTCTTCAGAAGGGATAGACAAGGTAGGAAGGGTGGTGGTGTGGCTCTTTATTTTAAAGAGTGTTTTGACATTGAAGAACTTGCCATTGGGAATGATAAGGTTGAGTGTATATGGATAACAAAGGCCTGTAGGGGTGACATCTTGGTGGGGGTCTATTATAGACCACCTAATCATGATGGAGAGACAAATGAGGCATTCTATGAGCAGCTTGCAAAAGCTACACGATCACCAGCACTCGTTCTCATGGAAGACTTCAACTTCCCTGGAAATGCTGTAAGTATAATACTGCTCAGAGGAAGCAGTCCAGGAGGTTTCTAGAGTGTGTGGAAGACAGCTTCCTGACACAGCTGGTTCAAGAGCCTATCAGGGGAGGTGCCCCACTAGACCTGCTCTTCATTAACACAGAAGGTATGGTGGGAGATGTGAAAGCTGAAGACCATATTGGGCAGAGTGACTATGAAATTGTGGTTTTCTATCCTTGGTGATGTCGGAAGGGTAATTAGCAAAACTGCTGTCTTGAACTTCCAGAGGGCAGACTTTGACTTATTCAGGACAGTTGTTGCAAGGGTACCTTGGGAGTCACTCCTGAAGGACAAAGGGGTCCAGGAAACCTGGACGCTCCTCAAGAAGGAAATCTTAAAGACACAGGAGAAGGCTGTTCCTGAGTCCCCTAAGGCAAGCTGGAGGGGAAGAAGACTGGCATGGATGAACCAGGAACATTTATTGAGATTGCAGGAGAAAAAGAGAGTCTACATCTTCTGGAAGAAGGGACAGGATACTTGGGGCAACTAAAAGGAATTTGCTAAGATATGCAGAGAGGAAGTTAGAAAGACAAAAGCCCAGCTTGAACTCAGATAGGCCACTGCAGTAAAAGAGAACTAGAAATCCTTTTATAAATAGACTAACAGCAAGAGAAGAACCAAGGAAAATTTCCATCCTCTACTTGATACAACAGGGAATGTGATCACTGAAGATAAGGATAAGGTCGAGGTTCTCAAAACCTTCTTTACATTTGTCTTTAATATGTCTTTAACCAGATCAGTTATCCTCAGGGTTCTTTACACCCTGACCTGTGATTCAGGTAGATAATCACCTACTGTTATCCAGGAAGAGACAGTTAGAGACCTCCTCATTCTGGAATGTTGCAAGTCCATGGGACCAGATGAGCTCCACCCTAGGGTGCTGAGGGAGCTGGTGGAGGTAATCACCAAGCCACTTTCCACCATCTACCAGTGTTCATTGTTATCTGGAGAGGTCCCAGAGGGCTAGAGGCTTGCCAGTGTGACTCCCATCTACAAGAAGGGCTGTAAGGAGGACCTGGGGATCTACAGGCCTGTCAGCCTGACCTTGGTTCCAGGGAGAGTTATGGAGTAAATCATCTTGGGTGAGATCACACGGCACTTGCGTAGCATCCAGGGGATCACGCCCAGGCAGCACGGATTCACAATAGGCAGGTCGTGCTTGTCCAACCTCATCTTTTTCTATGATTGTGTGACCAGACTGGTAGATGAGGGAAGGGTTGTTGCTGTAGTCTACTTAGACTTCGCAAAACTTTTGGCACTGTCTCCTACAGTATTCTCCTGAGGAAACTGGCTGCCCATGGCCTGGACATGTATACTCTTCTCTGGGTAAAGAACTGGCTGGAGGGCCCTGCCCAGCGGGTAGTGGTTAATGGAGTTAAGTCCAGCTGGCATCCCATTACAAGTGGTGTCCCCCAGGGGTCAGTACTGGGGCCTATCTTGTTTAATATCTTTATTGATAACCTAGATGAGGGAATTGAGTGTAGCCTCAGTAAGTTTGCAGATGACACCAAGTTGGGAGGTAGTGTTGATCTGCTTGAGGGTAGGGTGGCCCTTCAGAGGGATCTGGATAGGCTGGACTGCTGGACCGAGGCAAATGGAATGAGGTTTAACAAGGCCAAGTGCCGGTCCTTCACTTTGGTCACAATAACTCCATGCAGCGCTACAGGCTTTGGGTAAAGTGGCTAGAAGACTGTGAAGAAGAAAGGGACCTGGGAGTGTTGATTGATGCTTGGCTGAACATGAGCTGTCATGAGTGTGTTCAGGTGACTAAGAAGGCCAATGGCATACTGGCCTGCATTAGAAATAGTGTAGCCAGCAGGAGCAGGGAGGTGATCGTCCCCCTGTACTCAGCTTTGGTGAGACCGCACCTTGAGTACTGTGTTTGGTTTTGGCCCCTCACTACAGGAAAGATATTGAGGCCCTGGAGCGTGTCCAGAGAAGGGCAACAAAACTGGTGAGGAGACTTGAGCACAAGTCTTATGAGGAGTGGCTGAGGGAGCTGGGATTGTTTAGTCTGGGGAAGAGGAGGCTCAGGGGAGACCTCATTGCACTCTACAATTTCCTGAAAGGAGGTTGTGATGAGGAGGGAGTCGGTCTTTTCTAGAAGACTAATGATAGGACTCAAGGAAATGGCTAGAAGTTGTGCCTGGGGAGATTTATATTAGATATCAGGAAAAACTTTTTAACTCAAGGAGTGGTCAGGCACTGTAATGGCCTGCCCAGGGAGGTGGTGGAGTTACTATCCCTAGTGGCGTTCAAGAAGCACCTGGACAAGGTGCTACGAGATACGATTTAGTAGCTTAGTGGGTAGTATTGGTGATATGATAGGAGGATGGCTGGAATAGATTATCTTGTAGGTCCTTTCCAATCTTGTGTTTCTATGATTCTGTGATTTCTTTTCAGGCAACTGAGTAGGCTGATCTGTTTGGTGTTCTCCCTAATGCCACGTGTTCATCTATCTCAGCCAACCTCATGTACATTTCCATCTGACTTTTCTTTAAAATACAAACTAGAATTAACTTAATTCCCTTTTCTTCATATCCCTCTACTGTGAGATTTTTCCTTTTAGTCATGGCAGACAAATAATCCTTATTCATTGTTTCTAAATTAAGAAAGAAGGTGACGTAAGTTATTTTACGTCAAGGAGTTCTGGTATGCACTGTACTGAATCTGGAGGGAGATTGGATTCCTGACCGCAAAGGGTGCAGAACTTGAGTGCATCAGTAGAAATAAAGAAGCAATAACAGGTAAACACACCACCTAAACCATATGGCAGGAGAATCACATTTTTAATTATTTAGCAACTATATTAGGTTTCACAAATCATAATGGGATAAGCTAGCAACAATACTATGCAAGTATTCACCTTTTGTTTCAGTTCTGGGATCTCCTACCCTTTATAGTTAGAAAGTGCCAGTACTTGTAACTTGATGTCAGAAACCAACCACTCCTGAAGTTTTCCATTGATCCAGGCAGGACATTTTGAATGTCCCATTGTGTGCCATCAGTCAGTAGCCACTTTGCAGACTACATAGTGACCTTTCACACTCCCACAGCAGTGCTGAAAGTACCAAGACTATCTGTCTGAGGGCCTTCACGAGCAGTGAAAACACTGTAAAAACAACAGAATTAACTCATTTGCTTTCTCTAACAACTTTATTGTGAAATATTTAGGTTTCTGCTTCTCTGAAATTTCAGAGAACCCTGAAGAGTGCATTCATGTCTTTCCACAATTGCTATTTGTCAGCTAAAGAAAAACACATTGAATTTGAATGGTCAAATGAAGACTTATTAAACCACTAAAAGGAATGTTAAAGCTTAATACAAAGAAAAAGAAATAAAAATATGATAGTGATATGAAGATCACTCAATTTTAAAAAAAATCAGGCTAAGTTTCCATTTCCCCACTGAAGTACTAGACACAGGAGAAGATGCTTACAAATTTACAAGATGTATATTAATAAGTTTTCTCTTTTAGTTGATTTGCTGGATACATAGAAAGTCTGAAAATCTGTCAAAGTGCTTGGGTCAGTCAAGTTAACACTGAGGATCCATTCAGAAGCACATAAAATAGAATTACTTCTTGATAGGAAAATAAAGTGTATTTACAATGTTGCTGTGTATCCTGAGGAGGTTTTCAAGCAAATTACCGTATAAGAAGTTTGTTAAGTAATAAATCCTGGTTTTATTTGCTATCTCAGACACCAGTAAAAAATGTATATTTTAGTTTAACCATCTGACCAAAACATCTGCTACCTGTTGTTATATTTTGGACCTTAAAATCTGCCTTCTTTTCAGTAGATCCCCACTACGTGTTTTACAGTCTGCAAGTGGCATAAAAGTACATAGCAGATGTTACTTAGTATTGGACTGCATGACTTCCCATTGTCTAAGGCAGCAAATCTTTTTTTAATTCATCACAGAACATAAGGATGCTTCCATAATCCAGTCTTTAACACAATTAAACCATCTATAGAAACACTCATGGCTTACAAATGCTTTTTTTCTATGTTTTTTTTTTTTTTTTTTTTTTTTAACATGAGAGCAGCAGTCAATAAAAGCACTGTCTCTGCAATCCTTCCACTAAACAACTCTTTCAAACCTATTTCTGCATATCCACTGTTGACTATAATGAAATCGGCTGGATTAATGTTTGAATGCATTTTGTCTGCAGCTCCTATGTAAGTGCTGTGTTTTTTTCTGGTTTGCTGTGATCTATATTCACTGTAGAACATAGAAGCTGTCATTATCAGTGATAAAATTCTGCCATTTTTGCAAAGAAAACTAAAATGTATATTCAGTTGATGTAATCTCAGGGATTCATCAAGAAATCTAAGAGAAGATTTCAAGTCTTAAATTGACCCAAAAGGGTTATATAAACTCTCATAGTCACTTTTTTAGCATTTTCAGAGGTGTGGTAATTACCAACTGAGAGGTAAGAAACAGCAGCTTCCTAAAACACATTTAAGCTGTAAGTTCTCCCTATGGTCTGGTGTATGTAAGCAGAAATGGGAAAATTTCTTACTCATTTCTACACCTTGTCTCCCTAACTTACATACTAAAAATAAATACTGTTTTTATGGTTACAGGGAAACAGTTGAAAACATCATAAACCATCTGCAGTATCTCATTCATATGAGAATATAAAAACTGTTCCAGAAACCAGATCCCAAATAATGTCTGAGAGCAGTAGAAGATCATTTCCCACTGGTCAGTATCCTCTGAGACATTCCTTCATTGCCTCAAAGTCCCACCAAAGTCTCACTACCTCAATCAACTTAATCAAACCCACTAATAATAAAATCTTTAAACACAGCTAATTTGCATGTTGCTCCACAGAGAGTTTTGCCATGGACTTTAGTGCAAGAATTGGGTTTTCAGCAGGCTGAACTAAAATAATACTAGAAACATGACTACAGCCATAGAATTATAGAACAGTTTGTGTTGGGAGGGAACTTAAGAATTACCTAGTTCCAAATACATTGCCATAAGCAGGGATGCCACCCACTACATCTAGTTGCTCAAAATCCCATCCAAACTGACCTTGAACACCTGCAGGGATGGGGCATCCACAACTTTTCGGGGCAAGTTCTTCCAGTGCCTAACCACCCTGTGAGTGAAGAAATTCCTCTTAACATCTAATCAGAATCTCTCTTCTTATAGTTTAAAACCACCCCCCCTTGTCCTATCACATTATCTGCCCAAGTTAAAAAAAAAAAAAAAAAAAAAAAAAAAGGAAAGGTCACACTCAATATTTTTATAAGGATCTTTAAGTATTGAAAAGCTGCAATGAGGCATCCCCAAAGCCTTCTCTTCAGGCTGAACAACTGAACAACTCCAGCCGTCTCAGCCTGTCTTTGTAGGAGAGGTGCTCCAGACCTCTGACCATCTTCATTCCAGAGTCCCTTCCTTGCCCTGGACCCACTCTAACAGATCCAATCCTTCTTGTATAGGAGGCCCCAGACCTGGATGCAGTACTACAAGTAAGGCTTCACATTGGCAGGGTAGAGAGGCATAATCACCTCCCTCAGCCTGGTGGCCATTCCTCTGTTGATGCAGCCCAGGATGCAGTTAAACTTCTGGGCTGCAAGTGCACACTGCTGGCTCGTGTCAAGCTTTTTGTTCACCAGAAACCCTAAGTCCTTCTCTGCAGGGCTGCTCTCAATGGGTTCTTCTCCCAGTCTGTATTAATGTCTGGGATTGTCCCAGGTGCAGCTCTTTACACTTGTAAGTGTAACTTATCCACTACTCAAGCTTGTCCATGTCCCTTTGGATATCATCCCTTCCTTCTGTTGTATCAACTGCACCACTCAGCTCGGTGTCATCTCCATATTTGCTGAGAGTGTGCTTAATCCCATTGGCTGTCACTGGTAAAGATGTTAAACAGTCTATCCCAAGATAGACTTCTGAAGGACACCACTTGTCATCGGCCTCCACCTGGACATGGAGCTGTTGACTGCAACAATCTAGGTGTGGCCATGCAGCCATTTCCTTATCCATTGAAAAACCCACCCATCAAATCCACATTTCTCTAATTTAGAGATAAGGATGTCATGTGGGACCGTGTCAAAAGCCTTACAGAAGTCCAAGAAGATGACATCAGTTTGTCTTCCCTTGTCAACTGATACAGTGTGTCCATAATAGAAGGCCACAGAACTTGTCAGGCATATTTTGCCTTTGGCAAAGACATGTTGGCTGTCTCAGATTACAACAATATTGTCTGTTTCATGTACATGACACTTTCCTAAGCATTCAACCTAAGAACTAAGTCTGGAAGTGATTTTGCTTAGTACAAAGTTACAAACACTACAGGCTTATGAGAGAAAAAAAAAAAAAAAAGATGTCAAAAAATGAAAAAAGCCTGACAATCAATCTGAATGCTAGCAATTACTTTTAACCTATTTTCTCTTTGGAAATTGTTCATATAATTTAGAATGAAAATTAGTTATCACTCTTTTAATGTAAAAATGTAGACATTCAGTGACTTAGAATCATAGAATCATAGAATATTCTGAGTTGGAAGGGACCCTTAAGGATCATCAAGTCCAACTCTTGACACCGCACAGGTCTACCCCAAAGTTCAGACCATGTGACTAAGTGCACAGTCCAATCTCTTCTTAAACTCAGTCAGGCTCGGTGCAGTGACCACTTCCCTGGGGAGCCTGTTCCAGTGTGCAACCACTCTCTCTGTGAAGAACCCCCTCCTGATGTCAAGCCTAAACTTCCCCTGCCTCAGCTTAACCCCGTTCCCGTGGGTCCTGTCGCTGGTGTTAATGGAGAAAAGGTCTCCTGCCTCTCGACACCCCCTTATGAGGAAGTTGTAGACTGTGATGAGGTCTCCCCTCAGCCTCCTCTTCTCCAGGCTGAACAGGCCCAGTGACCTCAGCCGTTCTTCGTACATCTTCCCCTCCAGGCCTTTCACCATCTTCGTAGCCCTCCTCTGGACACTCTCCAACAGTTTCATGTCCTTTTTATACTGTGGTGCCCAGAACTGCACACAGTACTCGAGGTGAGGCCGCACCAGCGCAGAGTAGAGCGGGACAATCACCTCCCTTGACCTACTAGCGATGCACCTCATCAAGCACCTGGGGTGCTTGATGCACCCCAGGACACGGTTGGCTGCCAGGGCACACTGCTGGCTCATATTCAACTTGCTGTCTACCACGACCCCCAGATCTCTCTCTTCTAGGCTGCTCTCCAGCGTCTCATCGCCCAGTCTGTACGTGCAGCCAGGGTTTCCCCGTCCCAGGTGCAGGACCCGGCACTTGCTCTTATTGAACTTCATGCAGTTGGTGATCACCCAGTTCTCCAACCTATCCAGATCCCTCTGCAAGGCCTTTCCACCCTCATTGGACTGTAAGCCACTTGTAAAGCCACACTGATTTGTAAGCCACTGTTGAATTGTCAGCATCTCAGATGTTAAATTCTTGCTGTCAGTTTCTTAACAGGTGTCCTCATTCAGCTAGAACTTTTTAAAAAATATGTCTAACATGTATACGACTAAGCTAAGCTAAGCTGATTTAGTACCAGATTTTGAATTGAACAGATAATGCCCTCAGTTTTGAGGCTGTTATTGTAATTCCTTCATCCATCTGAACCATCTTCTGACCAGTTGACTATTCCTCTACTGTTCTGTTTCATTTTTAAATTGAATAAATAGGTTAGCTTTTCATCTTAGGCAGGAGATGAAAGACAATGAAAACCTGCAGGATACTGACAATATGGAAATGTTTCTTTCACCTGAATCATTAACTCATTTAAAGTGTCTCTGGGCCCAAAAGGAAGAAGAGTCCTCATAAACAGCCAGTAGGACCACTTCTATGTGGTTAACCCATTAAGTAAAGACTAATAATTCAGATGTTTTCTGAATTATTATTATTATTATTGATAATAATAATATATTTTCCTTGTGGGCTTTTGAAAATTAATTTTGCTTTTGCAAATGCAGATTCACTTTCCAAATGCCAGCTGCTGCTTACATCTGGTTTGCTTACATCTTCCATACGCTTCTGTTTTCCACTTGCTGATCTCTTTTTCAGTTTCCTTCAGGACTCAGTTTGTTCCTTTTTTTTCTGTATATTACCAAGTCTTCTCTACCATAGACTCACCAGGAAAATATAACATCTAATGCAGTTTATTTTGCATCTTGATATGAGGAAACTGAGGGTTTTATTTGTTTGTTTGTTTTGCTTTTTTTTTTTTTTTTTTTTTTTTTTTAAGATCATAAATTACATAGTCCTTCAACAGAATTTGAATTACTTGTAGCTGCACATTTGCAGGCATTCATTTCTGAACCCTCATTGAAATCAAGAGATCATTTCAAGCTTTGAAAAATACATGATTCAAAACAAGTTAAGTAGATACTTGGCACTAACTTTAGATTCTTTAATTTTAATGAATGTATCTGTAATGTGTCTGTATGTTTTCTGCACAAATAATGAAGGACATTATGGCCTAATAACTAAAATATATATTTTCATGCAAACCACTACGGTAATGCCAATTAATTGATCAAATTCTAACAAAACCATAACTACTGAAAAAAAAAATATATCTAAAAGTACGGGGAATGTTGTTTTAGTTCTTCACTACCTGAAATTGGACTGAGTTGTTTTAGGTAGGTAATTTAACATCCAAATCTATCTTATAAATGAGTAGAAAATATTTTGAATGTGGTACTAATTCTCTTTTACAAGAATGCCTTCCTAGGAAGAGAAGTATTACTCTCATATCAATATGTGTTAATTTCAGTATTACTACCAAAGGATCTTAGTCCTCTAAGTAACAATATTTATGTAAGATTTTTCTTTAAATTCTTAACAGAAGGATTGTTCTGTCCATATTCAACCTATCTTTCTTATTAAGGTGGTAATTTTTTTTTATTTATTTTTTTTTATTTTTTTTATTTTTTCCCTTTGGAAATTAACAACTTTTGCAATTGGATAGAAACAGTCTAAAAGACAAAGTCTTTAGGCATTCCTTAATATTTGCATTAGTTAACTGATAAAACATTAAGCCTTTCTTCAGGGTTCCAAAATGCCATTAAAGATGTCCTATACCAAAAGGAGTACTGCAGAACTGGAACAGAACTGGCATTCTGTCAGAGAAAGTTTTCCTTGGGGGCCTTTTCATTGCTTTAACACTAATCTGTGACAAAAAGGCCTTGTCAGATTCTTATTGCATTTAAGAAGCTTTTGGTGAGATTTGTATTGATTTGGAATAAGGCAACTGACAACATTGCAATAAATTTTTAGTACTTAGTACTGATCAATATGGATTTTTTCAACCTTTCTCAGGAAGATTGCTTTCTATTGCTTCAGAAATGTCCAAGCTACCTGTAAACTAATTATATCTCATGCAACAGGTCATGCACTTTATCTAGTTCTAATTTATGACATAAAGCAATTTTTAAAAGTCTAGAGAAAAAGATGTGACTACAACTAAAAAAAATGAAAATCCACTGCCTTAGTTGGATGATGTAAGTAGCAGTCAGCGTCATTAACTGTGCAACATAATTGCCAGAGAAAATGCTGTTGTTGTGTCAGAAACTGAAAGTTTCTACTGCTACAATACTCATACAGAATCTACAAGGTTTTTTCATAACCTTGTTATCAGCTTTGAGACATTTTACTTGTGATTTACTTTGCTCAGCTAAAGATACACCATCCAAATTTACACTGCACTTTAACTTTGGAAGGAATGTACTCCGCTATGTGTAAGAAAAGAGTACATCTGTGATGTTTGGCAGACGGTGAAGTTGAGATCTCTGTCTAAATTGATATCTGAATCACATGTTCTAATGAAGCATAGGCTGTCTCTCCATGACCAATTAATGTGGAGCTAGAAGAATGGAAGCCACACACAAACTGTTGAGAACCTGGTATCTATATTATCTATGTTTCAAGGGTTTATCTTGGACCATCTAGTCTCATTCTTGACACCTACTTTTTCACAGATGGAACATCATATCATTCATCTTTCAGGTTAGTCCATGGTGAAAGAGGGCTATTTGTACTTATCAAGATATTCATGCAAACTGAACCACAGCAATTTGGTAACAATCTCATTGGCTCATGAGGGAAATTCTGACAGAGAAGCATTTGCAGAAAAACAGAAGAAACCTAGACATATTTAACATTTAACATTTTAGCAGAGCTCATGATGAATGAATGTATTAACAGAAAACACTTCTTTATTTGCCCCCCTGCAGCAAACTGTTATTATAAGGATTAAAATGAGCTGGTAGCCGTACCTTGCCATCAGAGAATACCTGATCAAAGAATACATTCAGTGCTTCTGAATTAATGATAAAACTGTATATAAGCACTACAGAACAACTGTTGTGACACATATGCAATTTGTCAATTCATCTTTAGAAAAGAAAAAAAAAAAGAGAAGAAATGTTATTCCTTTAAAATATATGTATTTTCATCACAGATGTTCTTAAAATATCTCCATTGTATGGAAAATAACTGTCAAACATATTACATTTATTTATTAAAGTTACAGTGAGGTTATTAACTGTGGTTGTGTCACTGTGTGGATATCCATCTACTTTCTGACCTGTTCAGTTGTGCCTAATATTGTCATTTTAACTCACAACCCACATCCTCCTCAAACAGATGTGGATGTTTGCTTTGGCATGACCAAAACCTACCATACTGTGAAATAAAATGTCTTATTTAAATTACTTTTGTTAGGTTTAAATCATCTCTTTTGCAATTGTGGTAAGACTATCTCAAGCAGGAACTCAGTAATTCTTAGTGTCTGGCACTTGTGATACCACAAGCACATGCACAACATGTCAGAGTCATCAGGTTGCCATGAGGATGTAATCTCTTCTTAAGTCAGTAAAAACTATGAAACTAATTTGAGAAATCAAATATACTGTTTGAGATACAGTTCATACAAGTACACTATTATAGTTATATTTAATGGAAATCTAACAATTGAATTATTAACAAGAGTTTTATTTTAAATGTATTTTATATATAAAATTCCTATTAAAATTGGTTTGGGTCAGTTTGCGGTGGAAAATGTAGCTGCTGTCAAAATCAGAAAAGACACAAATGTTGGTTTCATTTCTCAAGCAAATGACCTGAGTTTCTCAAAACATTACTGTGTTTCTATTCATCTGAACATTCTATAATATATGTTATGAGGGATACGTGCAAAGTCTTGCATGTCATAGTTTGCTTTGGTTTGATAAAAAGTTGAATTCTAGTGCATACTAATGCATACAAAAGACTATGCCAAAGAAAATATATTTACTGGATAGCAAGCATGAGTCAGTTACTAGTGAGGACAAAACTAATTACTTTGCTACTATGTAAACTATGGATTAAATATGAAAGTTAAAAATAAAAAGAGGAAGAGAAAATAATAAAAAAAAGAAGGAAAATAGAAGATGCTAAAGCAGAGTAGACATTTTCTTCTTTTCCAATTTCTGTACATTCCTGAATAAAACAGAAAGTTAAATTCATCACAGTGAGATTTTCGTCACAAAACAGAGTCCTTTCATTATTAAGAAAAGAAAATCACACCATTGTTGTAAACAGAAAAGAGGAGGAAGCTAGAATTGCTTCTGCCAATAGAATTTTTTTTTATTTTGTTTTGTCTTGTTTTATTTTTGACATTATTCTGATTGTTCTAAGGAATCACTGGATGAAAGAATGGCAGAAAGTTTTAATGGACAAAAACAAAACAAAACAAAAAAACCCACAACAACAGCAAAAACCTCTGTCATCACAAAGGTAAATTTTGTCAAGCACAACCATTTCTCACTGTTAGAACAATTGTCAGTTGAATGTCTTTTTCTGGTATTTTTCACATGCAAGGGATGCAAAAGTTACTTTAAAAGTATTTATTAAAGCTTAGTGAAAATTAAAACTCTCTGATTTGAACCTCCCTTTTCCATAATCGTTTTCCTTACAGACTTAAAAAGAGAATACTTTCTCTCAAACAGAATTTTATATCAAGAAAACTGTCTTGAGTTAGCTTGTGTTGCAGAACACGTGGCTTGATTTAGAGGTATAGCCAAGTGTAACATAAATAAAATGTTGACCTATTTTTCAATAATGGTCTTCAATAATGCTTTAGCATGATTGTCTAAAAAAGCCAAAAGTCACCAAGGAAAGCTTCTCAGGTTCTTCCCAATTTCCCTGAGACTTTTTGTTGTTGTTGTAAGGTGCTCTTGACTGTGGATATTACATGCAATTGAGAGATAAGGAACACTATTTTCAGAAATCTTTTTTTTTTCTTTTTTTTTCTTTTTTTTTTTCTAAATCTCTATAGAACCATAAATCTCTATCAAGTAAAACGAGATACCATCCCAAAGATGTAAGTGTAAGCCTCTATTTCTTTATATAAGTTGTTAAATAACTCTCTCTGTTTCTAATAATGGAAATATAATATATGAAGAGTAGGAACAGGCTGCCATTTTACCCACAGGCAAATCATAATGATAGTCCCTCTAATTAAACCATGACTTCATTAAAGTGTTTCTCATTATCATTTGCAATATTTTATGATAATTATCTGTCTTTTATATAACAAATTAAATTAATGCTTTTAATAACAACTTTAACCTTAGCTTAGGTAATTCTGAATGACAAACAATGTAATGAGTACAGTTCAATGCATACTTTAATTGCCCATCACATTAATTATTTTATAATGAAATAATTCAGGTAACTCATTCTTTTTTATTTTATTGTTTTGCATTGCAATTAAACATGCGATATGCTTCATGAGCAATGTTAATAAGGCTTAAATTAGTTCAGTTTCATTAGAATGTTTATAAAATATCAATATTGAAGGCTTTTGCAAGTGATGTTTAATTTTTTTTTTTCTATTACACTGTTCTGATTGAATTTGATTATACTATAGAAGCAAAAAAAAAAAAACAAAAAAAAAACAAAAAAAAAAAACCTCAGAGTCCCATATTTGCATCAGAAAACTATGATATCATATCAGCAAAGTAGTATCACCACTACAGTTTAAAAATGATGCTGAAAGTTCCAAGACTTAGACAAAATAGAATGAGCCTTCTATGACTTAGATCTATACCAACTACTTTGTGGACACCTGGTACCATTGCTTTGAATCTCCTATAATCATTTGAATTATAAACCTTAAGTGCTTTTGTGGCAAACTGAGCTTTGCCCAGCCAGACATGATTTTAGGATTAAGGCCTTTAAGGATTGAGGCCAGAAGCCTTCAAAGTCTGACTACAGGACATACACTCAAGTTCACTGAAGTTTATTCACAACTTCCCCACCACCCAGGCACAGCAGCTTGTCTTAAGCAGTATGGAGTTGAACACTATTAATCAGCAGGTAGTGTAAAGTTCTTTATTTTGCCTAATCAGAAATCTATCAGATAGCAAACATATAAATGACCAAGAATACATTTTATATAATCACTTCTACATCTTCCATGCACAAAGAACAATTTTAAGAATAACAGTTTGAGAAAGCAAGTCAAAGACGCACTAAAAGAATTTTTCTTTCTGACAAATCATGCAATAGCTCTACTACACTGGCAGAACTAGAATAAGGCTTACAGGATGTCAGCAACAGGATAATTCAGGGATGGTTGTGGAAAGTAAGAGTGTGAGGAATATCTAGGCAGTTTACTTGGAATTAGAATAATTATTAATACTATTAATAATAATAATGAATCTGTTTACTACTATTCAATTTCTATTTTTATCTCATAGCTCTGGTTGAGTTGCTTAACGCAGCAGAACTAATTTGAAATATTCACATTTTTAGATTTTTATCTACATATTCTTCACTTAAACTGGAATACTACAAATTCATTTAGAAAAATGTCAGGCTTTCCCCTCTGTTATATTGGAAGTCTAAAACACATTAAGTTTATATAGGCATATGATAAATAACAAATCTAAAATGAGTTCAGCAATTCAGCTAGCATTAATTCTCATCAAAGCTAGCTCTTTTGCTTTACACTGCATTGAAAGGCTTTTCCTTTTTCCTTTTTGGCCAACCATTTAAATCAAACTGCTATTGAACTAATATAGAAGCAGTATAGATTAAGTTTATCTTTGCTGTTCAGTATGGGTAGATGACAAACAGCTTCTGCCTGACAACATTCTTAATGTTACAGCTGCTACAGGTGTCACCAAGCCATTTGCTATTTTCTTAGCACTTTTAAACCACAAAATATTTGCTGTAGAATTTGTTTGAAGCTGATTTGTGACATACACAATACATAATTCCACAAAACAAGAAATTTCAGAAGAGGCATGCTTACAACTCTCTGAGAATATTATTCATGTTATCAAAGGACTGTACTTGCTAGAAGTAAAATTGCTTCTCCATCACTGTAAAATTAATCATAGACCCTTTCAATGAGTCAACTTAGAGACTTTCGTCTCAGTCAACTATTTAACTGACACTGGTATCTAAATATGTCTAGGCATATGCTGTATCTGGATAGACTTGACCATAACATACAATGATCATAACAGTAATTTCCATTAAATATAGAACCATCAGTTTTAGGCAAAACGTCCCCATATTCATAACAAAGAACATAGATACATGTTCTAACATGACACTTATCTACAAGAAGGGCAGGAAGGAGGATCTTGGGAACTGCAGATCAGTCAATCTGACCTCAGTGCCAGGGAAGTTGTTGCAGAATTAATTTTACACAGCTTTAATGTAGCAGCAATATAGGATTTATTTTGAAGTTTTATGGTAAATAAGAAGCTTAGATTGTATTGTTTTTAACAAGACTTAATAAACATTTAATCATCAGCCAATTTAACACAAAGATTTCAACAGAATCTGCTACAATAGAAACAGTGACTTAGTCAAAGATTCAAGAATGTCAGGGTTCATCAGAGACCTGCTTCAGGGCCCCTGGGTGGTTAATAAAACCAGTCGTATGCTTCCAAAATTCCCCTTAGGGTGAATTACTCACCTTACTCCCTCATTGGTGTCTGTCCACAGATGAACTTGTTCCTCAGAGAGCCAGATCTGAAATGCACCTCAGGGGTACCCTGAGAAGCATCCCAGCTTAGGGGGGAGATCGAAGGTGCACCCTGCTTCAGTTGCTACAGAGGTCAAGGGGCTTTTCATTTAGGACTTTCATAGAACCACAAGCCAAATGGCAGTTAGAACGTTTCCATCCTGGCTATGATAAGGCAGTTTTGGTATTTTTTACCAACTATGCCATTCTATTACCTTCCAGAATGTATAGGTGTGTACAGATCTACAGCCCCAGATCCGGCTACTGTCCAGGCTGCAGGTTTGGAAATGTGATCAAGGAGTGCCTATTCATACTCCCTCTTTATGCCCATTGCCTATTGACAATGGAGGACTGATGTAAACTTAGTTAATCTTGACTCATAGCCAAGATGGTGAAAAAAGCTACTCCACCACAAGGGTTGCAGCCTGCTGCAATCCCTGGAGAGGCCAAATAGGCTTTTCTCTGGAAACTATATTTATAAATTAAAGTGACTGGCCAATAGTCAGACTGACATTCCTTACCATGTTCTGGAACTCTGAAGTGCAAGGAGCAGTTACATCAAGGCCTACTGTGGCTCAGAAACCTGAGCAAGACATGTCAAGTGCAGGAATAGAGTGTACCTACCACTCTCCACCCTGTGACTACAGTCAATTCACTTTATCCTCACAGTGTGGCAGTGCAGTTAACTCTGTGGGATAAATATATTGGTGAATGATTTATGCTTGTATGTGGCTTTAAGAATCATTAGTATGAGCAAAAGCACAATGCTTATTCCTTTGTTTTCACATGCCCATTTGTATAAACTGGAAATCTAAAGTGTTGTATAAATGAGGGATGTACTTTCAGCAGTACAACTTGTCTAATCATCCTCCACACCTCATCCAAACCCGGACATATAAACCAATGGTTAACAGTAAATATAAAACAATCAGAGTAGAATCACAATAGGGTACAGAGTCAGGTTCAATACTCCTGTTGCCATAGGAGACCATCCAAAAAGGACTTCCTGTCTTTGATGTTCTCCATCCCTTTTGACTCCGCCCAACTCTTGATATATTTCTTCACTGTCATGATAGACTGTGGTAAGTCTTTTATCTTGTTCCCTATGCTTGTTGTAGGAGGCTCACAAGATCAGGATAGTGGAGGAGTCACTCGACTAGGGTCAAATTCATTCCAATACATAGTGGTTGCATTTCATGATATAGAATATAAGAAAAAGATATATTGTGTGTAATTATGGTGCTGAGAAATTAAAATCACAACTGATGATTATAGAAAAGATACATATGCATAAGTTAGAGTGATTGGTTACGCTATGAACATCATGTATTAACAAGGATTTCCATGATGTTCACTTACATGCACATCCTTTCCCCATATATATGACCACCATCTCAGTAATTGCATTGGGATGTATTTCTGTATTTCAAAAGGACAAACATTTGTTTGGGTCAAGATAAACATCTTGGGCTTTGATGGTGTTACTCTTCTAAAATAAATCCTTGTTGTTCCCATGCAACACACACATTAACATCAGCAGCTTGCCATTTGGGCATATGTGTCCTAATGGATAGAGCATGTTAATCTATATACTAATCTTTTATTAATAACACTATATTATAATTAATACATTAATTATTATAATTAATTTATAGATTTGAATTAATATATAAACCTTATATTAATATGTGATTTAATCCTAAGTGCAATGATTGGGTATATGCTATATACCAAAGTATTGCATATTGTTAAGGCAAAAGCTGTGGCCTTAATGTTGATGGAATCAAAAGTAAAATTAACCAAATACCATGAGGATTAGAATTTCTTTTCAAAATTGGTTGCATTCATTTGATACTATCACAGCTCTATTGATTTTTGTCAGTATGCTTCATTTCCATGCATGACCACAGTTGAGGGATTCAAGTTTATTATTAGAATTTAATCTCATACAGCCACTCTAAGATTTTCTAAGAGTTATAGTGCTATTAGCATCTGGGAGAGTAGTATGAATGCAGCATTTCTGTTTGCCAACCCTTGTGGTGCTGTAAGAGAAAATAGAGAATCATTTCACTGGGAAATTCCAAACATGATACCCTGTTAAAAAGAAAGATAAATTCATTATGCACTAATTTTATGTTTAGCTTTTCCTATTAGGTAGATCACTAAGTCCATATTGTTTTAGCTTCAGTTTTCACTTACCTATTTTAAAGGATGTTTTTAAACTATATTTAGTAATAATTGCCTTTTGCCTTTTGCCTTTTTTTTTTTTTTTTTTCTTCTCATTGGGTGTCTATTTATTTCTTAATTTAATGTTTCCATTGCTGAGCTATTTGCTTCATTCTGTGCTGCTAAAATAACAGCAGATATTTTAAAATTAAATGGTCTTTTAGTTTGCATAGGTTCTCTTGATGTATTTTCTTATTTGGCTACTCAGATTGAAGATAAAAGTCCTTTCATCCTTTCAAATGTCATTGTTCTTAATGTTAAGTTAGGTGTGCAGCTTCTGCTTCTGCTGCTGTTTCTGTTTCCCCCACACTTTTAAGGGGAGTAACATTACTGTTGTTTTTTGTTGGCATAATTTCACATTTTTATGGAGTACCGTTGTTTTAAAATTCAGTATATACAGCATGAATAATTGTGGTTGAAAGAAATGATTTCTTATTTTTCCAAATTCACTATTATTTTAGAAATTGTGAGCTATGACAAAGGGTGGAATTCCACCCTTAGATAGTGCAGGGACTGTGCAAAATATACACATCATAGCCTCCTTAACAGCTGCAGAAAGTCATGGAGCAAATGCTGAAATTGGAAATACCTGGACAAGAGCCTGTACATATCAACACCCAAAGGATGGGATTCATCTCATAAGGCATCTTTGTGGAGACAACAGTATCTGAGCTGAGGAACTGACTCTTTTTTAAAAGCCAAAAGAGAAAAGCAGATACTTTCAGGGCACAGTAATTTTGGTCTACTTAAGTTATTCTGTCTTTCTGTTTGTAACAGACTGTTGTCAAACATGGTAATTTAAAGAAAGGTCTTGCATCAAATAACTTTCACCTCTTATCTGAAATCCTGTAAGACTAACCTTTGCCTCTATGCTCCATCAAAAATTGTCACCAGGAGAACTGAAACATTCTGTTTTGAAAATGAGTTCCATTTTGTAGATGACAAAAAATATAGAAAAACTTATATCAAAACTAAAATCTTGTGTGAAAATATTTATCATTCTGAAAATACATTCTTAAATTATAATGATAATGACACATTTGGTTGGCATTAACACTGAAGAAAAACAGAATCCTTCTCTTCCTCCTGGAACAAAACATAAAATTTAAGGGTTTTGCACTAGGTTTGCAAGAATATAAACAGAAAGATGTTCTGAATATGAGAAGTACTGTAAAATATGACTTATAGTAGACTAGAGAATTTTACCTTTCAAACCAAACAAGCAAGCACATGGAAAAATAGCCAGACACACAGTAGATATATTTGTTTAATGTTGGGATTTATATATACACACACATATAGATAGATAGATAGATAGATAGATAGATATAGAAAATCATACATATAGGATTTTCTATGCCTTGTACTTCCATTGAAATACTCTCAGAATACAAGCTTTTCTACATGAAATTATTGCTCTTAGCAATTGCCACCTGGCAATTTGGTACTTCAACTTTAAAAATTCACAACTAAGCCCAAATTATTTTGCAGATTGTTCTGCCAGTGTTATAACAGACAAAACTGTATTTCATTGGTTTGTATCTTGTAGTTTGATATGACCATTGAGAGTGCTACATACTCTAATCTAATCTTTTCCATTTTGGTTAAGCAAATATTAAATAAAGTCCCTGATGTTTAGGATGACACTGGGCTTCTTGCAAGAACATTTACTACTCAGGACTTGTTCTACATTCTTAAAAATATGAAACCTGGGCTCTTTTAAAGGCAAAACTGATGTGGTCAGATATAATGAAAAAATAAAAAAATAAAAAAAGAAATTGTAAAACTCATTGACATTAAGTATAAGGATAAGTTAGAAAATTTATTCTGTAAAAACCTTTCAATTACTTTATTATTATTATTTATTATTACATCATCTAATGTACATGTTCCTTTTAATTCAGAATTTTAATAATATGATCTTGCATATGCTTGCACGTATGCACAGATATATCTTTCTGTATGCTTGCTTTTAATACTACATGTACAGTAAACTCTTCTCTCTTTACAGGCAATTGATCATCTTTAATCCGTTGTGACATCTAATAGAAAGGCCTAAGGAAGACATACAACTTGGTACATACTGTCACGTTCAGAATGTGGAACAAAGGGCAAATGTGATACTGAAATGCAGTAGTGGAAAGAGAAAGAAGACTGATACAGAAGCTAATCAAAGGAAATGTTTATATGTGAAAATACAAACAACAATTATTGCAAGAAGACACATTAGTAATTTGCCATGTAATAGCTATCCTTATCTATATAACAAGCTTATTTTATGCTGTTCTGTGAATTTTGCTTTTTGGAATGTCAGTGGTAAAATTCTTATTTCACTAAATTTGAAGCAGGTTTTCAGGAACATCTTACAAGCAAGCCATAGCTTATAATACTTCTGTTACACGGAAATCTGCTCCATCTCACTTTCCTCTCTCTCTCTCTCTCTTTTTTTTTTTTTTTTTTTTTTTCTCAGATTATGACTTCAAAAAGCATGAACCATGTTTTCTTTTTTTTTGCATATTCAAGATTTTCCAGGGATGTGGAGAAACTTCATTATAAAAGGCAGCTGTATGAAACACTAACAAAACTTTTGTAGGGATGCATCTGAGGTTAAAGACCTCAAGGATCCGTTTGCTTTCCTCCTTTTTTGAGACTCATAACATCTACAATCATACTTATCAAGTTTAGGAATTGAAATATGTATATAACCTCTCTCAGTTATATATAACTTCCTGTGATATTTGCATAGTTCATCCAGATATCATGCTCTATTACATCTGTTTTTGAGGAAGATTAAGTACACGCATGAACCACATCAAGATGAAAAGATTGAATCTAATTAACAATTTCCTTTAATCCTAAATCTCCTTTCTAGTAGAGATTTTATCAACCGTTATTTTAATTACTTAGAACAGATTCATTAGTTTTACTTTAGTATCAACATTTTCTTTTCAACTCTGTATGTTTGAACTCTAAAGTGAAAAGTGAAGAGGAACTTTTTTCCTCTTTTTAAAGCACTGGAATTTGAGAGGTCACAGTATATACAGAGCCCCAGTTTCCTAGCATAAGTTTTGTTCTAATATATGCAAAGCTAGCATGAGATATAAATGTCTCAAACTCAAAGCACATTGGCACACAAAAAGATACACACAAACCTTTATCAATCTATGATTACTTTAAAAAACATAAATTAATCCTCACTTCCCCAAAATCCTGAATTTTCATAGTTTTTGGACTCTTACTGCATGACCTTTTTAAAACGGCAACGTTTTTGAACACTTTTTACACTGCTTATGCAGCTTCTTTGGAAAGTCTGTTCTGTAGCATCTCCTTCTGGACTGAATTGTTCCTCTGATCTCAACTTTCTTATTCAAACTTGGTTAAATTTAGAAACATTCTCAGTAACTATATATGAAAACTATCTGCGTATAAATATGATCTATTATACTAAAGTTGTTTAGTCTAAGAATCTAACCATGTTTAAAACTCTGTATGGGAATAACTCAGGAGCTTTCTTTCCTACATTTCTTCCCTAAGAGAAATACATTACCTATAAGGAAAAAATAATTTACATCAAATACATAAATACATGAAACACTTAAATGCAAAAGCATCACCATCAGTTTGAAATATTTTGCATTTAGGCACCTGGGGCCTTGTAAAAGACAGCCATATTTTACTGTCACTTTTTCTTCTATTTGTTACATATTTTCTTTTCTTGTCTATTTGAATACGCCCTGTGCAAAAGTCCATCAAACCCACAAACTGAGGAAACTGCAATATCAACTAATGACATCTATTGTTGTCACAGCATAGAAGGCCAAAAGCCTTCTGGACTACATGAAGAACATCATGTCCATCAGGTCAAATGAGGACCTCTGCTTCAGCTGAGGCCTGAAGCCAAGCTTCCCAGTACAAGAGAAACAGGGACTCACTGGAGAGAGTCCAGTGAAGGGCAACAAAAATGATTAAGGGACTGGGAATGGACATTGTATTGGCTTGGAGAATTGGGATTGCTCTGCCTGGAACAGAGAAGGCCCAGTCAGTTGTGTACAGATGTGTACAGATGCATGATGTATAGAAGATGTATAGAAGATCTTTACTATAGATGTATGTATCTATAGTAAAGAAGAGGGAGACAGTGGTGCCAGTGACAATGCAGGAGGTGATGGGCACAAACTGAAATATGGGAAACCCCATTTAAAGATAAGAACATATAAGAAAAATAAGAAAATATGTTTCTAATGTAAGTGTGGTTGAACACTGGAACCATTTGTCCAAGTAGGTTGTGGGGTCTCCATCTGTGGAGGTATTCAAAACCCAGCTGGACACAACCCTGTGCAACCTTCTCTGGCTGATCTTACTCAAGATGGAGATTGGACTAGATGGCCTCCAGCAGTGCCTTCCAACCTCAGCTGTTCTCTGATTCTGTAATTACTGCAAAATGGAGTAGAAAACAGTTTTATCTATTTCATTTTACAAAAGAAACACAGTCACAGCTAGAGTGTCATTTAAATGTCTCAGATGCTCTAATATATGCTTGAAGACATTGTATTTTGTTCTCACAATTACCTACCATTGCAATAAATTTGGCAGGATGTTTTCATTTTGATTTGAATTGGAATTCTATAGCAGATGTACATGTTCAAGTCAGTTTTACATCAAAATAAATTCCACTTAATTTTTAAAAATAAAGAATGATCTCTGATGCTTATTGTCCCACAGTTCAATATACTGAACATTTTCTACTGAGATGCCCTGGTCAGTTTGAGAAATGAGGGAAAGAAAATCAGCACATTGCCACTTGTATGCCTCATTCACAGCTGTTAATTTATTGAAGTGGCCATTTAAGGCGTGAATGATCACATATGGAAGATTTATTAAATGCTATAAATTTCCAGAATTTGTCTCTGCATTTGATATTACTTTATTCTATATTCACAATGGGAAAAAGTTTAAGTCTAGTAGGAAAAGCACATGCACCAACATATTGTCTAGTTTTATACTTTCAAAATTCTTCAGGCTTAGTACATTTTTCACAAAGCAAATAGTTATATTAGTAACAGTAATCTTTTATTACTAGTTCAAGTGGTCTAATTTAGCGCACTTTTATTTCTGACAGTGAGACTTTTGACCAGTAACCTTAACCACTGAAAATGATTAGATATACTGTATATAAGAAAGAATTGTCATTACTAGGACCCTCTTTGGGACAAAAAGAAAAAAAAAAAAAAAAAAGAAAGCAAAGCAAAGCAAAGCAAAGCAAAGCAAAGCATATTTTTCATTCCCAGTAACTTAGTTAAATACAGAAATTAACATGTTACCTGGCAGATCTGCAATCCTCATCTTTTCTAAATAGGTAAACTAAACACTGTGCATTTTAGGATTCAAGTTTAATGTATTCCAAGAACACACTGAAGAATAAAGCTACTTCATGGCTGTCTGATTTTAGGCATCTTCCCATCAACCTAAAGTGTAATCCCCTGGAGTGATTATGTGTGAATAATTTAGAAAAGTGCACAATGCCTGAGGTTTATAGACATAATATAATCCAATATTTGTTCTGTGGCATGTCCATGACACTCCAGATAGACTGTAATGATATTGCTGAGGGCACAGATAGTAGATAGTAGAGTAGATAGTTCACATATATATGGACTTATTTTTCACTTGAGAGCCTTGTCTTTTTCTTGTAAAACAAGGAGAGCACCATAATGACTAAAACTTCATTCCAGAAATGCATTAAAAATCAATCACCAAAATATAACCTAATTAAAAAACAAAACAAAACAAAACAAACAAAAAAAACTATGGAATATGAAAGAACAACAGGGAAGAAAATAAAAGAAAACAAACAAACAAAAAACAAACAAAAACAGAAAAAAAAATGGCAAGCAAGCAAACAACAACAAAAAGCCAAACGGATTAAGTTCAGCTTTCAACGTCTGTGTCATTTAGAAGCTTAAATGCCATTGACTTCTAGCAATAGGGTTTAACTGCTTAAGTCTCCTGTGAAAGTGATGTGATCATAGAATAGAATGGCTTGTGCTGGAAGGATCTTGAAAGATCATCCAGCTCCAATACCCTTGCCATAGGCAGGGATGCCACTCATTAGAACAGATAGACCAAGTCCCCATCCTACTTGGCCTTGAACACCTCCAGGGGTGGTGCATCCACAACTTCTCTGGGAAACCTGTTCCAGTTCCTCACTACCCTTAGAGTGAAGAATTTCTTCCTAATGTCTAATCTAAATCTAACTTCTTTTAGTTTAAGACCATTAAACTCTTATGATCTCCTATGTTGCATGGGTAACATATCATGTATTAATTTCTGACAGAATGGTACACAGTGATATTGTATTATCACTGTAACCCTAGAAATAACTGGTTTATTTTCCTTACTCCCCTAGACCTCTCTATTTGCAGAAGAACATCTATTCCCATATACAATATAATATTTTATTTGAAAAAGTCACTGAGAATTTCATCTGTAAATATTCCTGAAACACTAAAATAAATCACAGTATTTTGTGAATATGTGGGAAATTAATATAAAAGGGTCTCAGCCCAGTCAAAAAGGAAATCTATGGTTGTGAGGTAACAATCTAGAACATCTGTGATGACTGATGTTCTCCAATTCTATTTAATGTCTAGATCAAATTTTCTTCTGTGTAAAGCACTCAAATTTTTGTTACACCCTGCCAAGCATTCTGCCAAGAATAAAATTCTATATCAAAAATCTTTAGAAAGATTTTTTTTCCCTATTGCTCAACTATGTTGGCTCATTTTGCTGTACTCACTTGTCCCTTAGTTGAACTGGAACAGTTTATTTAGCACACAAATCTAAAGAAAAACACTATGCTTAGAGTATAATTATGCAATCAAGAGGTTAATTCTGGGGAAGAAGTAAAAGAAAAACTCTCAAATACAAATGTCTATAGTTTGGTTTTATCAGGAACAAAACATGAAAATTATCTCCATAATGGTAAAAATGTAATTTTATAATAGGAATGGTGTCCTATTCTATCTCATAGAATAAACTGTAGTGAAAACAATTAAAATATATAAGTGTAAGCCAGATGTCAAATTCATAGCCTTCATGTGATAAAGTAAATTCAGAACTGTATATTAATTTTTTAAATGAGCATGGGCAATTTTAGTCTACATTTAGTAGACATCGTTAATTTGTATTTAGTAGACTTTTGTCTATTTGTATTTGACAATTCTGCATTTTAGGATCATAGATACATCTTCCCTAAGTCATCTTCCAAATCACAAGTTACAGAAATAAATTAATTTAAATTAATTCAGGAAATAAATTAATTTAGCTTCTTCTCTTTAAGGCTGACCCTAAAATCTGGATTCAGGTTACGATTTCCATACCTGCTCCAAATTTTGCACATATTATGATGTAGCATTTATCCAGAGATTCTTATTTAGCTTTTCATATAATTTAGCATTTGTTTTGAAAGTAGGACTTGGTTTGCCTTTACCATTATCTTTAAAATTACCATTGGTGTTATTTTTTACTTATCTTTGGTTTGTGCTGTTTACTATAATCTTGGAAAGATGTGATGTTGATGAAAGACAAGGCTGGTTGGTGTTATCTTTGTACTATTATTTCAGAGTTATTTATTTATTACTCAAAGTCTGTTATGACAACATGCTTAAATTGATTTGTTCATTATTCTTGCATACTTGCTTTGTTAATCTTAAAACTTTAGAAAAATTAATAACATTTACAGATGTTCTCAAGGTGTTAGTTACATGTTAACAATGAGATATGGACTGTGTTGTTTTATTCCTACAAATGTAGGAATACTCTCATTCCTACATTTATCACAGTAAAATACTTACACTATATCATTTGCTTATATAAGAACAGAATCAACTGAAAGACAGATCTGGTCTTCCTTATCCACAATGTGTGGTGCCTTATGAATTTACTTTTAACTTGGCATATGATAAAGAATCAGTGCTTTAGTTATATCTTTGTTTTTCTGATGTTTTTATATATTATATTTATTCAATCTCTGTAAAAGCTATGAGTGACTACAAGAAAAGATTCAGGTGGTCCTTGTGGGGCTAAAAAAATTAAAAGTATTCTTCATGAACTGTGTCTTTGTGATTTCCAGTTTCACATTCCTAATTTTAAAATATATTAATAAGGTTTATTTCTAACATTTTTTTCCACTTTGTTTTATCCATATGAGCAAACAGATGATAATATATTCCCTTTTCTACATCACATGATTTTTTTTTTCCTTCTTTTCTTTGGATGGTCTTAAGCCATACTCTATTGCAAAAGATAATTTTTGAACTGTCATCAGTTCATCTGACTCTCTTAAGAAATTTTAATCAGCACAAGCAATTCCTAGTATAATAATAACATCCACCATTATAAAGGGAATCTCATACTGGATTTCCTATTTTTGCTTTTACAGTCTCCTTTTAAAGGAGAAATAACTCCACATCAACAATGTCTGCTGCTGAGCATTTTATTAATTTTGCGTACTATAAATCTACTCAGTAGAACTAGAACTACCAAGTTTATTTCGCCATATAACTGAACCTTGTACAACACACACACAGAGGAATACCCTATTCTGCTATCTCAGTGCAATCTCCCCAAATTCAGTCAGTTATTTCCTAATAGCTGCCAACAAACCAAAAGAAGCAGAGCCACACATGCAACCAGCCCAGCATAGGGCTTTTCATCCACATTTCTTCTGTGAAAAAGAGGACAAGGGAGGATGCTAAATCCTGGCCTGGCATCATGAACTGAGAAATGAGCTACAGGTCAGGATGTTTATCCCTGGCTGCAGGTCAGGATGTTTATCCCTGTTTATCAAGCTGACTACAAGACTGCTCTTTTTGCTCTTTTTCTTTCTTTCTTTTTTATTTTTATTTTTTAAGAGCAAAACCCAAGTGGGAGAGGACAGAACTCTGGAGAGTTGCGCTAGTCCATCACTTCTCTGTGAGGATGAATTCAAATTCAGATCCAAAGCCAGCATTCTTGCTATGGAGAGTAGTGTGTTGTACCTTAATGCCAATGTGCAACATTCGTTGGATGCATAGTGGCTCTTTTAGTACCCCACTGTATTCAAAAGAAAGCTATGCCCCCAAAATCAGGCCCACTATAATTTCATTACTTTATGAAGAAAACAGATACAAAATACCTTAAATGTCTTAAAGAACATTTTTAAACCTTATTAAAAGGTTCAGCTAGATGCAGCTGTGGACAAGGTGGAATATATAAAGTACCACTCTACAGTTACAGTTCCTTAGAAGTGTCTGACAACAGTTACTTATTTATTAAAGGTATGACTAACGACAAGGTTGAATATGGATTTATGAAAACATGTGTTGATCCTTCTCTTGAGTAATGTTTGCCCAAGACAGCTTGTCTAAAGTTCATATGGCAACATTTCAGTTATTCTCCAATGCAAAGTAAATTAGAGACCAGAAAGATAATTTACCCATTGTTTGTGTTATTTTTCTAATAAGCTCTCATGTTTTAAACAACAACAACAACAAAAAATTGGATCTATTCCAATTTACACCTTCTGGGCCATGAATTTTAAAACAGTAAAACTCTAGCTTCATTGAAAGGTCAGCTTATAACCCTTATTTCCATATAATGCAGAGGACCCAAGTATGCTTTTGAAACACATAATTTAAAACAAACAAACAAAACCACATACACACAAACAAGCAAAAAACAACAGCAAAACAAACAAACCAACAAACCACCCCTTTGACCGGTATCAGGCACAAACAACTTTTAAATACTTTGCCATTCTAATTTATTTGAATTTTGACTTTTTTTTTTTTTTTTTTTTTTTTTTTTTCTCTTGATTGTTTTCTAAGCTCTTTTTAAACATTTATATGCTACAGTATCAGACAGGTATCTCTTACAACTGTCTGGTCATCACTCATAGGAAAAAAATAACAACCATTGGAAACATTTTCTGAAGTTTTGTTAACTCAGAAACAGAAAATAAAAATCCATTAACTATAATGTGATTTGAGTAGGATACTATATATTTTCTGGTAAGATCTATGAATGACAGCAACACATTACTATGCCTGTTTATATGTATACATGGACACACTTCCTCACAAATTTGCAGAAATATAATGAAAAAAAAAAAAAAAAACTATGCATGGAAATTGTAACACCTTTTATTTTCTACAAAGTTTTCAGCAATACCTCAAATCTGTTTAGATAAAATAATTAATTAATGGCATCTTTAAACATCTAAACAAAACTGAAACAAAACAATTTGAATAGATGTGCAGTAATTATCATTATTTCCACATCAGGAGTGGAAAAACGAATACTTATTATTCTGTGCAGCTACACAACTTATTTCTTTGTACAATGCATTTTATTAAATCCTTGATTCAACCTTCTGATCTTTAGTGTTATAAATTTTTGAGCAAGACACAGAAGAAACTTGGCCAGAAACTTAATTAGCTAAGATGTTTAATCAAAGAATACTGTAGCCTAGTTCAGAATTTATAACAGCCTCAAACTTAAAACATGGAGTTCAGCAAAGACTGATCCTTCGACTTTACTGCTTTTGATGGAATGCAAGATGTGTTTTTGCTGTTTCTTTATTTTATTCAATGTCATAATAGCAATGTTAAAAATAAATTTAAAAAATACAAAACAAAACAGGCATCTCAAAGTCAACAAAATATGAAAGAACAAAGGAGAGTTAAACACAGATCAGCCTGAAGAGGACTCAAGCCAATTTATAATTCAAACTTAATAAGCTGTAGTCACATACACTACACTCAGGTCTAGTGAATGAACTCTGTGATTTCCTGCTGTACTGCCTGTTCAGATGCTTTCAATGCTTTCATTCTCATGTCATGGGTATAATTCTCAGAGTCCAACAAATATACTGAAATCTGGGCTCAAATCCTGGCTGACACTCAGGCATCTGACTTATGTTGGAAATCCTGCCCTGCTGTCCATCCTGTGCAGGAAGATCTGTCCAATCTTGGGCTCATCACCTGGAGCCCAGTGAGGTCCCATACAGTAGAAGTGCCCTGCTTTCCTGGGGGACATCAATGCTAGGCTGCTGTATGGCTCTTTGCAAGAGGAAAGAAAGTGGGTCACCTGACAAAACAACAGGCACAGAATGGGCTTTATTGGAAAGAGATTTCCAATATCTTGGAAAGAGATTTCCAATCTCTTTCACATATTGTAAAACGCATAGTCTTTTGCTCCACATGTTTTTGCTGAAATCTATCTTTCTCCCCCTTTTGTTTTTTGAAAAGATGATGGGGGATGTAAGAACCGATGACCATCATATTTATCATGCCCCCCCCCCCCCCCATGAAGAAATCATATATTATGGTATGCTGCCTTATCAAATAATTTATTGAGAAAGAGAGAAAAATAAAGAGCTCATAAAAATAGAAACACAGCCAGATATAAAAACAGCATCTTTGACACACACATACTAGACCCCATGCAGCTCTGTAATAGCAATCGTCTCTATTTCTGATTGTTCCCCTTTCCCTTGGTACTCAATCTGAAAGTCCAATTTGCCAGAATAATGTATCTGGTGTGAGAGACAATTTCTACGATTGAAGTAACTGTTTCCTAGCAACCAGAGATGCTCTAGGAAAAGGTTTCATTTTCCCCCAATACCCACTGAGATACAGAATAATTGTCGAGATAATTATAACACATTTGTGATGATTTTCATAGTTTTTATAAAATTATTTATAGGACTACTCAGTAAAATTGAACTGTTAATTGACCACAGCAATGTGGATTCATGCTTGACTTACAGATAGCCACTAGAAATCAGAATGAAATACAGTTACAGTTGACCGGGGTTACAGATTTCTACCCTAGTAAACACATTGCTATTTTTTATTTGTATCACTGTAATAGTGAGAGATAGTCTCAACTCCCTCTCCCCTCCTCCTCTGAGGTCATGATGCTGTGGTACCAGAAACTGCATGCACACAGACATGCAGAAAGACAGCTTGTGACTTGAAAAAAACTGGCAATAGAAATACACAAACTATAGAAAGCATATGCACACATACACAAACACACGTACACACACACACACAGAATCTTGTCCTTCTCAGAGTGTAGAGAAGGAACTGAGGAAAGATTGCTGAGGGAATAGAAACCAGGTGCTCTCAGACACAAATTTAAAAGGTGGCTTAGAAAGCTTCATAATTCTCAATCTCACTGTTGGAAGACAAGTCACTGTTGGAAGATTGTGGTTCCAGAACACTGTAAGCTGATTTTAACCCAGGCTGCTACCCTTCCTTAGCTCTGAAGGGAAGAATGCTCTCTTCCCCATCTCTTGCAATCATGTGGCTGTGTGGTAAACTGGTTCGAGGGATTGAGCTGGTAGACAACTACAGCAAAAGAGAGCAAATATACTTAGTTAGGTTGGCACAGCAATCTAAATCACTGCACAATTAATGGTGACAAAGAGATGAGGCTGAGATGTCTTACACGAAGATAAGGAGAAGGCAGGCAGGTCCATCCTTTTAAATAGCTGCCCAGTTTCATAGCTGAAGAGTGCTGTGAAACTAGTTTTACAGAGGAAACCTTGTACCTCTCAGATCTGCAATTTTGTACTCTGAGGTGTCTGCGATTACAGATCTGCTGTATCAGCAGTTGAGAGACATCTTAAAGTCATTTCAGATGATGAATTGGAAAGCACTTCTACATTCCCTCTTGTCGTTCAGTGTTTTCAACACAGAAGACAGTATAAAAAAATAATGTTACTATTAAAAATTATTGCTGCAGTTCTTAAAAAAAAAAAAAAAAAAAGAACAGAAACACAGATGGGATGAAAAAATGTACAGAATAACATTTACAGAACACACCATTAGCCTTTAGTAGTAGCCCTGGTGGAACTGCCATTAGCAGATGAGAAAAAGTATGATTGCCACTGTAGAAATTATAAAGATGCATATTGCATTACTAGACCATAGCTGTGAAAAGTAGTTACAATTCAGAAGATTTATCTACATAAAGGTGTTTCGTTGTTACAGCCAATAGAGTGGGACCTGTGAAAGGAATTGTTCCTAATGCCAATTTTTTCTTATTTTTGGTCAGTGCAAATCTGCAGGATTAAACTAACATAAAGAGTTCTCGCCCTCAGTCTTCTGGATATTTTCTTTTTCAGATGGTTATGACTGTCCATGGAAGACAAAAACTTATAACAGTGTTGCTGCATCAATATCTTTTACTTACAGAAAATTAGTTAACTTTCTTGTTTCAACCATTTTTACCCTCTTATGCCTTCCAAACACTTTATGATTAGATCTTCCAAACATTATGATTAGATCTTGAAACAGTGTATTACTGAATTATAGTTTCTGTCTAGTTTGTGTGCCAAAATGGCCCTGGGCCTTGGTCTCCCAGGTAGCTGTAATATCCTTTTGTAAACCTTCCATGAATGATTATGGTAAATCTTGCTTCCAGCAGTTTCTGTTCCCTCTAGCATTTTTTCCACCCACCCGTCCGTTTTTTTTTTTTTTTTTTTTTTTTTTTTTTCTCCTGATTTTCAGTTCCATATTTTACCTTATACCCTACAGCCTAACAGGCTGTCATAATACACTTCTTTTCCCCTGCTGTCTATTTCTCTATGTACTGTCAGTGAAACAGTATGATTTTCAAACCTCCCAAGTGATTTTGTGCTAAAAACATCAGTATTAAGCATCCACAAAAATCAAAATGACATAAGAAAAATCATTTTAGATACAGCTTATGTGCCGCTTTTCATACGAATGGCACTTTATAAATGTAACTATTGTTTTTTCTTTCATGAAATCCTGTTACAAATCCAGTGTCTCAAACGCTGAGGAAAAAAAGATGCTCAAGGTAATATCAATCTTCTAAAACATGATAAGTATTTTATCAGGTTTTTAATAGTGTTTATCTTTTAGTTAATAAGATTAAATTAATAATAATAAAAAAAAAGGATTTAACAGTACAAATAGGTACAAACCTAATAAAACCATGTGGACAAACTCAAGCTAAGAGTTTGAGTAAACTCAAGCTAAGATATTAATGCATTTAATATCAGCATTAAAAGATTTTTTGGGGGGAAAATGAAAAAGAGACAGTGGACTTTCAAATCTTGATTGATTGCTAATAAAGTATAGCATCTCTTTGAACTGAGTTGGCTTTGTAATAACAGTAGACATCGTATAACTCTGGATCCACACCACAACATTGTGGGGCTGATCTCACTCTTAAGAGACCTATCACTAGAATTAGCCCAAAATGCTGAAATAGCTCAAACTTCTAATATTCAGAATCAGTAAATAAATAGAAGACACTGGCTGCTTATTTTTGTCACTGGCTGAATATTGTCTTATGTATCCTCAAAGAACTTTACATAATCATATATGATGGAATCATATATTACAGGAATCACCATATTACCATATTACAGGAATCACTTCACTTCAGTTACATGTGAAAGCGATCCTTTCCAAAATGGAACACTGCAACTGTTAACACCAGAAAGCACTGATCCAGAACACTTTCAGTATCAGTGGTGAAAATTGTCTTCCACTGTCAAGAGTATCTATAGACAGAGTATTTATGTGGATAATAACTCGGTCTTAGCAAGGACACACACAATAATATTAAGGCTTATGAAATCTGATATGTGCAAACAGAAGATACTCTCAAACAGAAGTTGAGATTTTAAGTAGCAAATAAATAATGGCTTTAGTTACTATACACATAGCTTAAAAACCCAAAATAATACTCACAGTGGGTTTTTGTTTTTGAATTATTTTTTCAAAATCTATCTCCTTATATGAAATTGTAACTTAAGTAGTTAGAACAGCTGCTTTCTGGGATTCTATATAACACCTATTTTATGTAGTCAGATTAACTTCTGACTTCTCCTAATTTACCCTGTTAATGTAGATTGCATGCTTTTATCACACACACACACACACACACACAAATGAACAAGTCTGGAAGTTCTTATCTAAGCAAAACTCCCCTCTAAATTAACCATATTATTGCTTTATAAAATGCTCATTTGTTCTACCAACTTACCACTGCTCCCAAAAATTGAATTGTTGAAGGTTTTCAGTGGTCTCGTAAAACATGATCGATACAGTAAGCAATTAACTGACTTTACTGCATTGGAAATTTCACCTGAATGTAGACTATAGAAATAGATTTTATTTTCCTGTGTTGCACAAATATCCATTTGGCTTTTAAGAAAAACTATTTCAATGCCAGATTATCAGTGTAAGACTTCTTCTCTTACTTTCTCTTTCACTGACTTTTCCTTCAGTGCAATAAAGAAAAGCCTCATTTTTAACTACTGTACTTTCAGGGAACACAGTTCTTCTTACTCGTATGCAATTTGTATAATACCTTTACTACCCTATCCATTGGATTAGGAGGACAGTAGTGAAATATCAGCAGGTGACATTTTTTTCATTAAGTTTTTACTCCAGGGGCTTGATCACATAAATGGAAAGTTGTCTTTTTCTTCCAAATATTATTAGGAAGGTGTTGTTTTATTATTTTTTTTCCCTAAAAGAATGGATTTTGTTTGATTTTTACCCAGATGCCTCTTCCCAAATTTTGTTTTTGTTCGGTTTAAAATCACATTCAGTTATTGTTCTTTTTCTTCCTTGAGAATGATGCATTTGTTTTGGTTTTGTACAGAAGGAAGTCATTCTCATGATTTGAAGTCTCTTCCCACCTCCCTATCCATATGCCAACAAAACTGCACTAGTAACAGACTTCACTTTCATTGTTTGTTACCAGATCACTGAAAAGTTTTGTTCTATGAATCTAAATATTATTAAACTGTTAAACACTAGTAGATTCATTGTGGCATGAAAAATGCCATTCAGTGCTGCTAACTCATAAGCCTTAACCACACTGCAGAAAACTGCTGATTTTAGTAGAAGGTAACCATGAAATGCTAATCCTCTTTTTATTTTCCTACTTATATTTCTACTTTCTACATCAAGAGCAAGTCTTATAAACATACATATTCCTTGGGGGAGGGAGGGAAGGAGTGGAGGTGGAACACAAGAACAGCACACACATAGGCTTAAAAATAAATAGAGTAAATATTCACAGAATTAGGCAGTGGGAGTTGTAAATGTGTCCCAGGTCATCTGGGGTTTTCAGCATCTTCAGAAGAGAGAATGATGGTCTTAGTCTTGCAGGCACTGACCCTTAGCTTAGTTAAATGAGTAATGGTAGATCAGTGAAAAAGAAGTGCAAATGCACATATGTAAAACCAAGGGCAAACATACAACATTTCCTCACCACATGGGACAAAGTTGTTTTCCTGTGTTTTAATTGCCCTCTTGCACCTATAGAGGTACTACTTTAAAGGGGTGTTATAATGCTCGTTTGTTCGACTCATCTGGAAATGTATTCACAGTGAGGTCAAGTAAAACAACTTGTACCTGCTCATAGACAGGTTCTAGGTCCAGGGTTTAAGTTATTTAGATAGCTTTATGAAAGCAATATGTGTTTATGTAATAAAAGTAGAAGCGATTGGTTGAGAAGGAATAAGGAGGTGAATACGTCACCTGCAATTAATAAGACTTTTTTTGGGGGGAAGGGGGAAACGACCTTAGGAAAAATGGGGGCACAGAAGGAAGATATCACAGTTTTTGTTTTTGTCTCACTCTCCAACTCTATTTTAATTGACAAAATAAATAAATAAATAAATGAATTTTCCACAAGTTGAGCCTGTTTTGCCTGTGCCAGTAATTTGTAAGTGATCTCTCTGTCTCGATCTCAGCCCATGAGACTTTTCATCTTATTTTCCTCCTTTGTCTTGTTGAGGAAGGACAGTGACATAGAGACTGGATGGGTGTCTGGTAGCTGGCCAGTGTTAACCTAAAGCAACATCATAGCTGTTTGGACAGTAATATTATGGGTCAACTTGTGTTACATTACTATTTTCTAAAATAGGACATGGCTATTTCTACAAATGATAATTATTCTTTCACAGGGTTAAATCACTGCACTGGTTGTTTGCAAGTTGGAGCTCTATAAGACTGCCTTTCTCATTTCCACCATATGGAACTTCTTAAAAGATCCAGAAGATTGATATATAAATGAGAAGAGTGGTTTGACAGAATTATTGACTCATAAGCTAGATTTAATAAAATGATAATTTTGTTTAGTTGCAGTATTGGATTCAAATTTTTCAGTTATAAAGGCAGAAAGAAAGCCACCACTTTATGTGATGAAGACTTAATTTAACACTTCTATAAAACTGCAGTTTATAAAGGTACATAAATCATTAGTGCTGGAAATTTGCTGAAACATCAAATTAAAACTCATCAGTACCTTAAAAGATCTGCATCATGTACTCTGATCCGTGATAGTACCAAAATAGATGAGATATAAATTTTTCCTCTATGCAGTCAGAATGAAGCTTGACAGCTTCAACCATATATTCTTAAGGTGCAGACTGTTCCCAGCAGTGTGCATTAAGGAAGTAATTAAGGAAATGTCTCAGAGCACTAGTTTGCCAGAGCTAGGGAAGCAAGATATAAAGCCAATAGCTCTTGAAACATGGTTGCTGCACTGTCAAATCAGAACAAAACAAAATCCCACAAAATATTCACACCTCTTCTTCCTAAACAATGGAAAACAGAGTGGAAGAAAGAAGGAGGAAAACAGAGATTAGGAAATTATTTGCAAATAGCAGAGTAAACCATTAAATCCTAAAACTCCTTGAGGCTCTGCCTAAAATGGGCTTGAGGCTCTGGCTACATGGCATAGCAGAAATGCTTAAGCAGATATGTTGAGCTCGCAGGGAGAATACATTACTAGTTTCCTTCCACGTAAAACTACAAATAGTTCTAACTAGAATGTGTTCCTTCAGCTTCTTCTCTTGCTTCTTCTCAGTTGTCATACTCATTCTTTTGTTTTCTCTCTCTAAACATATATTTAAGAGTGTTTTGCAATGCAGGAAACATGACATAATACACATAGTGAAGTCAAGAGTAATCCCAAGAATGCATAGTTCTACAGACAAACTCAGTAGGAATCCCTAACTTATCATAAAATCAGTGAAATTTGATTCACTGAAGAAAGAATCAAGAAAGAATTTTTTCAAGGAAGACTTACATAACTTATTAGAGATAAAAAGCGAGGTCTTGAGAATACATTCAAAATGTCAAAATACTGGACACACAATATTCCTAAACAATGCCACTTTGTAGCTATATGATATAATGTCTACATTAACTGGTGTATATTCTCCCCTGCCAAAGGTAAAACACTTCTCCTTTGCACATCCTTGAGTTTCATCTTCAATGAAAAAGATTTTTCATACCAAAATGGATGGCCGATACCTATACATTTTCTATAAACATTGAAGCATTCATAAGTAAAAGAAAAATTACCAAAGTAGCCAAGGAAATTTTTGGATTTAACAAAATAATTTCCAGTGATGTAAATATTTAGCTGTGTTTTCTCTCATTCAACTCAGTGTTTGTTATGAACTTTATATTTTTCTTTCAAACTCTACTTAATCTAAAAAAGACACTTTCACATAATGACTGAAATTTTTTAAACACATAAGGCATTATTATTATTATTATATTTTATTTATTTTTATTTTTATTTTATTTTATTACTTAATTTAATTTAATTTAATTTCATTTTAAATTCAGGGAGCCTTATTAACTGCTGTCATACAATCTTAGTGCCAGTTGCCTCCTCCAAAGAAATCACACACATTTCTGAACTATAGCACTGGTCGTGACTTAGCAAAAGGAGCTGTATGTTGGGCAGCAGCAGCAAGCAGAGCAGCTAAGCAAGAAAGGACGAGGAGGAGGATGATATAGAAGATGACAATGACTCTCATGATGTCTGGGATCTGAGCAGGGTTTGGGCTGATTACATCCAGTAGCCAGTGCTGTACATGGCTGAAAACTGCAAGGTAGTAGAGTGGCTGGTGGGGAACATGTTGTGCTTCCTCCACCACCAAGAGGTTGAGCTGAGGAGAAAACAGGAACCCAACCTCCTATGCACCACTGGGTGCTGGTGCCACAGGACTGAGTACACTGGACACACAGAAGATACCACTCAACAGGCAGTGAAAATTGCTTCCGCATGTTTTCTCCACAGCCAAAGCATATTTTGGGGACCCTGACCCTGGACAGCTGAGAATGATGTTATGTGGAGACTTGCAACAAAGACAGCTTTTAGCAGCCAGACAGTGACCACCCAGACTCTTGGAGTCCATTCCCTCCAGGAGCTTCAGCCTATGCACTAATGCCAATAAATTGACTGTGAACAAGTGCTCTGACCATGTCTGCACAGCACTTTGTGGGGGAATGTGGGCACTGGGTGTTGAGTCCACTGCTGCCACAGAATTGGTAAGTGTTTTCAAAAAAGACAGAACTGGCTGAGGTTGGGAGGGACCTCTGGAGGTCAGCTTGTCCATCTCCCTTTGTCAAGCAAGGCCACCTAGAGCAGGCGGACGAAGACCTGGTTATTACTGGTCTCACTCTCACTTCACAGGGCCTGGTAAAATTATGGAGAAAATTATTACGGGAGGTATTGGAAAACACTTGAAAGACAACATAGTCATTGTTCAAAGCAATGCAGGTTCATGAGGTGCAAGTCCTGTTTGAATAACTTAATTTCCTTTTATGTTACCCACACATTTTCCTTTTAAGGTTTCTCAGGGATGAGAGTTGATGTAAGATTTTAAAAGATATTGCAAATATTTTCTAAGTAAAATTATAATGAGCCTTGACATTCAAAAACAAACAAACAAACAAAAAAAACAACCCTCTAAAATATTTCAAATTATGTTTGGATATTATTAGATTTCTCCAGTTTATAAAGATCTGCCTGCTACATGAAACAAGGTGTTCATAAAGTTGCAGATATTTAAATAAATAAATAAAATATCTCATAATATCTTTCCTTCTGAATGAAAACCGTTCAGAATAAAACAAAACAATACATTTGTCTTGTTAAAAGTAAAATTAAAAGAAAATAAAACATTTGAATGATTAAAAGAATGTTTTTAAAATTCAAGCCATTTTTTTCACCTGAAGCTTTCTGTAGTGTTCTTTCCTATTTTCTTTATAAACAGACTTTTTTCATCTAATGTCTTTAACTGGTAGACGTCCTACTAAGAAGAGCTGTGCTTCTTTTTATTCGAGGTAGTCTGGTTATTCTGTGTTCATAAATACGCATAAGAACATGCAATTAACTGAACTGTTAGCATTTAAGATATTTCATGCCTCTGTGAAGATCAGCAGAGAATAACATTGATTTTGTTTCATTATAGGTACACTTACATATGATTATGTCTATATTTCTCTTAGAATATCAATACATATTGCATATTTTACAACTACATAAATGTATGCTTCTGACAACTCTAACCTTTGAATTTATGTCAGAACTGGAGATATTAATTGACTTACACCACACCCTAGAAGCAATTTGGAAATGATGGTCATCAGATTTCTAGTTCACTATAGTTTCAAACTGTAATTAATTAAGGGAAAGACAACTCATATATGATAAATGTTCACAGAAAATTCTGCATGAAACATAAAGATATAGTTGTATGTGCTCCATTCTACAGCAAGCTTCTGCCTAACCACATAGCCTCTATTGCACTGGTATTTTCAAATTATGCTTCCAGTTTTCTTACAACATGCACATCAGCTTTGCATCAGGCTAGCTGTAGAAACGTCAGTGGTGAAGCATTAAACAGAAGAAAACTAAGGTTATTTTCTGATTCCAGTACAAGTTTAGTGTCTTTGCAAGAATCAATACAGAGACCTAAATTTAGTACTTTGGTTAATGTCTGTTACAAGTACACTGTGACTCTAAAAATTCTGTTGGAGAATGTGGTAGAATGAAGTAGAAAATTCCCCTGCTTGATGCTTTTTCTTAATCTTTCTGATCAACAATTGGATCTATTCTACGTGCATATGCTAAATCTACTGTACCTGAGGTGAAAGAAAAAAGGCTACAGATAGAATGGGCTGGGAGAGGATGAGCAGACGGTTGAGACATCCTTCAGTTATCCTCATCCTCAAAATAAACATACGGACTTGTCAACTGCTACCTTGATTTAGGCATGACAACTCATTTCAGAAATGAATTAGAAATTATAAAAATCATAGACATTAGAAAATCATGTATTTTGGGGGGTTTTGTTTGTTTGTTTGGTTTTGCTTGGTTTATTGGCTGTCTTTTTGTATTTTTCTTAACTTAAAATCAGAAAAGGAAAAAATTCCTTCCTTTCCCTGTACATGTATTCTTACATACAGTAACTCAAATGAGCCAGGCTTTCACATCTCTGACTGTTTCCAAAGCCTGCAATAGTCATCTGAAATTATTATCCGCTGTACAACTTTGGTATCAGTACATTTGTGGACTGGCATTTTCCTTTCTCCATTGTAAAAAGTAGTGTTATTCCTTCTTCAGTTTTGTGCATCTTTATGCATCTGTTCTCAGATCCCAAGGTCACAAGGTGGCACATTGTATGTTACAATTAAATTATTCTAAAGTTGTTATTGTTATCTCACTAGAGTGCATTGCTCTTTTCTTTATATTCCAAATGATGTGCCGTGCAACAGATTTCTGACTAAACACAAAACAGTAAGAAGATTTGTCAATGTTTGCAAGGATTTTTCTCTTAAGCAATTGCATTCATATTGGAAAAATGGAGCAACAAATAAATAGGATAATGTCAGTCTTTTTCTTCTTCATAGCCAAACTTTCAACTATGCTTATTAAATTTAAGTATGTTGTTAAAAATAGAACACTTTGGCTGTATTGAAAGAAATGGCAGTTGCTCAATAAAATTATAGAGTCAACTTTTATTATGCTTACTCTGGAGCTGAAATGTCCCAGCACCATTATTTTGAGGTTTAAGACATCAAGTATTTCCAATGTTACTATTTTCTTGTAATTGCTTGTAGAGAAAGGAACATTCTGAAGCTGACCTTTGTCAGAACTGTGAAGGACAACATATCTGCTTAATAAATCCCAAAGGTGGGAACCATCATTTTATGAAGTCCATCTAGGATAGGATAAGATAAAGGCCTTAGGTTATAACAAAGGCACCTTTAATAGCTGTAGATGTGAATCACACAGTCCACTTCCTATGGTCATAAAGATATAATTGAAAGACGAATTACTACAATCATTCTCTTTCAAATCATAAAAAGTTGCTAATTTATACTTATTTTAAATAAGACTGTTTAGATATTAAAAAGCTTAACAATCATTTATCTGAAGTGCTTTTCAGACTTGTTTTGTGCCACAATATTGATGCTGACTCTGTGTGATTACGTCTGTATAGAAATCTAAGTATATTGTTGTATTTGAGTTTCATGAAATAGTAACAAATTAAGTAATAAGTTTTTAAATGATGTGGTAGGATATTGCTTCAATAAATAAGAGCTTAAACTTAATGTTTCTGATCACTTTTGTGAATAAGTCTGAGTTAGAAAATAGCCTGTTGGAAATGGATGAATCTTTATACTATTTATCCCTGACATAATAGCACATCTCTAGTTTATGATTTATGAGTAATCAGGTATGGCATCATACTGACCCAGGGAAGATAAGATGCACTTCTTTCCACAGATGAAGTGACAGCTGAACTAATCTTTTGTGCCAAAGGGTGTTTTAAACAATGCCTGTTGACATTGAAGGAATTAGTCACTCATGCATGAGTAACTCTTCTGCTACTAAGGGGTTTCTTATTATATAGTTGAACATAGCATAGTATTATTAGCATCAAATAAAGTAGACATTTAGATGATCTGTGCTAGCGTGATTCTTTCCCAAGAACATTTTGCTATGTCTGCTCTTGTTCTCTGAGTTTCCTTATCAGTTTCTGGAAGAACAGTTTCTGTCAACCTTATTTCCTTCCCCTCATCTCTTTAAGGATATTTTTTGTTTGGTTGGTTTCATTTTTTTTTTTTTCATTTTTGGGAACATACCAACACTAATGTCTAGTGAAGGTGCTAGAGACTGAAGCAGGAATGATAAATCTCTAAATCTCTTTTTGTGTTGTTATCAGCACATTCACTTTTATCAATATGTTCACAGAATGAAGAACAAAGGGAACCATTCTGAATAGTTAATTAAATCTGAAAAAAAAAAAGAAAAAAAAAAAAAAGGAAAAGGATTCAAATGGAAAAAAGACTATACCCAAAACATTAATTCTTTTAAGCAAGGATGACAGGCAAGGTAGTGAGAGTCAAAAGGAAAATATAAATATATATATCATTCTGCTTCTGCCCTGTCTTTTAACTAACTACACAGACAGACTCTGAACTGTGGAATATTTTGGAGATTCATTCACTTGAGGAAAGCTATAACTATTTACTGAGTAGCAGATCAAATACAGATGCCAATTACAAATCAGACACTACTTAAAATGAAAAAAAATGTTCTTATAACTCAAAATCTAACAGAAATTATCAATTCACCATTTAAGAAACTTTCTATGAGGTTTTGGTTATTTTCCTCATAGGGGAAAAGAAAGATTTTGAGGTATGTGTTGAACAAGCACTCTGGTGGCTATTTCACTTTTATTTCTGCTTTTTTTTTTTTTCATTCATTAGTTGTTGACAATATTGCTTGAACAATAAAATTTGTACATATAGCTTGCTGTATTCAGGCCTTTGATATATTTGTTTTATAGTTTTGATTTCTTCTTTTCTGCAGAGAAAATTTAAGGAGCTTTTGGTGGGAACAAGGGAGTTAAGATTTCCCAATATAGACATGTATACTTGGAATAATCAGTTCAGTTTTCCTCAGCAGATAAAAATTACTTGTTTAAGATGTGATTATTTTCATCTTTAGCTAGATACTGTCTTAGGACAAGGAAAAGGATGCCCCAAAATTACTTGTTTCTCTATCCAGTATAAGGAAAGTCTGACATGACCAGCTCAGCTGTAGGTGTTGTATTATAAATATCTAAGCTTTCTTTTGAAAGAAAATAAACCATTTCTCTTGGGATCAGCATCTTTACACTGAAAAGTAGTTCATTTACTTCTAAATATATCTTATTTTGTATTAGATAGGTTAATTTACTCCTTCCAATTCTCTTGACTTCACTGGGTCTGTAATAATTTATGCAATACAGTAAAATCTTCATTCCTAAGTACTTCTACAAGCTTTGGAAGAGTTGTTCTAAAAATACATGACCTTTTAGTGTGAGCAAGAATAGCTAGACCGGGTCATAGTTAAGAAAGTAGTTTGTTTACATTTTTTATTCAGATACCCTTAAGTTACAGTTATGTAACAGTACAGTATACAGTTATGTATTACTTTCATTTGCTATTGTCACTGTGATTATACACCTTAATCAAAACTTAGAAAAGACGTACACATTAATAAATTTATCATTTATCTGTTTTTGTCCCCTGGAGTTAAGCAACCGTTGTACAGTGGGAGCACCTTCTAAATAAAGATACTTAAATGGAAAAATATTTGGAAATATTTTTGACCTGGTATTTTACCACTGTATAACTACTTTCATTAGGAAAAGAGTAATTAGACCAGCAAAGAGCACAACAATTAGAACCCAGAATTTAACCACTAAATAATGAATGCCAACTCTTAATTTATAGTTAAAAAACTAAACTCTCCCAATCCACATATTAATATTTCATACATATTTTGAAGAAATTAAAAAAAAAAAAAAACTAAAAAAGTAAGCATGCATAAAATGTCCAGCTCAAAGTGGAGTATTTTATGTAAACATAAATCAGTGTTGTAGTCTGTGTATGAGGTACAGGAAACTTTTTTGGTATTTTGAATATGTAATGTGTTTAGTGGCTGCCTTGGAATTAATTTGATTTTAAAAATGTAAAGACATTTTCCACATTGCTGCAGAAACAATAGAATAATTAATTTTCCAGCCTTTTAGCTTTAAATGTAAGGTTAGGAAACACTGCAATATAAGGAGTATATTCTATTAAAGTACATGACTAGAGTCCAGAAGGGCTTTTTCTAGGTATTCCACCAACATATTACATATTTACATTTTTCAAAGAGATGAAAAATATATATTTGTTTTCTGTAGCTGGTGATTAAATATGTTTTGTAATACACAGGGATTTTCAAATAAGTGGAGTCCAAGGGGACTGTCAGGAACAGAGATGCATTGCTGGATGGAAATGCAAGAAACATAAATACAGCACATACTGGTTGTGTCCAAGTAACATATACAGAAACAAAAAAGGGGAAGAAGAAAGGGAAAAATGAGACCTAGCCAATCAGTTCACACAGTAGTACTTCCTTCCAAAGAGTCTATATAAATGAACGATAACACTTCCACAGGGGCTCATATAGTCCAGGGAGCATCTGTGCACTTCAAACTTTGTAGTTTTTTTTGTTTTGTTTTGTTTTTTTCCTTCCTGTTCCAGTGTTGATTTTCCATTGTCGGTTCTCCCCAGTCAGGCAAGCAGTGTTCAACTTGACAATCATTGGCAAATTAACAAGATATTGTGGAATTAACCTAATTATGTAACCTCTTGTAACCTCTAAATAGATATTGGATGCTTTTTCTTCTTCTGTTCTAGTGCTGAGGGTGTGTGTGGGGTGTGTAAGGGATAGGAGGAAGAAATGGTGAAGGGGGAGGCACTGCAAAAAGAGTCACAACCCATTGCCTATTCTGAGAGCTGCCTTGGCTCCTGTGTGTGCACCTATAGTTAAGCATCCAGATAGCGTCAGTACCCAAAGCTGAAGCTAAATTTTCAAACTCTTGCACTATCCACACACAACTTTGAGTATTGACCTAGAATTTGGGATGAATGAAAGGAATAGTTCCTGCATGCTGATTTTTCCACCCTTAATAACTCAACCTAAAGCAGCTAAAGAGAAAACCTAAAGCACCTAAAGAGAAAAACAGCTTTGTTTATCCATCTGTCTCCTTAATATCTTATACACTTAATAGGCTGGATTTTCACTTTTATTTCCGCTAATTAAATAAATCTTTCCAAATTGTTTACTACCCTCCGTGAAAAGACGAGCAACCTTTTTCCTGCTCAAATGAACCAATATACTCTGAAGCTGAACAATCTTATTACCTTGCCAGGTTATATGGAGGGTGTAATCTGGAAGGCTTTCTCAAAATTACCTTTAATGTTATGTTACACTTCCACATTCAGCTTTTATTGCATATCACTAACTATTTTGAAATTCAGAAACTGAATTTAGTGACTTATAAAAGCATAAAGGACAAGAATAAGTCAATGCCAACTAGGCTGCCAAATCATCTAGACAAAGGTCATTACAAAACAACGTAACTTTAGATTCCACTGGTGCATATGGAAGCAGAAAACCTGATCCTGGATTTTTAGATGCCTTAAAAAGAAAAGTATGAAAACAAAATAATAAGAAAGCAACAACAGTTACCTTTTTAGCTCAGTAGGATCATAGCTGTAACCAGGGATTTAGCAAGTTAGAGGGATGGATTTCTTCATTGCCATATAGAAAATACTATTAGACAGAAACAAAGTGGGGCAGGCTCCTTCCCTTCTTCTGGCTGCAAATCTGTCTTTCCTTTCTTCTGGCATACTTAGAAGACAAAAAAACTGCTCAGAAACAAACAAGAATCCAAAGGACTCTGAGATGGCTCTTAAATCTAAAGTTTTACTGGGTAAGTGATATATATTTATGTTAAAGTAATCTTTTCTGCAGCTAGACAAAAGCTCAGTTTTTTTTTCCTTTACTCATTACTCGGCTGTATCACAGCATAATCAAGAGTCCTGTCTTTGGCTTTCTCAAAAAAGGCCAGCAGGGGCAAAAGAACCTGAGGAGCAGCTCTCAACACTTCTAGGCATAGAGCACTAAGCAGGTCCTTCAATATTTCTCTGTATTATGGAAGCTTTTCTTGGTCAGAATTTAGAACTAGAAGAGTGGCTATCCAAAGCTCTCAACATAGTATCCAATAAATATTGGGGCTTGGTTCTCTTCAGTAAAATGTTAAGGGGATTTCTACTAGCCAAAAATTGCAATCATGATAGAGCTGATGAGGCTTCCCTTCTGAGAGTTCAACAGGTTTTCTGTGAGGAAAGACCAAAGACACTGAAAAAAAATCTACAAAATCAAGGACAAGACTCATTTTAATTTCACTACAAACTTTTTCCAGAGTAACTTAACTCCACAAAAAGCTTCAATAAATCATTTAAATACAATGCACAGAAATAAAGCCAAGGAACTGTGATCAATCCCAGTCACCAACCAATAATTTTTGTTTTATGTTAATAGGAAAGTACTACCCAACACACAGACTGGTTAAGTTCAGTTATCGTTTGTCATAATATGTTAAAAACATAAATAAATATTATTTAAAAGAATTCTTTAGCTTTTGGTATTCTGGCAAAACCTCACATAAATGAATATTTCTTCACAATTTTTATGTGGATTAAGGACTTCAACTGTAAAAATATTGTGAAGGTGCAACATACTAGGAGCATTCAGAAACAATTTGTCAAGCACACCTTTTGAGGAGGCAGCAGGGAGGGCATGTGTCTATTCCATGCGCAGGTAACTCTGTAGTTTGATTTTAAGATGAACACATTTTTTTATGTTCCCACCAACAGCTAGCCATGTGTGTGTTTGCCTGTTGCATCTCCTGTATCAACAGGAATTACAGAGCATCTTGGGAACAGATATATTTTAACAAACTTCTCATGAAAATAAATCATCTTCTCAGAAGTCTTTTCATTGAATTTCACACAAAAAAAATCCCAAAATATAAATTATTGCATATCTATTCATAACGGTTTCTGTTTTCCATATTTAAATTAACTCTCTCTACATGTGTTTCTATCACTGTAAGAAGTGTGCATCAATCTCAGGTATACACAACACCTTGCTTACTGACATGAACACAATTTGCCTGGAAAAAAAATGGTTCGAAGTACACCCTTACATAACATGCTTTTCTTCTAACTTGCAGCTTCCTTTTCATTCACTTTCTTTTAATTACTTCCATTTAATTTTTAATACTTCACAGTTTTGATAGTCTTTGAAACAATTCACATTTAACTATTTGAGTAATTTGCTGAATTTGCTCCATGGATTACTCTGTAGATAAAAGACCATTCCAATAAGAAGTAGATGGCACAATAAAACTTCAAAATAATTATACATGTTAATTTGAAATTCTGAACATTATATTTCAAACCAGAGTTGTGACTACAGTGACTGTGAATTGTGAGGTATTTACATTAATGTCATATCAGAAATTTAAATTTTGTTAAAAATTTTTTGTTTCTGCATTCAAAATGAGAGTTACAGTAAATATTTTCAGGTTATATACCAATACAAAAAAAGTCTCTATTTTTTGTTGCATAAATGGGAGCACTCATACAAAAGTGATGTTTGCTGTGTTACTGCTCCAAGAACCATAAATAAAAAATAATTATTCAATAAAATGAAAGTCATTATCATAGAATCATAGAATCATAGAATCATAGAATCATAGAATCATAGAAACATAGAAACATGAAATGGCTTGGATTGGAAAAGACTTTAAGGATAATCTAGTTCCAAATACCCTGCCATGGGCAAAGATGCCACCCACTACATCAGGTTACCCAGGGCCCCATTCAAACTGACCTTGAACATCTCTAGGGATGGAGCATCCACAGTTTCTCTCGGCAACCTCTTCCACAGCCACACCACAATCTGAGTGAAGATTTTCCTCCTAACATCTAATGTAAAACTCCTCTCTTTAACTTTAAAGCCATTCCCCCTTGTTCTATCATTATCTGCCAAGCCCAAGTTGCTCTCCATCATTTTTATGTCATCTTTAAGTATTGAAAGGCTGCAATGAGGTCTCTCCAGAACCTTCTCTTCTTCAGGCTTAACAGCCCCAGCTCTCTCAGCCTGGTTTTGTAGGAGAAGTGCTCCAGACCTCTAGCCATCTTTGTTCCAGAGTCCCTCTCCTGGATCCACTCTCAGAGATCCACATCTTTCTTATGTGGAGGCCCCAGATCTCTCTGCAGGATTCCTAGTGGGCCCTTACAAGGGCAGAGTAGAGGGGGACAATCACCTCCCTCAACTTGGTGGCCATTTCTCTGTTGATACAGCCCAGGATGCAGCTACAAGCTGTACTTCTGGGCTACAAGCACATCCTGTTGTCTCATATAGAGTCTTTTGTCCACCAGAATCCTCAAATCCTTCTCCACAGGACTGCTCTAAACAAGTTCCTCTCCCAGTCTGTATTAATGTCTAGGATTTCCCTGACACAGGTGCAGTACGTTACACTTGTAGGTGTAACTTATCCACTTCTGAAGCTTGTCCACGTCCCTTTGGATGGCATCCCTTCTTTCTGTTGTATCAACTGCACCACTCAGCTTGGTGTAATTGTCAAACTTGCTGAGGGTGCACTCAATCCCACTATGTCATTGATAAAGATATTAAACAGGTTCAGTCCCAAGATGGTACATCACCAGCCTCCACCTGGACATAGAGTCACTGACCACAGCTCTCTGGGTGCAGCCTTCAAGACAATTCCTTGTCCATTGAATGGTCCACCCTTCAAATCCATATCTTTCCAATTTGGAGATTTGTATGTCATGTGGGACTGTGTTGAAGGCTTTACAGAAGTCTAGGTAGATGACCTCGTTCAGTCTTCCTTAGTCAACTGAACCTGTAACTTCATCTATGATGAAGTATATCATAGAAGGCCATGAGATTGTTCAGGCACAGTTTGCCTTTGGAAAAGCCATGCTGGCTGTCTCTGATCACTGCCATTTCCAGTGTGTACCTTAACATTGCTTCCAGAACAAACTATTCCACAATCTTTCCAAGCATAGAGGTAAGGCTCACTGGTCTGTATTTTCCCAGGTCCTTCTTTCTACCCTTTGAAAAAATGGGAATGGTTTCCCTTTTTCCAGCCACCAGGGACTTCACTTGAGTGCCAGGACTTTTCAAATATGATGGAGAGAGGCTTGGCAACTCCATCAGCCAGTACCCTCAGGACCCTGGGATGCATGTCATCAGGTCCCATAGACTTGTACTTGTTCAGTTTTGTTGCGTGGTCTCAAACCTGCTCTTTGTTTAGAGTGGGAGGGACTTTACTGCCTCAGCCCTTGCCTAGAAGTTCTGGGACTCAAGAGATGTGGGAAGCCTGATTGCCATTGAAGACAGAGGCAAAGAAGTTGTAAATGCATTCTAGGAGTCTCCTGGATTGCTTACATTATGTTTGAACTTTTTCATCTTTACTTGTTCCCAAGTTTAAAGTAAGACAATGACTGATGGATGTGTAAAAACAATATTTCCAATACCAATCTTGCCCTTTAGTGATCTCTGTAGTTTTCTGCTGTATCAGATAATCACTGACTCTGGTGAGACTCAAATGAAGATCTGTATGTTGCCTTAAATTTAATACAGTATTTTAATTTAGAAACATTATCAATTCTCATTGCAATGGATACAACCACAGTAACTTATAGACAGTGCAGGTCTTCAGCCTCAAATAATGCACAGAATTGTTATATTGAACCAGTGGACTCTAAAGTCCCATGTGATTTTTTATTTAATTTTTCTTTCGCCCTAAGCAGTGACAATGATGAGTTTGGAAAAACATGAAAGAAAAGAGGCACCTTTCTCTTTTCCAAGACAAAGAAGTCTGGTGTGAATTGTGGCCTTTTAAAGTATTCATATGGTCATTTGAAAAATATTTTTGCAAATTTCTCTTTACTCCTTCTTTCCAGAAACAATGTAATACGTTGGAACTTTCCTCATAACCATGAGCCTTACTGTATTAGAGATTTTAGATTAGATTAAAATTATATTTAGATTAAATTATATTTAAATTAGATTTGCCCTCATAAGTGACCGAAGGATCAGCCGTAATCAGGTGTTGATCACTATAGTAGAATAGCTGTTCCATTAGAAGATATGCATGTACTGCAACATGTACTGCAAAGGTAAATGTCCTTTGCAGGAAATGTAAGCTATGTAAGCTTTTTTTTTTTTTTTTTTTTTTTTTTTTTTTATTTTTTTATTTTTAATTTTAAAAAAATATTTAATTAAATTTAAAAAAAAAAAATATATATAAAAATTTAAAAAAAAATTTTTTAAAAAA
>CM021731.1:100374096-100439286 GCA_011075105.1 Heteronetta atricapilla
TTTTTTTTTTTTTTTTTTTTTTTTCTTTTTTTCTTTTTTTCTTTTTCATTTCCTCATAATCTTTACTGAAATTTCAGAAAAAAAAAGATATCTCAAACTTTCATAGCAACTTTTTGAAAAAAATAGGCAAAAAAATGTAGGCACTACCTTTGTCAGAAAAGCATTTCTTTTTGGCCAAATTTATAAATTTATATTTAAAAAATGTTCAAACCTGATACTGTAGTTTAATCCCTCAACCAACAGATATTTTCCACACTCAGAGATTAAAAGGACTTGCGTTCATTTACAGTTTCGTTTCTTTCTGATTTAACACAGTGTATCTATACAGTCATCTATAGTATAAAATACCTATTGAAATAGTTCCAGATGAAAAATGTAATCTGTTTTCTTGTACTACTTCAGTTTTAGTGTCCTGGAAGTATATCTGCTTTTTAACACTTCTTTGTCCCCCTTTTTACATGTGGGAAATTGGGATCTGAAATATGATATCTTTTGGGATTGATCTTGCACAAGATTTGAACCAATACAGAACTAGATATTATTTCCCCTATGCCTCCATCCTTTCTCCAGCAAAACAGCATTCATTCTTCAGCTTTGTGTTCACATAATGTTTCAAGTAATATAGGAAAAACAAATAGAAACAAACAAAAACAAAACAGAAACACATATTAGGCTTCCATATATACCACTATGTGACAAAATGTATCACTTAATATTTGGTTGATGCAAACATGAACATATGATCAAAGTGATCTTTATTAGGAGGCAATTCTTTACCGTAAGAGCACTGAGGAACTGAAACACATTGCCAAGAGAAGTTGTGGATACCCTGGAGGTGTTCAAGGCCAGGCTGGATGGGGCCTTAGCCAACCTGATGTAGTAGGTGGCATCCCTGCCTATGGCAGGGTGGGTTGGATTTAGATGATCTTTAAGGTTCCTTCTAACCCAAGCCGTTCTATGATTCTATGATTCTACGATTCTGTGATTCTATGATCTAGCGGTGTATAAAGTAATGCCGTGCATTACATAAACTTGCAGATGTATGAACTCTGAAATTATCCGTGATCATTATGAAATGAGCCCCTCCCCCCCACCCCCCCCAAAAAAGAAGGGTTGCATGTGGGTGCTACTGATTTAAAGTTTTTTTTTTTTTTTGTTGTTTTTTTTTTTTTTGTTGTTGTTTTTTTTTAAAAAAACTTTCTCCAGGCTTTCTGTCTCTGTCATTTATTAGCAACTTATGTTTATAGGAAAACGACATACTGGAAAAAAATAAAACAGAACTAATAAAAACAGTAATAAAATACACAAATGGATGGAAAGAGGCCAAACAGATTTGCAATATGGAGTGTTTTATAATTTTCATCTTGGTTGCATTAATGGTTTCCAAATTGATCCAAAGTTGTCTTCCTTAATAGTATTAGAAGAAAAAGGTAAAACACTGTAAATAAAACAGTTAGTCTAAGATAACTTGGACAAGTGCAAAGATACTACATTATATGTAGCACAATTCTGTTACCTCAAATTCTCTTACTAAATATGGTACCATATCTACTTATGTGAGTTAGAGGTCACATTTTCAAGGACAGCAATGTGGGAAATATGAAGGGTCTTCTTCCTTTTCTGTTATTCTTTTCCTAGACAATTTGTTGTAGGAGGAGAAATGGAGATTGTATTTCTCCTTGAAACCTACCAAGATTCACACACTGAAGAAGCAATTTTGCAGTCCTGAGATGTGAACTGATTGCATGACCTTGAAATCACCTGAGTTAGGATGCAGCTCCTATTCACATCTTGACAAAATGTCATATTTGTCTCTGAGCAGCTGCGGAAGGGCAGGCTGTAAATGTTCTACTTCAGCAAGCCATCAGACCTGAAGAAATGTCATTCTGCCCAGGATCCCAGAAGCTGGCAAACTGTGGAGGTGCTGCTCACCCAGACAAGTATTCCCTACTCTAGAAGGAGGGCTTGGGCACACCGCCTTCAGAGTCATACTTTCCCACACAAACCTAGCCAAGTACTGACCAGTGTTACTGTCCTAGCATATAAAAATGTTCCAGCCAGCCTTAATAAAATCAATAACTTCAGGAGATCTACTCCTGGTGGTAGTTATGTTTCCATAGATTTTCAAGATCTAGCTTTATATTTGCAAATGAGATTTAAATAGATAGATCTGTTAATATTATGAATTTTATTAAAAATAAAGGGTGTAATTCCTCAGTTCATCACTCCATGATTACAGTAATGAATTTCCATGAAGATATAACCAGTGAAAAACTCTCCAAATTTGCACAATCATAAACCTAGAATAATGTGCTGTGAAGTTTTTGCCCATTATGTGTGGGGAGTATCTTTATAGCAGAATACTTTCAGTGGTGAATGGCAAGGTTTGTGTGGTACTGGGAAGGCGGGAGTCCACTTTGCTTCTTTCCCTCTGTCTATGCATTATGAACATTTTCTGAAAATAATTTACTCATCAAGTGTCAGACGCAAACATCATTTTAGTTAGTCTGAAGGCTAAGTTACCTACCTGAATGAATCGTTTTTCATAATGAAATAAAGCAGGAGCAGATGGAGAGTGTTTTAATATCTACATATTATTATTTCAAATAAGACTGATATTCATTGAAATTTTAGACTCTATGACTCAACTATTTTAACAAGAAAATGTTAATGGAAGGCAGTTGACAAGTTTTACTTTGAGGACTGAAAAATGGTTTGCACATCAGTTGTTAATGTTTCAGTTTGTAACAGAATATAGCGTCTTTAGCTACAACAGAGTGGCTTGCTATACCAGAACACTTTGCTTTTCAGCTATTATGTGGAAAGGATATGGATCTACTATTTTCAATGGCTGTATTCGTAGCACTGAATTCAACACTAAAAGAAGGCATTTATTAGATTAGGCCATGGTAAACAATCCTACCACCAAGTTAGACGTAGCAGGAGACAGAAAGAAAGGGATGCTTTACTTCACCAAATCTGTAGCAGTAATTTAGTAACCTGAGTGGTGAAATTAGTGTCAAAATATAAGTGTGAATTGATTTACATATACATTATTTTTTGTTTTGTTTTGTTTTGTTTTCATTACAGTATATACCATATTAAATTAAATTACTCCTGGAGTAATTTTTTTTTTTTTTTTTTTTTTTTTTTTTTAAAAAGGGGGTTTGTATTAGATGCAACAGAAGGCAAGATTAAGATTTTAAATAAATAAATAAATAAATAAATCATCTGTTCTTGGTAAATGAAGGAGTATAAATGAAAGAATAACTTTTCTTTTGGCCTCATGTACGGAGAGTTCTAACGTCTGAACTTAAAAGATATTGTTGCATGTTGCCCACAGAAATATTAATAGATTGAGATTAGGGGTAAAGGAAACACTCAGAAATGTTAAGAAGTGCACACAGGGAATTTCTCAAAGGCATATCATTCTTAGTGTCTGTCTACTACAGAAATATCTCATTTTTTTTTCCATCTCTGTGCGAGACTGTGGGAAACAGAGAGAGTAGCAGTTAATGCCTGTGTGTGTCTAGGCCAGCTAGTTCTGCTAGGAGCTGCCCATAAGATTTTAGATGTTGTTTTGGTTCCTAATTGCTCTGGAATTAGCAAAATGGTATTCAGTCTCATTTTCTTCCAGATGTACAATAATATGAAGATATAATTCCACTTATGGGTGCTAAGTAAGTAGATAAAGGATGTGGAAGAGGAAAGGGGTCTTGGTTCTGATTTCTGAGCACTTTTGCAGTAGTAATCTCTCTCTGACTGTAAGGGACCTTATCTTCATTTATCCTGCTGCAAACAGAATTTGATACAAACCCAAATAACTCATCACAGATCTCACCATTTGTGTCACTAATACCAGAAGACTGCAATAATATTTTGCTTATGCACTGTAAGCACAAAAACTTGAAGCACCTGGTTTCCTTGACTCCATATGGATAAAAAAGGTGATAGAAATGACAGACAAAGACATATATGACATATATGCCTTTGTCTGTATATATTAAAAGTATATATATAAGATTTTAGGAAGTGTTAATAAATTTTATTATCACTTAATTGAAAAGATGTAACTTGGCCAGATTATTTCCAGTGATATTTTGGTACTGCTCTATGTTTACTATCAGCTGTAGAATAAAGAAAAATAAGCTGGAGAAAACCTATCTAAATATAAATATTTAGACTTAAATATAAATGACTTCCACGGAAGTGAAAGTCATTTAAACTAGAAAGTTATGATAGAAAAGAATATATATATTGTGGCTTAACCTGGAAATTAATATAATATAGTATCAAATATTTCTATCAAGTTCCGACTGCTCTGAACTTTTTTGTCTTACACAGCTGGCAGGATGGAAACCAACACCTTGTAGAAGCAAGTCACCAGGGAAAATTTCCAGACAGACCATAAATAAAGATTTATTGACTTGACAAAGTAAATTGGAACATGACAAAAACAGTTTGATCAGCACAGATAATGCAAAACTACCAGCAAAAAGTAGAGTTCAGATTCAGTTGTGATCATACTTATGTGCAGCTGGTGCTAAATGAAGAATTCACTGAAGGTTTTAAAAGCCTGAAAAAAATTGACAAGCATCACATCAAATCTGCAACTTATCAATGAGTAGCATAAATACTTGTTTCATATTAGTATAAAAAGTCACAGGCTAAATTTGAGTTCTAGTGAAAGGGAGGAGCAGGGATCTGTTACCAAAACAATCAAAAACAAACAAGAAAAAGAAAAGAAAAAAATAAAAAAAAATCAATTTTTTTGTTGTTAAAAAGTAATCTTTTTTTTTTTTTTTTTAATTAATACTTTTGGTTGGAAAGATAATTCATAATGTTTTTTCCAGTGAGGCAAAAATGGCCCATTGAAAACACTTGCTGAAATACTGTATTAGAATAAAAATCAGAAAATTGTGGGAGAAAAAAAAAATAAAAAATCATCACTAGACTTATAATTGTTTTTAAATAGTAGATGTTCTGGCACTACATTTAAACCTAGAAATAAATAGAACACGTTAGTTTATATTTTCAAATAAGCCCTAAGAGCTGTGCGTGTGGCAAGCACAATTTATGACATTCATAAATCCTTTTGTGGGATGTTTTGAAAAATTGACCTCTTTGGGGGCTAAGGGTGACAAAAACAATTTAATGCAGATATATGAATAGTTCTGATGACTCTGATGAGCCTTTATCAAAGGTTTTCACACATCATGCAGTATGAGAAATTAGAAGAAAAAGAGCAAAGTGAAGCAGGGGTGTGTATTTGTGAGTCTGTCATCATGTGTTCACATGGATGAAAATGTCAGTAGTCAATAGTGGGTGGACTTACCTCAACTTAAAAAGACAACTTTGACAAGCCTTTAGCAAAGAGGTTTATTAAACAAAAATAATATTCAGTGAATAAAAGTGGTAAAACAATGTAAAAGCATCATAAATAGAGAAAACTAAAATAATGAACTAGAATAAATGACCAGTCAACTAGAAGAGCCAAGAAGAATATAAAAACATAAAAAAGAGAAAATTATTGCTGTAGAAGAGACACTAGGAAAAGGATGAATATCAAAATCTATTAGAAGCTTGTAAACTGTGTTTTGCTAAACTTGAGGGATACAGTCCTACTCTCCATGGCTTGAAGTAGCATTATCACCCTCATATGACTGAAATAGTTCAAGTTTTCCCATTAGAGAAGGAATCTGAAAGGCAAATATTTTATGTATTGTAGCTTATATGAAAGGAATAACACAAGAATCTTGTACGCTTACAGTACAATTTACCGTCAAGTGCTGAAAAATATAATGGATGTTGCATCTCTTGAGAGGCAACTTTTATTATGTTATTAATAGAATTTTATTATTATTAGCTATTACTAAGAATTTATCAAAATGATTACTTGAAAATAATTTCTCTTTGATGCAAAGTACCTAGAACTTTTGATGCATGTACCTAGAATCATAGAATCATAGAATATCCCAAGTTGGGAGGCACCCACAAGGATTATTGGGCCTCAACTCCTGGGTCCACACAGGACAACCCCAAAATCAAACCATACATCTAAAAACATTATTAGATAACACAGATATTGCCATAGCCTTTGGAGAAAGCACCGTAAAGTCCTGCTCAACTTCAGTAGCATCATATCATAGAATCATTTCATAGAATGGCTTGGCTTTCATATGGCTTTCATATAACAGAAAGAAATGCTACAGAATGGACCGTAAAGATCATCTAGTTCCAAACCACCTGCCATAGGCAGGGATGCCACCCACTACAACAGGTTCACCAAGGCTTTGTCCAGCCTGGCCTTGAACACCTCCAAGGATGGAGCATCCAGAACTTCTCTTGGCAACCTCTTCCACTGCCTCACCACAGTGAAGAATTTCCTACTAACATCTAATCTAAATCTCCCTTCTTTTAGTGTAAAGATGTTCCCCCTTGTTCTATCATTATCTGCCCAAGCAAAAAGTTGTTTTCCGTATTTTTATAAGCCCTCTAGAATTATTGATAAATTGTAATAAAGTCACCCCTGAGCTTTCTCTTCTTCAGACTAAACAGCCTCAGCTCTATCATGAGAGGTCTTCCAGCACTCTGATCAATTTTGTAGCCCTCCTCTGGACCTGCTCTAATAGATGAACACACTTCTTGTGCTGGGGGGCCTCAGACTTGGAATCAGTAATCCAAGTGGGGCCTCAGGACAGGATAGAGAGGCACGATCACCTCTGTGATGGTTGACCCTCCTGCTGGTCAGACCTCTGTTGATGCAGCCCAGGACGCAGTTGGACTTCTGGGCTGCAAATGCACACGGCGGGCTCATGTTGATCTTTTCATTCACTAGAACTCCCAAATCTTTCTCTGTGGGGCTGTTTTCAATGTATTTTTCTCCCAGTCTGTACTCCTGCCTGGGATTGCCACAACCCAGGTGTAAGACCTTGCACTTAGACTTGTTGAACTGTACCACTTCAGTACCATCAATCCTTCCACTCATCTTAGTGTCATCTGCAAATTAGGTGAGGGTGCACTCGATCCCATTGTCTATGTTGTTGATATTATTAAACACTCCCAGTTCAAGGATAGATGCCTGAGGGACACCACTTGTCACCAGCCTTCACTTGGACATAGAACAATTGACCACAACTCTCTGGGTGCAGCCTTCAAGACAATTCCTTGTCCATTGAATAGTCCACCCTTCAAATCCATCTCTCTCCAATTTGGAGATTTTAAAGTCATGTGGGACTATGTCAAAGGCCTTACAGAAGTCCAGACAGATGACATCAGTCAATCTTCCATAGTCAACTAAAACAACCACTCCATTATAGAAAGCCATAGGATTGTTCAGGCACAGTTTGCCTTTGGAAAAGCCATGCTGGCTGTCTCTGATCACTGCCATTTCCAGTGTGTACCTTAACATTGCTTCCAGAACAAACTGTTCCACAATCTTTCCAAGCATAGAGGTAAGGCTCACTGGTCTGTATTTTCCCAGGTCCTCCTTTCTACCCTTTGAAAAAATGGGAGTGGTTTCCCTTTTTCCAGCCACCAGGGACTTCACTTGAGTGCCAGGACTTTTCAAATATGATGGAGAGAGGCTTGGCAACTCCATCAGCCAGTACCCTCAGGACCCTGGGATGCATGTCATCAGGTCCCATAGACTTGTACTTGTTCAGTTTTGTTGCGTGGTCTCAAACCTGCTCTTTATTTAGAGTGGGAGGGACTTTACTGCCTCAGCCCTTGCCTAGAAGTTCTGGGACTCAAGAGATGTGGGAAACCTGACTGCCAGAGAAGACTGAGGCAAAGAAGTTGTATCCTTCTCCACATCTGTCATTACCAGTTCTATCTTCTCATCCATCAGAGGGGGTACACTCTCCTTGACCTTTTTTCTCTGGACAATATACATATATATAACCTCATATATATTAACCTCATGTGTCCCTTGCCAAGCTCAGTTCCAACGGTGCCTTAGCTTTCCTGTTCCCATCCCTGCATATCCGAACAGCATCCCTGTATTCTCCCCAGGCCATGTGTTCCTGCTTACACTGCTTGTGAATTTCCTTCTTGCATCTCAGTTTGACCAGCAGGTCCTTGCTTAGCCATCCCCATAGAAGTGTGGATACTTGGACAGCCATAGATAGTATGAAGTAAACTTACAACTGATATAACAGAAAGAAATGCTACAGAATGCTTGTTTTTATTTTTTTATTATTTTTTTTTACCCCATTACATTAAATTAACAACAACAACAATAACAACAAGTCAAATTCAGACTTTATATGCTGCAAGAATGGAGTGGAATTTTTGGATATTTTTCTGGAGTGAAAAAAAAAAAAAGAGTAATCCAAGGATGAGTTTGCCCATTCACTTTTGTGCCAGAAAAAAACAAAACCTTTGAATGTTACATGGCAATAGTGTAAAGGGATGTCTTACCTAATTTTCAGTTGTTGTTGCTCTTCTTGTGAAATATGACTCCCTCCTCTCCCCCCCTCCCCCCCCCCAAAAAAAATAAACAAGCAAACAATATGGTTTAAGGTTCTTTTATAATCTCCAGTATATCAAAAAATATCTAATTTATCTGAATATTATGTTATCCTTTAACATTGTTTAGTACAGTCCAATAGCCCTTGATATTTCACCTTATTTGTATATGGCTGTATTTTAAATTGCTGCCTTCTGTGAGTGCCATGTATATTTGTTCATAAACTCTGCATTGACAGCATTAAGAAAAAATTGCCTACTCTACAGGTAGGAGGAGAAACAACATTAAACAGCAACAGAACTGGGGTGTCATTATTTAATGACTGTTGGATGTAAATATAAAATAAATAGTGAGGAATCAAAAATGTGAAAACTAATTTCTCTACTTCAGGCTTCCCATATAATTGCTCTAATAGCTAGGCAACTGAGAAAATCAACTTGAGTGTGACCCAATATACATTACAGTAATTATTGTAAGCAGGACTTAAAGACTTGCCTCAAAGTACCATATTTATTTATTTATTTATTTCTGAGGGCTAAAAAACCATGGATTTAAATATTTGCTTCCCTTCAGCCTGATGATAACCTCTACTATGGTCCATGGTAGAAGGAAGGTACACCAGTTGTTCAGGGCACAATTCCAGCTCTGATTCTGTGCATTGTATATATTAGCAACTCCTAACTTTCAAGATTTGGGTGACTGAATGTGTGTGAATTTGATCACTACTAACATTATTCCTCACCAAGCAGACTTTCCGAGAATCTCCACTTTGTTCTTGATGGCAAAAGTAAAAAGCACAGAATCACAGAACAATTAAGATTGGAAGGGACCTCTGGAGATCATCATGTCCAACCCATCTGCTCAGGCAGAGTCGCCTAAAGCACGTTGCACAGGATTATGTACAGGTGGGTTTTGAATACCTCAAGAAGGTAGAATCCACAACCTCTCTGCACAACCTGTGCCAATGCTCTGTCACCCTCTCAGTAAAAGAAGTTTTCCCTCATATTCAGATGGAACTTTCTGTGTTTCTGTTTTTGTCCATTGCCTCTAATACTATTGCTGGGAACCACCAGAAAGAATCTGGCACCATCGTCTTGACAGCCTCCTGTAAGATATTTATATACATTGATAAGATCCCCTCCCAGCGTGTTATTCTCCAGGCTAAACAGGCACAGCTCTCTCAGCCTTTCCTCGTAAGAGAGATGCCCATAAGAGAGATGCTCCATTTCCCTAGTCATCTTTGTGATGTCCATCTTCCTGGAGTCCATCTTCCACTGGACTCCAGGAACTCCATGTCTCTCTTTTACTGAAGACTCAATACCTCACATGTGGTCTCACCAGGGCTGAGCAGAGGGGGAGAATCACCTCCCTCGACCTGCTGGCAGCACTATTCTTATTGTACCCTAGGATACCATTGGCCTTCTTTGACATAAGGGAACAACACTGGTTGTTGTTGTCCTGTTGTTTGAGTCCACCAGGACTCAAAGGTTCTTCTCTGCAGAGCTGCTTTCCAGCAGGTCAAACAACTAACCTGTACTGGTGCATACACTTATTCCTCCTTAGGTGTACTTGCTTTTGTTGAACTTCATGAAATTCCTCTCTCATCAACTCTACAGCCTGCCTAGGACTCTTTGAACGGCAGCACAGCCTGCTGGGGTATCAGCCACTCCTCCCAGTTCTGTGTCATCAGTAAACTTGCTGATTGTGCACTCTGTCATTTCATCCAGGTCATTGATGAATAAATTAATATATGATGCCAAGATAAGTATAAAGAAACTGTTTACTTCTTCTCCTAATATCCATAGAAAGGAAGAGGAAATTAAACCAAGAAAGAATGTAAATCTAATAGCAATTGTACATTTATGCAATACATAATTAGCCTTCAGTCTTCTATCTACTTCTATCTTTTCCCACAGAAATAGTAAATAAATTCAAACTACACCTTACAAAAAGACTGAGGCATTACTACGTCTTTTATGAATGAAAAGAAGTATCCTCTGCTATGGAAAACAAAATACGGCAACTGAAAGGAGTTCCCATGGGGAGGAATCATCATTGACCACTATGAGTTTTCCTCCAGTAAGCTTAGAAAACAGTTGTGTTTCTCTCTGCCCCTGAACTGGTACAAAAATATCTCCATCCTAAACAAAACATTATGAAAGAACATTAAAATATTCTGATTCTTCCCTTTCCAACAAATGGAAATATTTCCATAGAGTTTGCTTGGAGCTAGGTGACAGTTTACATATGGATTTTTCTTAATGACCATGAATACTCACTCATGAACTACGTGCATTTCATAAGCAGTATGTTGTGAAGTTGAAGCAGCAGTGTCACTTAATTGTTTTAAATGCTGGAGCTAGGGTTGTCTGGAAGTGCAAATGTGAAAAAAAAACACATTAATCTTAAATCAATCTTAGTGAAGCTAAAGGTCAGGCTAACAAACTGATATTAAAAAATAATAATAAATAAAGTAAACAGTCTGGAGACTTGGAGACATAAAGTAGTATTTTAAAGTAGTATTTTAATTTAGTAAAAACCTACTTTCACTCTACACTATAATTATGAACTCAGTTAAAGCTTATTGCAGTAAATAGTTGTTTTCACCTTGTTTACACATATGCACACAGTAAGCAAATACAGAATTTGATTTATTGGACATAGCATAAATTAGGAAAAAAAAAAAAAAAAATGTGAGTAGATTCTGTGGTTCAAATTCCAAAACTGTTACTGGCACCAGACAGGAATCAGATCATTCTGTTTTCAATGAGAAAATGAACTGCTATCTCATAACTCGTAATGCAAATTGTCCCCAAATTCTTGTAACAAATTTCAAAGGCCTCCCTTCTTTATGTTTTAATCTAACCTATTCCTAGGTACAAAATACAATCTCCACCTTTTTGTTGTTGTTGTTGTTGTTGTTGTTGTTGTTTGTTGTTTTCCAGCTGTGAGGTTATATTTTACTATTCTGCACTTCATTTGGGGTTTTCTTTTCTAATTATCACACTAAGTGGATCTGTCTCTCTTTCTCACAGCTTGATCACTTTTTTCATGTGCGATACCATCTGTCTAATAGGCTTTCTTATCTGGCTTAAGGGGGGACTGCTATTGTAGATTCTGCTATATATCCCCAGAGATCTTAATCAATGTTTTCTTATCACTAAAAAAAATCCATTCTCATTTTATACCTGATTTCAGCAACAAGTATTTTAGCCTCATGTAACAGAATATGCCTTTCTACAGCATGCTCATACAAAGCTCATAGCAATGTTCCTTACACAAGACTATAGACAGTTACAATCTTTTTTTATTCAAATGTGTACATCCAAGAATTAGTCAACATATGCATGCCCCGAAAGAAACATATTTCCTTTATTTTGTCTACTGGCAGGGCAAATTTCTCACCTAGCAGAAATCAGTGTAGATCTGATTGATTTTAGAGATTTTAATAATGTGATTATGAGAGCATGACAAATAATTTTATGGTGATTGTTTCTGTTAGACAAATTAATAATAGATATGTGCCAAGGAATTAAATACTCAGCTGCCAGTAGGGAGTGTGGGTGCCTGGGGCTGAATTGAAATGAGTCTGTGTATTTTGTATCCCTTTTGGAGGAAGGATCCCACTCTTTGTGTTCAACATTTTCTGTGGTGTAGGAGCCAGAATATCCCCATCTAATTTATTTACTGTCTGATTCATTGATTAATCATTTCTTTGCATTCAGTGATACAGAATACTATACAGAAGGAATCTGAGAAAAGATTTGCTAGGCAGACAATAATTGATTTGATTGGCAATTAACTTGTTCCGCAAATTCCCTTTCAGAAGGGATTTCTTCGTGTTTGATCTTGTGAAGGATCTGATAGTTGGAGGTAAAACATAATATAATTAAGTCCCCAGTAGAAAATGGGAAAATAAAGATGTGGTGTCCTTACTTTCTGAGGCTGATGACAAAGATTAACACTCAGAAAATAGTATTTTACTTTTACTCACACTTTATGAAACCCTGCCCCCTCAGATGTCATGGCAAAGTCCATCTTAATTTCTAGAGGACAAAAATTATACCTATATTATGCCACTGATATGTTGAAATCTGTGTTTTCAATGACATTATGCTTATATTAAAACTGTGTTAAGAATATGGCTGCTATCATCTAACTTCAAACTGTTGAGCCCTCATCTTTTTCTCTCGAATGTTCTATTTTTTGTTAAATCATAAAAGCTAAAAAGCTACAGGTCAAAACACCAGGCTAGCAAGTAACTTGAAATTCCAGTGACTTCACTGACTTTATCTCAGCAAGAGGTTAGGCTCAATTTGTTGGGTCATATCAAAACACATAGCCAAGGAAATGGAACAACTTAGAAAAATACCAATTTATCACATCAATGGACAAGCAGCAAAAGAAGAATAATGGAAGCCTTCTCTGAAGGTCTAATGGATCAGATAAGGCATCTGTAATTGCTGAAATTTCAGTTGCATGGCAAGCATCTCACAGATGCTTGCTTTGATTAAGTTCATAACATGGGTTAAAATTAACTTCTTACCCTTGACTAGTAGGTACATGTAGAATAATAATTTTCTGTTTAGATCAATGATTTCACATTCAAAGAAATCCACTTACCACACTTACCACAGAGTTTAAACCAAGCTTATTTTGCCATCAATGCTATTTCAGCCAAAGTCAGCTACTTTGAATAGACTCATACCTAATGACAAACAGGATGATCTGATCCAAATAACACAGGGCAGTTGTAGGGACTGCACAAGTATTTGATATAATTACTTATTTCTTTTCTTTTGGTTCACCTTAAGTGGAAATACAGCTCTACTGCAGCCAACTGAGTGCATTGCTGCTTGAGCTGAAATATGCTCCACTGCACGACATAATTATTCTGCCATCTGCACAATGACAGTACAACTAATGCACAGGGAATTTAGATATGGTCACAAATACATTAATTGTGATAGTAAACCTTTTTCACAAATCAATACAGTCTCAGTAGCTCCTCTACCCTACCCTGAATGCAATACAATAGAAGCTGGTAAATCTCAGTTAATCATTAATTCTGTCATCAATTAAATCATTAATTCTGTCATCAATTCTGCCATACATACCTCCATTTTCATTACTGTTGCTTTATTTGATATCTCGGTGGATATTGAATGGACTCTCCTCACTACTCTGGTACACTCTACTGAATTGTTTGACTCATGTTTCTTAAGAGACTCTAGTCTGACACTACTCAATATCTATTGCCTGTAGCTTAGCTTGAGCACCTGTGAAAGATATTCCTTCACTTGGGTTTGACTTAGGAGCCACATAATTTTAAAAGAACTGCATTGTGAGTAGGACATCTGGAAAGATACATAACAGTCATTTCCTTGATTTGAAATACTGACCTTCTATATGTACAATACATGATGGTCAGGTCCACCCCATTCTTTAATTTATCCATCATTTTCCAAAATATTTCACTCAATTTGTGTCTCATCAGGAAGACTGGTTTGCCAAAACCTTATAGATTGAAGAAGCTAAAATAGGCAGAGATAAAATAAAATTATAAAGAAAGCATAAGAGAGAGGAAACTTAAAAAAATGTAATATCTTAGCAATAAAACAATAATAATATTAACAACAATAAAGTAACGTGGGAAAATAAAAAAGAGAAAGAAAGGTAAGAGACATATTACCAGCTTCTGTAAAAATAATATGGTTCAAATGCCATTGAATTTCTCATAAGGTTATTATTATATATATTCCCTATATATCCCTATTTAGGATATATATATATATATCCTAAATATATATATATATCCTAAATAGGGTTGTAGGGGTTGGGGGTGGGGAAGAGCATATGGGGAGATTCTGCTCATTCTACTACCCTGCATGAAAACACCATTCCCTCTCTCAATATTTAATATCAGTACTACTTTGAAGAGTTGAAGGAAAGTTTATCTAGGAATGCCTTAATTTTAAAAGCCCTTACAATTTGAAGAATGATACTAGTAAATATGGTATTAGCAATAACAACTAAAATTAAAAGAAAAAGATAAAATAGGCTATTTCTTCTACAGTTTCCTGTCTAGTTTACCTACAAAATATTCTGGTTTATTTCCTCTCCTTCACTGTTTTGGTATACAAGTAAATATTGGAGACAATGACAGCTATAGAATGGATGCCTGTTTAACTAATGACTGCTTTTAAAGTACAGGACTTTTTTTTTTTTTTTTTTTTTTCCCTGATAGACTTCTGGAATTGTCTGATTGATTTCATGTACAGAAGCAACTATCACCTACTCCAAACAGGGAGAAGGTAAGATAAAAATGCATCTTCTGAACCTGAAGAAAGCTATTTATTGTGAGAAGCTGCAGTCATTTTATCTCTGATGCAGAACAGTTACATCAAGGTCTAAGATCTTGGAAGATTATCAGATGAAAAGCTGATGATTACTAGCCTTTGAACCTACAGTTGAGAAAAGTTTCCTTAGGTCCTTACCTAGCTCTGAGAAAGACGGCTATATGATTCATATGACTCAATCTTAAAGACCTGAAACACCTGAGATAAAACCTAAATCATCAGTTAAAATATTTCTAAGGATCTTAATGAAGATGAATGTGAAAGGAAAGAAATAATCAAAGACATTATATATTTATGATATCTATTTATAATATATTCATACTAAAACAAATGTTTGATTTTTCGTATGATTTTTTTTTGCTAGAGGAAACTGTGCAGAATTTTTTTTTTTTTTTTTTTTTTTTTTTTTATGTTTACTCATGTGAGTTAATGACCTGTCCAATCTAAGGGAGTCCTAGAATCAGATCTCCAACAGCAATATCAATGAAAAAATACATGAGGCTGACTGTAGGCATCATGTGAAAAACTTAGACCCTGAAGTCAGTGCTTAGCAAGAATAACAACTACCTGGAAATGAATGAGTACTGCCAGACATTTTGACATTCCATGCACCAACTCAGCCTGAGCAATCCAGTGTCTACTGCTGACAACCAAGATCCAGAAATGTAGCAGCTCCTCTGAAGCTGGCTTTTCTCAGGAAGGCACCTCTTAGTGAATCAGAGCACTTCACATACACACACCAAAAATTGTAACCAAGGACTTGTGTGTCTTTGATATCAAAGACTGCAACATAATAACCAAACCTAAAAATTCAAACACTAGAAACAGAAGTTAATATATATATATATTTAAGGTTTTGTGGGGTTTGTTGGTGAGTTTCCTGGAAAATTGAAAAAGAACTCACTAGTTCCAATAGGCAGCACCCAGATTAGGAGAGTGATCTGGAATGGAAGTGTTTCCTCCTTTCCCATTAAAGCTCTTTTTTAAGCTGTGGAGAGAGAAAGGCTAATTGAGCCAAAGACGGGCATTGTGGTTTGGTGTGACATAGGAGACAGTGGTCCCCTGGGCTGCTCTATGCCATTTATCATCAGAGTGTCTTTTGATACTGCGTAGGTTATCATTAAAAGAGGGGTGGGGGGTTGGGGGGGGGGAGGGAGAGGCAGAAAGAGAGAGAGAGAGAGAGAGAGAGTGTCAGAAGTACTCCCCCCCATAAACCTGTTCAGCACTGCACAATAATGATATACCTACATTCTTCCTAAATCCCTAAATCTTGTATCTAACTTGAGATTCCTCTATGTCATGGGTATTTTGCTGTCAAAATACATGTAAAGAAAAATAAAGCAATCATAAAATGTAACAACCAGAATGAAATCTGTTAGCCTAATGGATTTTTGTCCAGTAGAAAGAGCACATATAGTTATGTGATAGACACTCAAGTAATTTCCTAGTAAAAATATATTGATCATCATATATGTACCAAGAAAAAATGTCAAAAAATCTACCCTTATTCTATTCTTATTTTTTTTTTTTTTCAAGGGAGACTAGTTTTCTAAGCATTCCAATTTTTACTATGTACCTTGGGCAAAATTTTAACATCTCTACTTGCTCAAGGCCTTCCCAGCAGAGATTGTCTTTTAGTAATTAGATAGCCAGGTCATCTGTGACTTTTTTTTTGGGGGGGGTGTGGGGGTGAAGTACTAAGTAGCCAGGGGGGGTGGGGGGGAGGCTGAAGGGTTTTTGCAGCAAATTGAATTCAGCCTAAAAAAATTGGATTAACTATTTTTTCATTCCCTGCACCTCTGAAAAGGTTTTTTTTTTTTTTTTTTTTTTTTTTTCCCACAGCAGACAGTCAACAACTCTTTACTTCTCCTCTGTATGGTGTTCTGAGATATTTCCCAGTATTAATGGCTGAACTTTTAAAACATTTTAAATTAAAACTGACAAACTCTGGAACACTGACTCTAATTATAGTTCTGGCATTATTTATAAGATTGCAGTCTCTCTTCCAGGTGGAAGTCTTCCATTACCAATTAGTCAGGCATTAGAAAAGATTTCACTGGTAAGCACAGAACAGAAGTGCTGTCATCCAAGAACAGAAGTGCTGAGAACAAATTTATTATTTAAAATAGGAGAAAAAAACATACATAGTTTGTTTATTCTATTGTTTGACTGTATTAAAGTAAACTGCTAGTTAATAGACAGATTAGATAGGTAGACAGATAGGTAAATAGTTGCTGTTCTGATTCCACTTAGTTTATGGACTAAATGTCATTGCTATTAAGTTTTTTCAAATCATTCTATGTATTATATTTACTTTGAGCAGATAAAGGGGCCCACTTCCTGTCCCCATCACACACAAATGGTAGGTGTGTTGTGTTACCATAGAAATGGAACAGCGACACAGAGAGAGCCATATAATCATATCTGTATCTTGAATGAAGACACACATAACTATGCATAAGAAAATGGCATGCTGGGATTGCTTCCTAAAATTATGATGGGTTTGCCTCTAAAATAGCTGCTCATGATATCTGCAGTGTTTACAGTGATTGAGTTGAAAGCAGAGTACAAAAGGGAAGCAAAAGAGCTGAAGATAAAAGAGAATAATTAGTGAATGAGAAACTGAAGAAATTGTAAAAGTGAAGAGAAACAGCAACAGAAAATGTAGGAAAAAAAAAAAAAAACAGATCAGAATGGGAAACAGAAAAATGAGAGGTGGTGCATGAATGTGAATTAAGTGAATTTAAAAATATAAATTAAAAGAAAAAAAAAGGCAAAGTAGAGATGAGAATAACAAGGAGAAAATCCCGAGGAGAAAATGTATGGAAAATAAAGTAGTAAGAAGAAAAGCAGAGGAGGAAATGTCAAGATTTGAAAGGAATTTTAGCACAGGCTTAATAACAAATATATATATATATATATTTATCTCATAGTTTGAAGGCATAAACCACAGTTGTTTTTTTTTTTTTTTCTTAATGTTAATAACAAAGCAATATTGTACCTCAAAGTAGTATTTTTTCAATGTTCACTAACATTAAAAGTGACCAGTCATTAGGATAAGCAAAGATCATGAAATTTAGTAATGTTTTTAATTTCTGGAAAATGATCATCTAAGTTTTACATAAGAATTGTTCATGTCCTTTAATTCCATTAATTTCATTTACAGGTATTTCAGCACTTAAAAACCAACCAAACAAACAAAAACCACAAAATATTTAAAAAACAAAAACAAATTAAACAACAACAACCAAAAATTTTGAAGCCTCATTCAGATACTATTAGGTACCTGGCTGGCTTTCCAGATAAAGGACTCTCATAGGAGTTGACAGCAAAAACAGCACTTCTGAAATCCTGATTGTTTATTTATTTACATTTACATTTTATTTACATGTGTAAATGAGAGATATGGTGTCCGTTATTTTTTTTTTCCTTTAGTTCAGGTCTCACATGGACAGTTCTTAGTGAGGATCAAACAACACAGAAAAAATTTCACATAAGTAAATAAATAGTAAATTAAAAAATAGTATTTTATTTGTTATTAAACTTTATTTTCATTAGAACTTATACCCTACTCTCAAACTTTGGAAAATGATGTGGTTCTAAAAAGATTTTTTAGTTTCTCTTTTATAAATTGTCTGTGTTTGGTGGTGGAAAAGAATGTTACAGTTAGTTCACTTTTTAGTTTAGTGAGACTCTCAGATTTTTAGCCACAAATGAAAATGATTCAATCTGTTTTAGGGGAGCTTTTGTCTTTTAAATGTGTGTCTTGATGAAATACGGCATCACAAGAAGACATTTTTAAAGAACAAAATCTGAAATTGTATGTTATGTAAATTTACAAACATTTTAAAAAATAGTATCAAGAACTAAATTAGAACTAAATTTACACAATTTTATTTAATACAGCTCACTTAGTTAGCAAGCTCAAAAATAAGTTAAATGACCATAGATGTTTTAATTCTACAAAAGGGATCATTTTCTTATATCATTCTTACAAAAAGGTATTTATGCTTCCTTATAATGATTTATTCTTGTTTTGACATAGAATAGAATGGAAATTAAGTCTGGAATACCAGACAATGAAAAATTCAGGATTAAAGTATACATACCTGAAGGCCTGACAAATGATAAATTAGAAAGGGAACCTATCTGCTAACTTCTCCCATATTACACTCAGGGACAAATCTCTGAAGGCACTTCCACTGTTGTCAAAGTTTCATTAAGACACAACTTCTTTCCTAGGCTTCTTTAGGTGCCAGTTTGATGGATGTGCACTAAGCAATGTGTGTTGGGCACTGAAGGAGGTTGAAATACCTGCTGTCAGGTAGCTGTCAGGTGCTTATTAACTTCAGTGCTTAAACATCAAAGGCCATGTAAACACAGAACAAAAATGCAGAGTAAACAAATGCTTAAACTGCAAAAGAGCAACAACACCTGTCGAAGCCCTAAGTCTGGAGAATTAAGGCTTCTGTATGAAAAATTAATTTTCTGTTTCTACTATATTCTTAAGACTTTCAAAAACAGGGTTTGCAACAATTCAATGTTCAGAAAACGGAATTAATTTGCAGTCCAAACTTAATACTCAAAAGCCTGAATTGACTATTGCTCCATTTTTATCCTGTTATAGGCTTGTTATGAAAACAAAAATATGTGTAATAAAAGGTGCTAAAATATTAAGCATAAGTGACCAGTCATTTTCCACAGTGTCATGTTCAAAAATAAAATGACAGAAGACAAATCAGGCTAACAATATATAAATTACTTTGTAATGTTAATTACCTTACTAGTAATGTAGTCTTTCTCAATTTCTTCAAAAAATACAGTGGTAATGAAGGTTTGACCTTCTTTTATATAACCAGACATGTAAAACCAATATTCCTTTCCTCTCATACCTATTATGTAAAAGTTTATAATTAAAAATATATTTGTCTATTTAAAGAATATGGTTTTTTTATTGAAGGTTGAATGAAAAATCTTATAAAAGACATCAGTAATATAGTTGTCATCAAAAATCCCTGTGAATAAAATTCATTGCAATGCATAAATCAATTTGTAACAACTGTAATCAACAACATCCCAGTGAAATCACAAATATGTTGGGTAGAATTAGTAACTCTGAAAGACAGAGGATTATATTAGTATCCATGTTATTCAATTAGCATGTAAGTAGGGTGAAATGAAGTGAATATTTAGTCTATATATAACTACTTATAAGATCTTGACTTTTACTTGTAACTTTTACCTAAGAATAAAATTCACTCAAACTTTACATGTGCATAACAGGTTATTTTAAAGAATGCATATTATTCTGAAAAAAATTTGGAATTTTTAAAGGTTTAAATAAGTACCCATGAAAAGTTTACAGAACATGCTAGTAAACTCTACAGATGAAATATGTCTATTAGTACCACATAAAATGTTTAGTTTATTGTCTATTTATATGTTTAGTGGTTAAAGCCTACACAGTTAGATATAAATGCATATACTTCAGCTTTTTGGAAGGCAAATACTTTTTCTGAGGTTAAACTTTATCTGAGTTAAACACTCATTTCCACTGTATTTAGCTGAAATACTCTGCTGCAAGTTCAGAATCAAGAAAATGGAAAACAGGCTGAAAGGGACCTTTCTCCTGCTTTAGGCGAGTACATCAAACAGTTCTGCAGTCCTGCAATACAATTCATATTGAAGACAGTTAAATTCACACCACCTATTTTATCCTGTCTCACTGGTCAGAGGGTTTGAAAGCTGCTTTTAATTTCCAGCATAAATTCATATATGCTGAGGTTATCACAATTTGTCCTTTGACAAATGTTATCCTTTAGCTGAGAAGAATTTCCCTTTTCTCCATGCTTGTCCTTTATACATTTCAACACAGCTTTTATTTTGCTAGGTCTTTTCATTGCCCCTATAAGCTAGGCTCCTAGTTCCTCAATCATTCTTTTACACTTTCACTTAATCTTTCTGAATGCAAGCAGCAAGAATTGCACACAGTACTGGAACTGATATCTCTTCTGTCTTCTGTATGAAAGAGTAAGAATGCTCTATTTATGCTGGAAATGGCTCATTCACTGCATCTCCCATAATGTCAATCCTATCAGGGGAAACAACCTCCTCGTGCTGCCAGTGGCTTCAATTCAGAGATAGGGATCATGAAGGTCTCAAAATGCTGTGCAAAACAATCCCAATGACCTCAGAAGATTTTGTACTAACCCCTGAATTCTTAGCTCTGTCTGCAAGTCTTTTCTTCCTCTCTGCTTGTCTTCTGTGTTCTTGAAATTGTCCTATGAAACATTCATGTCTTTATTCTACATACAGGTTTTTAATCCTGTCACCCAGTACTTTGCTGCTGGTGCAGCCTCCTTCTTCGTGGTGAATGCCTGTATGCTACTTCTGTGCTTCTTCATTCTCATATCATATCTTCATTCTTCAGTCTCATATCATGTTATTTACTGTGATTATATGTGACTTCCAATCTCTTCAGTTCTCAAGAGGTTTTAATATAAATTTTAAATATAAATTAAATTGTATATAAATTAAAATTAAATTAATGTTCCAAAAGTCAGAAAAATATTGTCTTTACCTTATTTTTTATGTGTTAATTCTGTACTCTTATACTACTTCAAGTGTTCCTTCTTCAGTAGATAACCAACAAATCTGATGAGACATTTGCATGTATTTTATTATCGTGTAGTCCTGAGTCATTTTTGGAACATCTGCTCATCTTGCAAGCTTTATGCTTTTACACGTGAGATGATATTAACCATAAGAAATTCTCTTCTAAAAGAATTACATTTAGAAATGTTTCTTCAAATGCTTCTGCTACTACATAGACCCAGTTAATTAAGAATTCTGAGCTAAGCAAATTACACCACAATATTCACATGAGAAATGTAAGACAACCTGAGCAAAAGAATCTGTCTTTTTCTCTATTTACATGTATATGTATATGCACACACACGTGTGTGCATGCATATACAAATACTTGACTCTTCAACTTTAGTTCGGAAGGTTTTAGTTTTGCAATTTCTTCATATTGATATCAGTTAAGGAAGACTTTTATTTAGGAAGCTGAAATTATTCTGTCATGCTTATTCTTACCTTGAAAGACTAAAAATGGATATGTTTTAAACTGTTTACAGTATTCATATTTGAATCACACTAGTTACTGGAATTAGAAGTAAAACATAAATGTTATACTGCTCATTAGAATCCACTATAATCATTTACTAGAAAATATTTATTGGGAGGAATCACACTTTCTCTCATGAAATCTTCTTGCAGCACCTGAATTTGTGATTCAACTTCTGTAACAGAAAAGGATGTGTCATGTGGTAGGGCTGGGCAAAGGGGAAACCTCATTAGTCAGTGCAAAGCACATGGTTTTTAGTCACTGGCATCCCAAAATCCATCCCCTCAATTACACTAATCACTGGCTGAAAATCATGTTTGAGTTGACAGAACGCTTCCTAGCACCAGAGGGGAGGAGATGGGGAATGCTCCCATTCCTCCAGCCTCCTGCACTCTGTGCTTACTGGAACAACTTTGAAACTAGAAGCAGATCAGGGAAGATCCAGGATAAATGAAACTTTCCACTTCTTGAACAAATCCTCTAATCACTACAGAATTAGATAACGCTTTATTTACATGTATAAAATATGTATACTTATAATCACTCCCACCATATTATTTTTTTTAACAGTGGTTTCATTTTAAAGGGAAATGTGTTACAGGCTTATAGCTGTGGCTATCAAATGCCTAGGGCTAGGATCCATTTTGGCTCGGGTGCCTGGGTAAGAAAATAAGTACATTTAGAATATATATATATTCTCTATATTATATAGAGAGTTTATCTATATTATCTATATCTATCTCTATATATCTACATCTATAGATATAATTATAGATTATATAGATATAGATATATAGATAGATTATTATATATATATTATAGATTATTATAGATATATATATCTATCTATATTATCTATCTATCTATATGGCCTTTCTCAGCTTGTAGTGATAGCAGTGCTCGGCCATATATGAGCAATTAACAGCTCTGGCCATTAATAATGTCTCTGACTAAGCATTATCCTCTCATCCTTTCTAGATTCCCATTTCCAGAACTGAGCAGGTTTTCCTAAAGTTGCCACCTTACTGTGGTGCCCAAGACATGCTCAAGGATGTGCCTGACATATATCTGGCTAAGCTATTTCGGCATTTTATCCTCAACTTCAGTACCATTAAGGCCAAATACTGAGAAGATAGATGTTGTGGTACGTACCCAGTAGATGCCTGAATCTTTAATTTTCTTAAGCCCAGGGATGTGCGTGGTAGGGGATATTTTACCCTTAACAAGTCTGCACAAACAAAAATGATCTATGCTTCATGAAACAGTCTCTTCCTCATGAAAGCAAAAAAGCTGCAGGGCAAAAAATGTTCTATTTCTTTGAGAACTTACAAAGTGTGATTTTCTGCAGGTGATAATTTTTGGCAGAGCTGTAGCCACTGAAGAAATAAATCCTCAGCTAAAGCTCATGCTTTATACTGTGTGAATGAAAATCTATTTTACCTTCTCTATTCCTTTACACAAAACAAATTCTTAAAAGTGCCTTAACTCAAATTCTTAAATGTGCCTTATCCATACATCTAAAATTCCCCAATACGAGAGCCTTCAGAGAGCCTCATTAGCCAGTAGAAAACAGAATTCTATACATCACATTTTAAAGGAAATTTACATTTCCTTTACAATTTTCCCTGAGAGAAGGGTAGTTAGACACCACTATTAAAATTATGAGTATCTATTTTTCATAATGATTAGTCAACACACACAAAAAAATGTTCATAAACTGAATTACAACTGGTATTTCCCTTCTATACTCCCATTTCAATGTAAGTGTAAGGATAATGGTTTTGAATTGTAAAATATTTGTGGCACTTCTCCATGAATCTCCTACTGTTTATTTTCAAGCCACTGTAAATTTACTGTGAAATAATAAAATTAAGTATAGTAAACCCTGCTTTGGAAGACCATTTTAATAGCTTTCTGAATAAATAATCTGAATCAGATGTAGTATTTACAATTCAGTAAGAGATGAAGAGCAATAAAATTGATAAGAAAACTAGGAAATGTAGGAATATTTTGTCCTGTTACAACTCATCACAGTGGTAACATGCTGATGTTACCAAGTTTTAAAGAAGTGAAATTTCTATTCATGCAATAAGGCAGAGTCAATTTATGCCAGCAGGTTTTTCTACCTTCTTAAACAGGGATGAAAGTTTGAATTCACACCCTGACTTAAGTATATCAAACACAACACACTGCATATTGAGTCAGCTGCAGGGAATTAGAAGACCTAAATCCTTATAAAAATGTGATTAAATTGAGAAGAAAAGTTACTTTCTGAAACTAAAAAATAAAACCAAACAAAAAGAAAAAGGAGAAGAAATCACCCTGAATTACTTTCTTTCTGAAACTGTCACTGGAGCCTTGGATAAGGGTTGGCAGTAAAATCCAAAGAGTGGTCCACAATAGTTTTCAGCTTTACTTTAGCTTTACAGACACTTTTGCTTCATGTTCTACACATAATTCTATACATGGAAATCAAAGGGAAAAAAAAAAAAAAAAAAAGAGAGAGAGAGAGACCTTTAAATATATATTTAATTAACTACAGATTTAACTACATAAAATATGAAATGAAAGATTATTGGAACTATGTGTTTATAATGTAAACGGAAATAGAAAATTAAATGGACTTTGTGTTTGCAGTGTTGGAATTGATAACAATCTGATTTAGCACAAAACTTGAAGAGAAGATTTGTTTTTTAACTTATACATTCATTTGTAAGTACACAAATAAAAATAGATTTATAACTATTTTCTTATTTTAAGCCTCAAATCTATAATATCATTATTGGAATATCATTCCAAGTTTGGTTGGAAAATATTGAATGTTTGAAGGCAAACATATAGTAGCATTCACAGGGAAAATGCATGAAGTTCTAGATCCTTTCAAATATATATTTGCATATATGTATATATATATACACACATTTGTATATAAATAGAGGTACATACATGTATGGCATTCAAAGTCCTGCTTCAAAAAAAATGGTTTAAGAATTACCTCTAGACTAGCTTTTTAAAGGCCTAAGCCCATGTCCTCAGATATATTGCCTGCCTGATTTGAGCTGTGATCACAGAAAACAGAAGCCACCCTCTGCACTGGAAAGCAAGTTCGATGCTCAGTTTGCAGTAGCTTGTAGTAGCCCATAAAAACCTGTTCCTTTACTGTTAAATTACAACAAATATAGACATTACCTTCAACTCAAGATTCAGCATTGCTATTTCTAAGTTCCATTACTGTGAGATTATTATCTTCATTCTCAGCTTCTTCATTCCCATCTCCCAGGCTTTCTTACTGCTGAGCCTCATGGATTTCCTATAAGGGTGAAGGAGCAGAGCAGCAACACTTTTCTCCTATAGCTCTTCTACTGCTGATCAGCCTTTCCAGGTCAGTAAGGATTAATAACAGAACTCAAATCATTCCACATCCAAGTCCTCAAGCTATGGCATATGTCAGAACAAACCAGTAAATATTAATACTAAAATGCCTGATAATTCTATCAGTTTGATCATAAATGAATTATTAATAAATAAAATAAATAAAATATATAAAATGAAATGGATAACAATACAAAGTTATTAATTACAGTATTCATAGCCATTTAAAAATCATCTGGAAAAGATTTTTTTTTTTATTATGTTTGGGGGCTGGAAGACTAAATCTAATGATTGTATAATAGAAAAGAATAATCCAAGAAATTGTAAAAAAATAAAAATAACAAAAAATAAAAATAATAATAAAAAATAAAAAATATTTACAGAAAAATCCTGATGGCTGTTTGAAATTAACAAACTAAGAATATGATCTAAAATTAAAGCATAAATGCATAAATTAATGCATATAAAAATAAATGCATAAAGCATAAATTACTGAAGAAACCATTAAAAGAATGCTAGTATATGAACCACAGGAAGCTATAGTAGGTGTTTGAAGCAGTTGATGATTTTCAAAAGAACAAAGAGAATGTGAGGGACCGTTAATAAGTCTTTCAAGAGAGCTGGACTTGTGCCACATAGTGCTTGGTCTGCAAATACTATGTTTAAAAATCAATCCTTTGCTTCACAGGAAGCCAAGGTACTTTTGTCAAAATTAGAGCTACGTGAACATCTTGTCTTGGAGCCAGTTAACCATCTCACTGCTTGTACTTTTCTGTTTTGTTCTTTACCCCCATAAGAGGGGTAAAATTAAACTTCCACAGAAACCCAAAGCTTAATACGTTTCCTGTAATATGTCTGTACTCCATGAACACACAATGATAGAAAATTCAGTGCAAGACAGGACTCAAGATACCATGTTTCAAAGCAGTAACTAAAGCCTGATCAAAGTTAGAAGCCATTAAAATATTGAGAATAAATGAGAAAAGAGAAGCACGGGTTATTACTTCATGTCTTCAAAAGTTACCTTTTAAAATATTTCAAGTATGTTTATTAGGAAGCGCTAACTAACACGATGTTGATGATAGAATATAAGTGACATTCTCCAGTTTCAGTTAGATTTTCTTCCAAAGCAGGATTTGTGAAAAAGCCTTTTATTGATTTTTTTTTTTTTTTTTTTTTCTAAACATAAATTTAACATTGTCAGAAGGGTGAAAGGAAAAAGGGGAAGGGGGAAAGGAAACTGGGATTCCTACCAGGAATACTTTTTATTTTTAATATATTTCTGTTCATAGTCATTACTACCCAAAGGATGACTGCTACTGCAACCACTCCTCAGCTGAGTACTCTCAGGAGAAACATGCATGTGGATGCAGGTGCTTTGTACAAGGAAGCAGGATAAGGCTTAGCTTTGCCTTCTGAATCCTGCCCTGGGGACCACCTGGCTGAATACTTGCATTGTTTGGCTGTCATTCTGACCCTGCTTCCTTCCAAAGGGCAGGATTTTGCCCTAGCTCCTTACAGAGTCCTTTTGATGCCTTGTAAAAAATCTGATTACAGTGTCATTTAGTAGAGAGACATGCAAGTGAAATATTCCTCCAGCAAAGCTGTCACACTGGGTACAGGAAGGCTGGTCCCTGAGTCTCACTCTGGTAACAAGTCTTGAAACCCTGCAGCAAGCTGCAGATTAAATACCTCAGCCTCAGAGGAGCAGACACATCATGGATATTGTGTGACCCACTGCATATCCAAAGGGAAGAAATGAGATACTACATCCTCAAAACACATCAAATTCTTATGCAGCTCTGCCTGGCACAAACTAAATTTTGAAATAGGCACTGCCACTTCTGCCAAAGGCATGCTAGTTTCCATTTCCTCAGCCCTGGTAAACCACAGACACTTACACACCTGGGAATGTATCTGTCAGGAATCATTCAGTGCACTGTTATAGGGAAGATTTCACCTTGTGTTATTGGCTACGAAAAATAATATTTCAAGCTCTTAAGAAAAAATTATCATATCTTAAGAATAAAGTACTATATAGGAAAAGGGAAAGGGGAAGGGGAAGGGGAAGAGGAAGGGGAAAGGGAAAGAGAAGGCAAAGGGAAATAAAATCTTAACATGGAAGACACGGCTATTGGCTGGCTGTCTCAACTGGCCCTTGAAGCTAAAAGAAGGTAAAAGATCTTAATGGACATGTAAACTCAAGACTAATCTAATGATCATTTTCAACATCATTTTCTGCTTGCTGCTAGTAAGCAGTTGAAATTGTGGTCTTTTTCAAGACTATGCAAAGAATAATAGGACTGAATGGGGATTTTGGTAGTTTGCACAGACCTTTTCTATTCCTCAAGGGACTGAACACCCAACAGCACACTAAAAGTCATCAAGCTCCAGTTCCCCCCATTCATACATGCTGAAGTATACTGATCATCAGTTTATCTCATGTGGAAATAAGTTTATGCTCCCATTCCTGTACACAAACTCTTTTCAGGTAATAAAGAAAGACAATGAGGAAGCTGAAAATAAGGACTCCCTGACTGCTTTAGTACAATTGTGCTGTCTTATGGTAAGGAACAGATTTTTCATTTCTTTCCTTGGTGACAGTTCATTAATCCTTTTAAAGTAATCATTGTAAGTTAAAATTCAGTTATATCACGCTTTGTGTGAGAGTCCCAGAACTCTAGAACTTGGTGAAGTAAAAGTCAATAGTAAGTTTTATTAATTTTTCCTTTACACTTCACACAAATAAAAGGCACTTTAATAATTAGAGAAAGCAATAAACAAGATTGAAAGAAATGTGAATATGACAACTTGTGATGGAATATTAAATAATGTTACATTGATACAATTAAGGATCAGAGATAAGGATACATCAAAATATCTTATGCTAATTATTTAATTTGAGAGTTAAGAAATATTGCATATGTATCTAGATCCACATTTGTATCCTTATTTACATATTTTTAGCATTTTAACTATAGTAGGACAATGGCTATTCCATTCTGCTCCTTACAGAGCCTCCCTGCAGTGCTAATCAAATCCTGACATCTGACTCTAACACTAAGAGTTTTAAAATAATTAAGCACTTTAACCTAATGAACTTGCATTTTAATCCACTGTATTTGTTTAGGGAGAACCCAGGAGACTAGTAACAGGATATGGAATTTTACACACATTTAGACTGAATGTTCAAATTAAGCCCAGGTCAGGACTAAGACAGATCTGCAATTTCATCTTGCAGGCAAAGCAAAACAAAGTGATGGTAGAGTACATTACATGAGATTAGATTTTTCTTGATGAAGTAAAATGTATTAGTTGTTTCAATGCTTTTCTTGCTTATGGCTCCCCAAAATATCCCCCCACTGCAATCAACTTTAATTGATGCTCTCAGCAGGCCAAATTTTGAATGGAAATGGAGCCTGCATGAGGATTTTATGACTGTGGCTGTGAAAGGAAAAGGATAAAGCGTGCAGTTGAAACAGCAAAAGGAAGCTTGCAACTGCCTTTGCTGTTACTTTGGGTGTCAGCCCCTAAGTCTGTTTCATCAGCATTGCATTCCTTTACACAAAATGATATTGCCAAGAGCTAGGGGCAGGCCTCCAGTGTGCTCAAATCCACAGTAGCAGACAGAGTTATCAGGTACAGAGCTCCACAGGGAAATGCATTATCCACCTATTCACAGCAAACCTTACCAACAACAGGGAATATGAGATGGACATGTTTCCTCAGATTAATAAAGTTTTACCTCTCAATGAAGAGAAAGAGATCTAGGAAAGAGATTCATTTGCCATCTCTGCCTAGCTTTTTATTCCTTACCCCACAAATTTTAAAAATTCATATATTCTTTTGTTCCACTCAAGGAAACCAATTCAATTGAAAAGGAAGATAAGAGATTCTCTCCTTTCCAGCTACTGCTTTGTATGATTCAAAGAGAGGAGTTCAACCTTAATCTACCTCTTGGATGCATCGCCTAGCCAACAAAACTTACTTATTCCAGCACAAACACTTTGGAGATTTCTTCTTTGGAGCTCTTCGTTTCTTGTAATTAATCATTTTTCTTCATCATGACTCTGTAGCCCGGCAACACAGTAATGCATAGGAGACTAAGGCTGAAGTCATTGCGGCAGCAAGGTGGGATGATTCCTGTGGGACAAACCATGACATCTACATTGCTGAACACCCAACAGCATGACAACTAGAGTACTCCCCTGGGCTACAGAAGACAGCTTTAAGTTACTGTTCTGCTTCAGCATATGCATTTTGGCAGCTGATATGCCACTGATAGCTTGGAAACAAAGACACCAAATTATAATGCATAGCAATACAGCTTCTAACCATTCAGAAATAATGAGCTATTCCTCTCTCCCTAAATATCCTTGTTATCTCTCATGGTTTTCTCAATTTTCAAAACATTCACCACAACCATTAATAGTGGAAGATATGGGAATTTCTGCATTTGTCAGCTAAAGAAGTCATGCAATTTTTTTTTTTTTTTTTTTTTTTTTTTTTTTTTCTGGAAAGACTTTTAGAAAGTCTCCAATTGTTTTAGAGTCTCTAAAGAAAATAAAGACAGACATGCAAACTGGCAACATTGAACACAGAGTTTCTCCTCCAGCAGCATGCCACATACATGTCACATGTGGTAATAAATATAACACAGAAGAAATCCTACCAAGGGATGACCATGTAGTCAACAACCCTAGAGAAAAGCCAGCTCCTCTGTGATATGGTTCCGGTTATGTTCAAATTCAATAAATTGACAATACAATATGACTTTCTCATTCATTTACCATGGTATACTTTCCTTTATTAATTTTTGGAGGAAAACTGCATAATAATAAAAATGTCTTTGATGGAATAACAGTCACAATAATTTTTCCCATTCTGTTCTGATAGATTACAGAAAATTAATAAAATAAACATTTAAGATAGTTCATTGTTTTCTATTAATTTTCTTTACAGCGCTGAGATTTTACTGTTCATTTTCCAAATTCCTTTGTTTTTCTGAAAGATTTATATACAGTATATATCACTTTCAATTCTTTATGCTCAATTTTTTACATGGTATCAGCTTCTTTTGTTTCTTTAAGTCTGTCTTTCACAACTAAGCCTAGGTTGTCTGCCATTAACAGTACAAACATTAACAGTTAAAGATCCACAAAGGTAATCATAAAAGTAACCACAAGAGTGGTAAATCATCCATGAAAAATTAAGTATTTGTACATATAACTTAATAAGCCAATGTTATTTATTTATTTATTTATTTTCTCACCGTTAATGTGATTACTGAATTTTTGGTAGAACTGTAGCCTACTGAGATTGCTACAAAGAGCTAAGAGCTTCTGATAAGAGCACTTATGTGGATTATCCATTTTTAGCTCAACCAGATTGTTTAATAGAAATATAGTCAAAGGATTCTCCTGCCTGAATTGCTTAGAGATTTAGTTAAGCTGATTTTTTTCCCCTCTTCAAAATCATATTTTTTTTTTCTGATGAAATCATAGAAATCTGGTCTGTCTCCAGATTGCCATCCACCATCACCACTGTCACCAGCTTGCAAGGTTAACTCAAACATGCACGTGATCTCCAATTTAATGTTTAAGTGGAAAATGTTTTTAAGAAGCACACATTAATACATGTTTTGATAAAACTTGCATTAATTTTAGAAAAAAAAAATAATATTATAATTCCTCTGTTCATATACGCAAGCTCCCACAACATATTTTTCCTTAAATTTATTATGAGAGATAAGGTAATTTAGTGCTAAATTTGAAATATTGGATTTAATTTAATGTATATATTAAAATTATGGATGTGAACTTACAAAGTGGTTGTTACATATATACACATATTTATATACTTGATATAGTTTTAGAAGTCATTTGTCTTCTCTAGTCAAAATCCACATATAAAAGTTGTTTTTCATTAAATTTGTAACACTTCAATTTTTGCAACAAAATATTGTACTAATGAAACTGCCATCTTTTACATTAAACATCAAATTAAGACAAGTTAATGCTATATATGATCAGATTAGTACTCACTATTTTCAGACACACTGTAGAGAAGATAATATATTTATCTTTCTTCTAGAGCAGAGGAAAGTATTTAATTAAATTCATATAAATTAATGATATGGCAAGCAGTTGTTTGTTTCTGTTTGATGGTGATCCCATGAAACTGTTAGAGGTCCAGCTCCAGCTATTAGTCACAATTCAGTGGCAACTGAGCTCCAGAAAATCCAAACGCAACACATCCCTGTGTCATGCTGCACTAAAGAACTGATGAAATATTAATCACTTAGGCACCACATGCAAAATGTAACAAAAAAAAAGTCAGAACAAGAAAAAAAGCACAGCAGGGGTACTGTATATTAGCATCAACAAGACACTTTTAAAGGCTAAAGCAAAATGCAGGAACCCTAGCCCCACATGTTTGTAATTTTAAAACTCTTGTCATAGCTAAGTAATAGCATGGCCACAGCAGGATGCACCAAAATTAAAGGTAAAAGAGGTGAAGGGAAGAGGTAATAGTGCCACAATGGTCACTGAAAAAGCCATTTATCTTTTTTTTTTTTTTTTTTTTTTTTTTTTTTTTGTGAGGGGGAGGAGGAAGGGAAAAAGTGATTGAGAGACAGAGATCAAGTAAGAAGTACTAGATTAATTACAAAGATTCATTTAGTACTATTATTTTTTTCCTTTGTGACTTCTGAAAGCCTTTGACTATTATCTACTCTTGCAGAAATTTTCTCTGGTTTAGTCATTTGGTCATTCATACACATTCTGATTCTTGCTGACATGGAAATAAGTAGTGTTCTGCATGTGACACTGACATCCCCAGCTCAAAGGCTGTTTGGAATGAAATACCACATCTATTATGTCCTTCCCAATAATAATAACAAAAAACAAATGCACACATACAAAAAGGAAGACAGTAGTTGTCAAAATGCTTACATATGACAAAAATGTCATGAGTTTAGTTCCCTAATGCTTCAGAATTTTCTCTTGTATCAAGCAAAAATAAGGAGTAAAATAATTTGCACTTTAGCTCACTTCTCCAAATGTGCTCTGACAAAAAATATTGCAAGATCACATTAACACTTACCTCACTATGATTTCACTGATTGTGTAGTCCAGTAATTGCAACATCTTGGATGTTCTGGAGCCTTAAAAGTCAGCAAAAACTTACAAAGTATGTTTAGAAGATACCATAAGTTCAATTTGCTTTGTTAACTGTTTTATTGACTACTGCATAACTATTACTTAAATTAATGGTTTTATACCACATTATAACTTTCTTCCCACACCAGCCCTGCTGACACCTCACTAGCAAGCATACCATGTAATCTTCCTCTACAACATTCAGGCCACCATCTTCCCCCTCTGTGATTGTCACAGTTCAGTCCATTGTCCTGTTTCTCACATTAAGTGACATATTCAAATTAAATCTATGTCATCGTTCTCAAATTGTACATAGTGTGAGAAATTGTACATAGTGTGGGATTCCAGTGTGTGATTCCAGTGTGTAATAAAGGAAGAGTAAGAGTAGAGGCAGACCACAGCTGTACAAATAATATTTGAGGAGTATGCTGAAAATTCAAGTTAAATTGAAGACAACAGTCTTCAACTGAACAATTGAAATCCCACTTTTTCTCTGATACCAGGTTCAATCTTCCTGTTTTGTAATCACATTATGAAGCCTTGCTGCATCTCATACTGGATTGATTTTTGTGCCAAATGTGTGAATGAAATGGAAGCTTTCTAAAGAGGGAAAGGATCTCAACCAGAGATCAGCAAAAAATCATTACAATCTCCTTTTTCTCTAAATTGAAACTCTGCTACACAAGGCACAGCAAAGGCCCTTGCCATTTGACCTCCACCCTCTCTGTCAATACTAAAACATTTAGATATTAAGCCAAAGCCCAGAAATTTTGCAGGCTCCTCATAGCCCAGTAAATACAACTCTCTTACACTTACGAAGAAAAGGTCCCCGACTATTTACTGAGCTGGCAGGTTGGGGTCTTAGGACTTGCATGGAGTCACCCTGGGTTACCTGGCTGTGGGGCCATGGCCACCACAGCTTTTTCTTCTAGCAGAATTGAGGGCAGGGCTCTAGAAGACAAGGCAGTATGGAAGAGAGCAGACCCAGGAGGATGCCAGTATCCCTATCTGCAAACATGGAGAACAAGCCATTATGTGCAATCCCATCAGTCAGGTAAAAGCAATTTTAGGAATAACTAAAACCAAAAAGTGGTCATAATGTAGAACTAAGTAACAATGGGGAAAATGCAGGCTGTACCAAGGAAAACTACAAAATAACCCCAGTGCCGGAGGAGGAGGAAGCCCAGCACATACACCATACTACACCTGGAAAATGGCTCAGGATGCTGATGGCTTGCCAAAACCCCATGTCCTCATCCTGATGAAACTTTGCTCTTAGGGACCAGGAGGACATTGCAAAGGGGACAGCACCAGGGTAAAAGAGGCAGATAATAGCAAGGTTTTCTATAAAAATGTAAGGTGCATTATCAAAGAGGTTTTTATGCATGAATAAGAAGATTTGGCTGCAGTTATTGGTATCATTGCAGCCAGACTGAAAGTAACTGTATTTATTTATTTTTATGAATTTGATAGAATTTTAATTAAACTTATAATAAATTATTATCTCCACATATAAACTGTATTCTCTTTTGTCATAACAAGACTGTGAATTTTACATCCTTTCCCACTTTCCGTTTTTACATGATAGGGTAATGTACCATCATTTACCGTTTAACTACTCTGCCCTCCCTTTCATTTTGCAAATGTCACTTGTCAGCTCTGCTTTTAAGATTGAGATAGCAAATCTCTTCTAACAGTTCATACAGGAGAATTGTCCATTTAGTGCTTATAAAAATTAAATGATTATTAGTGGCGGGAGGTAACTTTAAAAAAAAAAAAAAAAAAAAAAAAAGGAAGCACAATTATATGCTTTTACAATGATGTGATTTTCTTCCAAGTTCTTTGGTTTTCATTGTACCATTTTTTAATTTATTTTTTTCTTAATGAAAACATGGGCCCATACTGTGAAAACAGTATCTCAGGTAAAGACGTGAAGATTTGAGAGAGACATTTACTGAGAGATTAACTGCAATGACACCTGTTTACACTACATTCAAGTACAAGCTTAAACATGAGCTGTACATATATTTCATAATAGTTTGCATCTAGATAGTTGTTTACTAGATTAATAACCTTTACATGTTTTTGTGATTGGTTTCAAAGTACCATTTTGATGAAAACTGAAAAATACTAATCACAGCAGTAAGAAATCTATTGAATTTTAGGACATGGAACTATCTCCATCTCTCAGATGAATCAAGGCTATGTAGCCTATAGTGCTGGGCAATGGTGCAATTAAACACTAAGACAGATAAGAGAGATGTAACTAGGAGATAACAAATGCCTTATAGGCACTGGCAAATTCTGAAGCTGGAAATAAACAAAAGAATGTAGAATCACTTCTATGTTCCATAAATTTAAGGTTATGTTAAGAAAAACAGTAGTACAGCATTTTTTTTATTTTTATTTTTTTTACTTAAGGCAAACAGTTAGCATTTTCCAATGTAAGAAAAAAAAATAAAATAAAATAAACAAGTAATACATTTATAGATCTCTAAATACAGGTTCACATAATTTTATACTTTTACTAGTATCAGAATGAGAAAACAAAGAGTATGCAAAGTGTTGTTTTCATTTTAACTCATAAAAGCTATCATATTTTTGACTTTGTTCACTAGCAAATTGTTAAAATATAGATTAAAATACTGTTGTGGTTTAACCTGGCCGGCAGCTAAATACCACACAGCTGTTCACTCACCCTCCCTCCTCCCTCTCTGGGATGGGGGAGAGAAATGGGAAGGTGAAGCCTGTGGGTTGAGATAAGGACAGTTTATTAAGATAGGAAATAGTAATAATAATAATAGTGTGTACAAAATAAGTGATGCACAATGTAATTGCTCACCACCCACTGACGGATGCCCAGCCCAACCCTGAGCCGGGGGGGCCCCCCCCCCGCCCGGCCCCCCCCCCACATTGTTCAGCATGATGTCAGATGGTATGGAATACCCCTTTGGGTCAGCTGTCCTGGGTCTGTCCCCTTCCAGCTCTTCCTGCACCCAGAGCCTGCACACTGTCAGGACAGAGCAAGAAACTGAAAAGTCCTTGGCTTAGTGTAACCACTGCTCTGCAACAATTAAACCATCAGCATGTTATCGGCACTCTTCTCATCCTAATCCAAAACATAGCACCCTAGCAGCTACTAGGAGGAAAGGAGGAAAAATAACTGTGTCCTAACTGAAACCAGGATAAATACTCAACCTGGAGTAAGTCACTGTACTTTAAGAGTAATCAAGAATATCTTTTAGTTGTGAATTGTCACGCTGGGGAATCATGAGATATTTTTGAGGTCAATTAAAGTTTATTTTCATTATTTCATTATTATTTCATTTTCATTAAAGTTTATTTTCATTTCATTTTTCCTAGCCCCCCAAAAATGTGTCCTCAGTTTCAGTTATCACCTGGAAATGTACATTTCCATAAATTAAGTACATGTTATTTTATCAGCAAATGGGCTCATCTTGAAAGATAATAATTATTTTGTAACATCAAAATAAACTTTTATTGCAGAAGATGTATGTGGTAACTGCATCTTCAAGCATGCACCCTGATGTTGCAGCTCAGGTTGTGCAGTCTTACCTGGGAGTCTCAGGAAGCTTCCAACACTGTGAATAGTGTATCTCAATCTGAGTAATCATGATTGCAACATTACCTGTCCACTCATCCCAACTCCAGACATGGAATGCCATAACTAGTCAGTACTCCCTCTTTGCACAATGACCAGTAAATAAATTTAAGAAGGAATATGGTAGAAAGTGGTAGTCTGGATATCTCCAGTAATTAATCACACAAAATTCCATATAAAGTTTACAGGTATTCCACTGGTACATCTTGTTTTCTTGAAACTGGGACCCCATATGCATTTTCCACCACTTCCCTTCATCATCGTGGCATTTCAGACACTAATAGGACAGTGCTTGATGCTGCCTTATATTGCTTTTATGTACACATCTATTAAAATGTGTTAATGAAATTAAACTGCTCATAACTTGTACTTTATGTAAGGAAGACACAGTGATGCCTGCTTTCTAGGTGTTTAGGCAGTGACCTATGTTGAAAATGTTCCGGAATAGGATATCTTTAGATGACTTTTTATGCTAAACTATTGTTTATCTTACATTGTATTCAACTAAAATGGAGCTGAAAATACAACCCCAAGATTTTATCACATGAAGAAAGCTGTTGCTAAAATGAGAACTTCTGTTTTGACTCGTGTTCTACTTTTCACATCACATCCCTTCTTTCTTTAATACAGTATTGCACATAAAGAGATTGGTCTGGATGAAAACTTCTTTTTCTTTTTAAAATAAGTCATTAATTATTTGTCCCAGTGCACTATGCATGAGCAAAAACAGCAGAAATGTGTAGCTGCTTTCCTACACAGGACACACTGGCTAATAAAAGTAGGCATGGGATTGCAATATCAGTCACATATTGGAACAAACAGATCTCTGCCATGCACTGTGATGGAGGGATTGATGGCAAAACATCCCGTGGGTCAAATCGAAGGTGCATGAGCAGAAAACAGATTCATTTCTTTCTTTGAAATCCTATGCAATCCTGTTTATTATGTTTGTTCATTTAAGTAATTTCTATTTTTTTCCAAACTTTCTCCTCTCATGTTAAAACACAAAAAGACTGATCATCTTGAGACAGTATATGAAACAGTTTGCAAAATGTTATTTTAATAATCGATTCTTGGGTGTACAAAGGGAAGCCATGTTTAACAAGTTCCTTCTCCTCTACAGCTGTCAATAAAAAGCAGGCAATGGTACAAGTCAGAAAGAACAACTGTTGGAATGGTTCTCCTAAGCGTTAAATCCAGTCTTTCTTATTGTTTGCATTAGAAATTTGCTTGAACTGCAACAAGCAAAACCCAGCTGAACAAACAAACAAACCTAAGTGGCTGGTGGGTCCCCATTGTCAAATCACACACTGAGCTGCTGGTGGGATCTGTACCACTAGATGCAGAACAAGCACCATCAACAGGCACCTCTTTTTCATTTCAGAGCCAGCTACCAGGGCAGCTTGTGGGCCCCTCGAGACCTCTTGTATCTCCCTAACCTATGACAGATGCCAGCCCAAATTCCTGCTGGAGCAGCTATTACTACTGGCTCTGGAGTTTGGAACAACCCCAGAGAGCATGTGGATATAAGATCTAATAGGAGGTTGCAACCCACATTCCTCATAACTGCTGCAGCTAACCCACTCTAAAACCCACTCCCCATGGGGCAGAAAAAGGGGAAAAGGGGAGCACAATGAAACAAAAGAGACTTTGGATGCTTGTTTCCTAGGCAGGCAGACTGTTGTTGGACGTATTTAGGATGTATCTAGCAGGAGGTAAAAGAGAGAAAAAAAAAAAAAAAAAAGAAAAAAAAAAAAAAGGAGAAACAAGGAGAACAAGGAGAAACAGCTGTAGCTTTTATTGCAGTAGTTCACAGATCTGCTGAATGTGGTAAAACAGAATTTTAAAAGAAAGACTAATAAGCAGAAAGGCCAGTGATATAAAAAAGAACCATTTATCAGCACAGCTTCCTCTTATGAGTTTTGGCTCTATCTTGACAATAGCAAGAAACCATTAAAAAAATGCAAAATACAGACTATAACATCTGAGATCATTGTCAAAAATATTTACAGATAAATGTTTAATTTTTAAACATATAGATCCTAGGTTACTAAAATATATATATATATTAATGGCAACATATACAATTAAAAGATACGGTATAAAAACAACTGTTACAATGAATGTCTCTCTAGAAATTGATATGTAATGGTGACTAAGAAGTAGCTTTTCATACCAGTACTTTACATCTCATCAGAGATCTTTATTATTATTATCAACTATTAAAAAAATATTTTTTTATGTAAGGATACATTCACATAAACTTTCTAGTCAAATTTTTATTCCCTATAAAAGTCATGCCTTTCTTACAACTATCTTAGATTACTGGGAACCTTTAAATGGCAATGATAACTATAAATGCTAGAAACACAGGAAAACGAATCTAAGTGACAGTGTATAAAAAAAAAAAAAAAAAAAAGAAAAAAAAAACACAAAACAAAAAAAAAACATCAAAGACATCAAATACAATCAGTATGTGCACAAAGCAAATAAACAGCAGACAAAGAAATATTTGGGACCCAGGAAAAAGCACAGTGCAGTCTATAAAAAACTTCCTTTGACTTCAGTGGCCTCTCAGGTGCCCAATAGTGAGTAGTGGGAATCTTATTCTGGATATATTACTCAAAACAATTTCACTGAATTGAGAGAGCAAAATCATGAGAAAGCCTTATCCGGCAAGAAAAATCTATTCTGTTTAAGATAGACAAAGCTTTCCTTAAACTCTCAAATATTTTATCCATTAGAAATTATAATGAAAGTTATTTAATAATGAATAGACCAATTAAGCTGCCTGACCTTTTATAGAAAACAGATTGTTTCCAAGATCTGCAAGTATGGTCTATTCCATGGATTTTTCCCAGTAGTGAAACAGCAGCAGAATTCCAGTTTGTATCAAATGATATTTGATATTTGGTATATTTGTTCTTGATTCACTACAAAACTTAATTCCATGTTTTTTTGTTTGTTTGTTTCCCAATTCAGCAATAGTAAGCTACAAAAATACAGCTTAAAACTACATACAGATTAAATATGAAGCGTGCTATTTAAAATATATAAATAAATAGAAACTGCATTAGTCAGACAAAAATGCCAGTACTATTAATTTGAATAACTTGTAAGCCACTGAGACTTGTTGAGTTTCCTGCTGAACTGTTTCCTGCTGAACAAAAGCAGACATGTACAATCATCAAGGGGCAAAACCTCAGCCCAAGACCAAGGATCCAAGATCTGGGACTCCTCGAGGAATGCTGTTTTGACCTGTCCAGTTCCAGTAAGTGAAACAGAAAAACTTAACCTATAACCTGTAACATTAAAAATCAAAGGGAGGTGAAAGTCTAATGTTAATTTTTAACATTTTGGTATTTTTTTTTTCTACACCTAAATGACTCCTATTTAAGTTCACAGATCAAATCTGGATTTAAAGACTTCCCATCAAGCACACCAATCATACCCTCCAATGGGCCAGCTAGCTGAGGACTAAGTGCTTGTTGCATCCAGGTTTCCAAGGATAGGATGCTACAAACTTTCAACTCCAAGGTAGATACTTAAAAGACAGAACCAAGTGAGATCAGATTTATGGCTTTTCCCTAGGGGCTCCAGCTTTAAGGAAAAAGCAATTGTCATTAACACAAATGTCCTTATGTCCTGACAAATTAAATAAATACGCAAATAAATATATCTGCTTTTTGGTAATGAAAAGTGCTGTGAAATTAATAGCTCAGTTTTTCACAGATATTTGGGAACCAACCAGGAATTAAATACAAGAGGAGAGGACAGAATAATGTCAGCAGAGAACGAAAGTATTTGTTCCTACAAGTACCAACTCACAAGGAAATAATTTGCTCATCAGTGCTTATGGAGACCAAGAACTTCTGAGCAAGCAGCTGCAGTGGCAGGAGATGATTTTAAGTTCTTTTTCTCTGGGCTGGCTCTAATTTTCTAACATTTAAAAATGTTAGATTAACCCATGGTTGAATAACCCATGCAAAATATCATCCTGTCAAATTTGTCATACAACTGATACAGATCCTTTGTCTTGACAATTCTTCTCATGTACATCTATAAAGTCTGCTCTTGGTCTGCTATACAATGGTGTTTCCAATAACAAGGCCAGACCCCAACTGCCTTTGCTATTACAAATTCTGTACTTTAAGGAGGCATAAGTAAACCATCGTGCGCACATATCAGTCTTTTAGATGTGGTGGCTGGTCCAGGTAGCATATCACACCAGTCACTACAGCAATACTGTTGGAGAGATCACAGTAATAATTGTAGTGCAGATTAAAATATTCAGATTTCAGCCTTGGCCCTGAAGTTTTGTCACAGAGCTTCTGCACACTCAGCATTCCTGCCAGCTTCCCCAGGGGCTGTGGCAGGGCCAGGGCCAGACTCACCCTTTCTCTTGGTTCTTTCTACCTTATGCAATGAAACTGGAGGCTGCAATGAAACTGTTAGGCTGCAATAGCTAACTTCTATTTTGCAGAACGTGGCTCACTGATTATACCATCATAATGCCTAGGAAACTAGAGCATACTTTTTTTTTTTTTTTTTTTTTTTTTTTTTTTTTAATGTAAAGGGCTTTTGCAAAAATACACAGTCCACAATCTTCACTTAGTATGTCAAAATTACTCTGTGATAGCAATTCTTAATTAAAGATAGGCTTTCCAAATTATGAACTGTGGCTTTGAGAGATAGCTGATATGCTTTCAAAAAAAAAAAAAATAAATAAATAAAAAGAACAATTCTACAAAATAATGTGTACATTCTTAACTGTAATGAAGCTTATTTCCCCTTATAACAACATAAAGCAGCTACAGAAAAATACACAAGGAAATTAAATTCAAAAGTTGTGTTAGACATAATTAACATTGTGACATAATCTGACAAAACCCAGGAAATTGAAAGCTAAGGCTGACATTCTATCTATAATGCTCTCTGTTTTCCATGATATGACTTAAAGCCTGAGTTACTGCCTTAACTTTAAATTTCCTGTCTTTTGTCAGTTTATGTCACAACCTTCATGTTATTTAAACATAGGTTATGTGCGTTTAATCCTCTATTACCCCTTTTACTGCTGATTCACATTCAATAAATCAGAACCTTCTAAAAATAGTTTGGGAAAAAAATAAACAACAACAACAACAAAAAAAAAAGAACAAAACAAAACAAAACAAAATATTTTGATTTATCACAATTGTTATTTAATGCATCTATAGATCCATCTCATATTATTAATTTTATTTTGTAGGGTATGGTAAAAAGATGATAGCAGCCATCTCCATGGAGTTCAACATATGAATGTAAATGTTCTGAATGAGCTCAGACCTCTCCTATAACCAAAATATTGAATTCCAAGGCAAAAATAATACTATTGCCCCATTTTGAAGGTGTAAAATTGCTTGTAAACATGTTAGTAGTTTCAAAGCAAAAAAAAAAAAAAAAAAAAAACTATAATATTTACAATGTATTCTGCTGACTTTATAGGAGAAAAAGCAGGACCAAAGTAATTCCCAATGTACATCTTGCTGCTAGTATCTTACTATTTCATTCCAAAAGATTGTGTTTCTAAATCTCATGGATTAGGTCAAAATGGAGATGATAATTTAGAAGATAAAGAATATATATATATATATATTATGTATATGCATATATATATATATATATACTGCTACAGTACAGATTGCATTTAAAATAGATAGGAACAGGTATATATATTTTCTGACAAAAACTCATAAATACTTTAAGTTTACTGAGACAACCAAATCTTCATTTATTGTCAAAGCATTTCACAACTTTAAAAGTAGTGTAAAGTAAAAAGGTAATAACATTGGCTGTGTAACTTCAGGCATTGTATTAGTTCTTATTCATCCAGTGAGTAGACAGGAAATAGCATACTAGAAATCTTTCAGCAAACCACTAACATCACATTTGAGGAAACTAGATTATTTTATATCTGAGCATGTGCTTAAAGGGACACATTTATTCAGTGAATTCATTGGAATTACACTAAGAATCTTGCTTTGGGAATAATTTTTCCTGGAGGTGCAGATCTTTCTCTGGTAGAAATCCCCTACGCTACTTTGACTTAATTTATGACCGCTAGGAATGAGGCTGGTTCAGCCTTAAGAACAAAAGTTTTGTTCCTCAAGAACTGCTAAGATGAAAAGTAAAGCATTCTTAATTGTAGCACACAAGAAATACATATTTCCCTATATTTATTTGTATTGTCAGTTCTTTTTAATTAACATTTTCTAATGTTGCCAAATGTCTACATATTTTAAAATATAGACTTTTAGATATAATATAGTGTAATAAGTTAATATATTTCCTGAACAAAAATCTCCTTGACATCAAAGCAAATTCATTCACATCAAATCTCTTCATAACCCAAAAGACATGTCCACATTTGGTGTTCAATGAGATTGTCCAAGGTATACACACACGGCTCCTACCTAGACCCAAAGTTTCAACTGTCTGCATCTCATCCCATTACCAAAGTGAACATAAGTCACTTTGGTAAGTCAACCAGCCAAAGTCAACCATTTGGCTCAGGGTTGAATTCCAGGGCATTTTGCACTCTTTGAGGAGGATCATGTGTCCAGTAAACAAATAGATAAATCCAGAAAACAAATTGCACAGGTTATCATTCTTACTAAAATCCTAAAACTAGCAGCTCCACTCTTGATTTAAAAGCAGTAAAAGGTTCCAAGCTCAGAGACAGATGATATAACATAATATTCAAGAATATTGAAAATATACTTATTTAATTTGAAAGTAATGTAAAATCAAACATGTAGAGTTTTTTTGATTGTTTATCTCCTTTTTCTCTTTTATCTTTCAAAGACATAGTTGTTATGGATAACATAGGAAGACTCTGACCTGTTCCTCCATGGAATTTTACATACTACCACTGTAGAATATCATACTGGAATGGATTTAGCGAATGGTTCATTTGAAAGAAAAGCTGCAGTGTATGTGAAGCATATTTTCTGCAGTCTGGAGACTACCTTTGAATTTACATTAAGGACATAACTGATTTATATGTAAAATCTACACCTTTTCTCCCTATAGGCCGCTGTTGGATAACTTGTTCCTCCACCACTTTTGCAAGTCTTGCATGAGTACTAAAGATTTTTGGCAGTAGTTTACAGACTTCCTCCCCCACATCTTCTTATGAACTCCATCTGGCCAGAGTGAAAGAATTTAAATTGAACAGTACATCAAATCCCCAAGTGATATACTCCTAAATACATTGTTTCTCATAATGTTTTAGAGAATTATGTTTGAGTAAGGAAATTGAGGACTTAGTAGTATATTGATAATTAGCACAACAGATGTTGTGCAAGTCTTGGCTGCAAAAGCATTTCTTTCTTAAAAGAAAATAAGTAAATTAAGCACAGGAAAGACATTTTGGGGTGTTGTTTTAGTTTTGATTTTTAAAAGAGTTTAGCCTTATAAATGTCCTATTTTATGACTTAAATTAAAATATTCTGCAGTCCTTAAATCCTGCTTTTTCTCTGTGTGTGCCTTATTTCATTTAAGCTAAAAATGAACCAATATTTTCTGTGATTTATTGGGTAACATTGTAAGGGAGGCAAGACAGTAACCTCAGGCAAACCATATGTAGTGAACAGGTTCCAGAGACACTTTATTGCTTTCTACCAGTGGTAGGTTAGCACTGGCAGTCTTCCTTCTGAATAGGTTACAACTGCTATCAGATACATCTGTTCAGCATTTTACTGCAAAGAGAATGTAATGCCAAAGCAATGCTAAATTTGGATTACCCATTTGCTGAGATTACTGCTCTCAGAAAGTTCACGTAAAGTTTTCTGCTCTGTAATTTTAACATCTGACAAACAAAATCTGAAGCAATATTTTAATTTCATACATTATCCGTAAACTTCTGCAGGAAGTATAACTATAATTAGTATAATCACTGTCATCTGCCAGCATAGAAAATAGATTCTAGAAGTAATTTATGTTGGGTGTTTTATTTTGTTTTGTTGTTATTGTTTTATTTGAATGAAGAAAGTCTGCGTTGCTATGCTCTCATCTTTCCTGTTGGACCTTTTGTCCTGGTTTCAGTTAGGATAGAGTTAATTTTCCTCCTATGTTTTGGATTAGGATGAGAAGAGTGCTGATAACATGCTGATGGTTTAATTGTTGCAGAGCAGTGCTTATACTAAGCCAAGGACTTTTCAGCTTCTCGCTCTGTCCTGACAGTGTGCAGGCTGGGGGTGCAGGAAGAGCTGGAAGGGGACAGACCCAAGACAGCTGACCCAAACTGGCCAAAAGGGTATTCCATACCATCTGACATCATGCTAAACAATATATAAGGGTGGCTAGCCATGGTGGGGGCCTGGCTGCTTGGGGATAGGCTGGGCATCAATCAGCGGGTGGTGAGCAATTGCATTGTGCATTGTTTCGTACATATTATTATTATTATTATTATTATTATTATTATTATTATTATTTCCTATCTTAATAAACTGTCTTTATCTCAACTCACAGGCTTCACTTTCCTGTTTCTCTCCCCCATCCCCAGAGGGAGGGGGGAGGGTGAGAGAACATTTGTGTGGTGTTTAGCTGCTGACCGGGTTAAATCACAACACCTTTCTAGAATATTATTTTTTCTTTTTTTTTTTTTCTTTTTTTTTCTTTTTTTTTAATGCAGAGATAGCTTGGATTTTATATGATATAATTTAGCTATTTTCAACACCATTTAAAAAAGAGATTTTACTTTAAAACTAGCAATTTAATGGAGCCTTTCTACTGTTTGTATAGCATAAGTTCATACAGCCTTTTACTGTGCACCTCAGACAATCCTCAGGCATTGAGAAAAACAAACAAACAAACAAAACCACTCGCTGCATTTATCTTCTAAAATGTCAATGTCTTTCCACCTATATAGAAAATTAAGACAAGAAAGGACTAATCCTCATGATGAGGGTTGAAGTCTGTAACTTAATGTAAGGAAAAAGGTCAGTTCTGGAACATCTCCTTTCATGGGCTTTTCCTTGCTGTCTTTCTGCAGTGTAAGTAGTGTAAAAGAAATGTATTTGTTCCTGTAGTTATAGATCAAATAACATATATACTAATGCCTAGCATCCACATTCACTTTCCCAAAATTGGCTTTGTGAACATAAGGTAAATGGTTCTCTAAATTATGTGGGTACTTAGAGTTGTGGTACAGCTCCTCTAATCCACATGGTCAGGTCCATTTCATCATAAAGGAGTGCATTGCCAGGCAAAGCTTTGACCACCAGTGAAGTATCTTCTTTTTCCGCTGCCCTGGATATGTGGGAGATCTCAGACCTTCAAGAGGTTTTTCATGAACAGCCTGCTATTTCCCCACCCATCTGCTCCCTCACACTCTTGTAGCACAAACTGTCTTTTAAGGCAGCACGAGGCAACACTGCATTATGCTATGCACTGGTTGGAAGAATACCCAGAGAGGTCCCTTCCATGCCTGCATCACTCAGGCACCCATAACTGCAAGCCCAGTACAGCTAGAGCAAGGAGCAGTGATGGTGAGCTAGTAAGATGTTCCCTACCTGCACTCAAGCTGGAACACTGATGGCTTTAATGAAGAACAGACTCTGGTGTCCCAGCTGCAAGATAGAACAAAAATAATTATAAGCAAGCTCACTTACCTGGATGCAGGGGGAAGACGTCTGTGTCTATGTAACACATAATATTGGATGATTTGTGGGAATATATGAAACTTATTATGAGATTCCTATGGGAATAATGAAAGACATGGAAAGGGAGGGGGTCAGGGTTGATCAAGGAGGGACAAGGATGGGAAAACAGAGGAAACAGGTGCTAAAAGTACCTAACAGTTGCTTTTAAACTGGTGGCAGTTTGGTACATTCATCTGATCACAGCACTTTTTACTGCAGTCAGACCTACATTCTTGCAAAATCCTGTATGACTGTGTTCTGTGGGGAATACAGGTCATCCTCTGTGCCTCTGCATTCAAAAGTTAGTTCAAAGGTCAAGCCCAGTTAACTAGTGAGTAGCAGAAGAGGTCAGGGCCATCACCTACAGCAAGGGGATGTGGACTAGAGGAGCTCATAGAGTGTGTGCATGTGTCCATGTGTCCACACACAACATGGCCGTACACATGTACGGCCAGCTTCGTTGCTGGCTGGGGCTGAAGCATGGAGCCGGGGCAGCTTGCATCCACCAGGGCAGGAAGACACCCATGGTGCATCTACAGGGAAATCCTTGCACAAGGTAAAATACAAGATGAAATTTTATCACCTGACTTTTCCAGACTCCATAGTTGACTGAAGTATTGGTGTTATTTTTGACTTACCTGTAGGCAGTGCTACAACATTGTGTCCAAAATGCAAGACAGTGAACAAAAAATAGCTGAAGAAGATCAGAGCTATGATTTTATTTTTATTATTTTCCTGTCTTAATCCTATGTCCAAACATAAATGAACTGGTGACTGAAGTAGATAGAAAGTTGCTTCAAGCAAGGTAAAACTGAGTTGTTTTTAAAGACACGCTGTTTTAGAAGTTTCCAGTTAAATGTAATACAAGAAAAACAAGAAAACAAGAACTTCCACTTTTTTTTTGTTGTTGTTATTATAAAGATGAGAGAAGTTTTTTATATTCTTAGCTTTGTCACTTTGTCAGAGATTTAACATGGCTGTTTGATTTTTTATTTTTTTTTTCTTTTTGTTTTTCCTCACTACCAGGTTTTCCTGGAAGGGTGGGAAATATAAGACTTGGCATGAAATACTAAATGTATACATTATTATATATATTTCTTAATACTACCATATTTATTAGTCAAAATCATGATGTTTAGTCCAGGTTTGAGCTGAGATCGAGTTAATTTTCTTCATAGAGGCTGGTATATGGCTGTGATTTAGGAGAAAAATAATGTGCTTACATAAGTCAAGGACATCTCTGCTTCTTATGCTGCCTTGCCAGCGAGGAGGCTGGAAGTACATGAGGAGCTGGGAGGGGACACAGCCAGGACAGCTGGCCCCAGCTGGCCAAAAGGGTGTCTCATGCCATATGTGTCATGCTGAACAATAAAATTGTTGGGTTGGCCAGGAGGGAGAGATGGCTGCTGCTTTGGTATGGGCTGGATATCAGTCAGCGGGTGGTGAGCAATTGAATTATGCATTACTTGTTTTGCTATTATATATATATATATATAGTTATTATTATTGTTATTTTGCCTTCCTTTTATGTCCTATTAAACACTCAACCCATGATTTTTACTTTATTTTTATTTTTATTTTTTTTCTGATTCTCTGCCCCATCCTGTTGATGGGGGGAGTGTGCAAACAGCTGTGTGGTGCTTAGTTACCTGCAGGATTAAACCACAATGGGTTTCATGAAGGCAATTTTTGTGGACTATTCAGAGATATATGAAGAATAATTATATAGCTATTGCTATTGTAAATGTAGTGGATTTTGTAGTAGTAGTTGTTGTTTTTATTGTTATGATTATTATTTTAATTTTCTATGAAAACTTCCTAGTTCCTCTCTTTCACATGATATATATATATATAGATTTGGTAATCCAAAGATTTCAAAGTTCTATACTAAGTACAAACACTTATAAAAAATATCCTGCCAGCCCAGATGTGTGTATTATAACATATCTGTTGGAGCAGCTAACAAAGTTTCCATAATGCTTAGAGATGAAGCTTGCAGTCTACAACCCCTCTCATTCAAGGAAGCCATGAGACAAGCAATTTAACTTACACCTGAAATTAAAAAGGAATGGAAGAAAGCCTTCTCTTTTCTGATTACATTGTACTGATGGGAAGCCCAGTAAGTTTTGTCTAAATTATATTACCTTCTCTATGCATGACTTGACTACCTTGTACTACAAAAAAATCTCTTCAGAGGATATCCAGAATACACGTATAAAGAAGACTCACTTTAAAAAAAGTTATTCTTTTTCGCTGTTGTTGTTGTTTTTCAGAAATAATACCATTTTTGTTCTAAATAAGTTTTATATTTCCATAGCCGCAAAAAGCAGAATAGTAAAATACTACATTATACATTTAGCAAGTTCTAATAATAGCGCTCAGTAAACTAAGAAAAGCACAGCAGTCTGCAAAGTTACTAAGGCTATACTGACAAAAGTAACCAATTGTTCTCTTCACTGAAATAAATATGTTTAAATTCAGTGTGTATTATTCTAATTTGATAAAGAAGTTGAAATTAGCATTTGTTTAAAATTAGTCTCTTATATATTTCAAAAATGTATTTTTTCTTGGTGAATAGAAATTTTAAAACTGACTTGGTTCACACAGCATTTGTCAGCACCATTGCATCTGGTCCATGTGAAACAACGTTGTAGAATATATTCCTTAAAGTAGATTTCTAAGGAATTATCATACATTGACTGATGCCTGAGCAAATTTTGAGACTTACTTGTATTTGTTTATCACTGTGACTGCATTTCATCTCTGAGTCTACCCATTCAATCAAAGCTATAGCTATATTTTTATCACTTATATAATAAATACTAGCCCTTGAATTATAAAAGTCAGTAGAAATTTTACCACTGTCCCTGAAACGCTCAGGTTTAGACTATTACTATTACAGCTGAATAAACATCTAGGAAGGATTTTTTCCTTTCCTGCAAGTATATCAGAGAATCATAGAATATTTCCACAAACTGTCCAACATTATAATTTGTAAGTCAGTAGCAAAATCATGCAAGACCACTGACACTCTCAGCTTCATCTCAGTGCAACTCAAAACCTGTATTTGGAGGTGTGTATTAAGCATGAATTTAAATCATAAAGAAATCAGAAATATTAAAACACATGCTTCCAAAGTTCATCTGAAAGGCTTGACTTGTTGTGGCCTCAGAATTTAGTTGGGTCAGGACTTGCAAGAATTTCATGGACACTTTTTGCACAGTTGCATGTAAATCAGTGTCACTCAGCTATGTTCTAGTCCACAGTGGCTCTAACTCATAAAGCTGGGATAAAAAGCAGGCCATGCTCCACTGTGTGTTAACATACTTGATCATAAGTGAATGAGCAGTGACACTGTCCTGCAGCCACACATGAAATCTTAGCAGTAGGACAGAGAGTGACTATGCTGAATCCTAACCTAAGGAGCCCAAAATAGTGTTTCAGGCATACCCTCCCTAAGTAGGAAGGTTTTACTTATTACTATTGAATTTTAAAGGCAATACAGTAACTAAAATCTGAAAAAAAATGAACCTAAACAGCTTCAAGATGCATCACAAGAGGATACTGGTGTGGATGAAATTACATTAGTAACTCCTGTGTTACTGTACTTTGATTTGTAACGAGAAATATGTGGGTGATCTATACCAACTGGACAATTCAAAATATGTACATTTTTATTTTTAGTGGGAAATTAAGAACAGGTTAAATCTTTTTTAACATTGACTGCAATGCTTCCTACAGAAGCAAAAAAAATATATATATTTGGCAGCTGTTTTGATAGGAAAAATGTACACAAATTACAGATTTATCTTAAAAAACAACATTGATAAGCCTAAAACAAAAGCAAACATTAATTTTTAGGTTTAAATGCCAGAATTGTTAAAAGTTTGTCTTGTGTGTTGATACTGGAAGAAGGAAACCATAAATTCTGTCTATGATTAGGCATGGACCTAGTATATTATAGGTCAGCCTGATTTATTGCAGATATTTATGATTTTCTTTTCTCCATAAACCATGATTAGCTTAATATTAAGCAGAACACTCCATGAGTGAAATGCATCAAGTAGTGTGAGACAAGTCTAATCTCAGCCACTGGACAAGCTGTTAATAGACAGTCAAATCTCAGTACAGTTACATTTACTTTCTCCTGCTAAGTAGAAAGGTGTTTGATATTCAGCTGGTGTTACTAGAATGATGCTAATGATACAGTTTATCTCCTCCTCACAGTTGCATAGTTCAAGCCCTATATTTAAATCAGTCATGTCAAAAAAGAAAATGATACAATATAACCCATTTTTTAAGTTAATCTCCACTTCTGGCATCACCCACATAAATGTGGTAAAATATTCCTTTGGCAAGTGAAATTGCTGTCATAAACACATAGATGCCTCCTTAACCACTGATATTCACTCTGCAATGAAAATGCTTCTGTTTATGTAAGTAAGTGTGTTTTTATTTTGTTCCCCCTTTCTCTATCCCCCCCCCCCCCCCTTAAAACTGGCCTGTGGCATTACAAAACATATTACTTAAACTAATTTGATTTTCATTAGTAATTCAAAGAACTTTGAAACTTCTCTTGAACTCTGGGACCATTGGGAATTTGTTGAATCATGCCTTTCTGTTGCTTCCAGTTTTCTTACAGTTTTCTTACTGTCAGTCTTCTCTATCCTCTAAAAATTGAAAACCCACATTGTTGCCCTATCACTGACAGGGATCTTCCTGCAACACAATCTCTCTCTGATATCTCAGCCAGATCTACACCATTAAATGACAAATTCATCAATTTTTTTTTGCTTGGCATCAGAACAGATTTTTCCTGTTCATTTTGGTGATACACAGAATGCTTTCCGTAATGTAGTTAAAGCTGTTTTCCTTCGTTCAGCCAAATAAATGCCAAAGTAGAAGTTTGCCAGCATATGGAAAGCTATTATATCTAGCTGGAAAAAAAAAAAAAAAAAAAAAAAGTGGATTTTTTTTTTCCTGTGGATTTTCTTTTTCTTTTCCTTCTTAATATATAAAGTCTTTCTTGATTTATGACACTTTATTTTTTGACAAGTTATTCCATATTTTATCCTTAGATATGGAATATCTACATAATTAATCCATATTCCTTTTAGTTTCATCAGAGCTAATACCATCATTGCAGAATAAGGCAAAGCATCAGCAATCCTCTTGTCTGTGAAGTCCATTTAAACATATCTCCTAGTCATAGACCTCACACTCAAGCAGCTAACATTACTATTATTCACACCTATAACACTTTAGATATATATATATATATTTGTAATCCCTATGCAATCTATTTCAGCTCTATTTCAGTTTCAATGCTCATTACATCCCCAACACATAAGCAACATATATAGCTACAAAATACAATTTATTTACAAAGATAAACATGCAACACTATGTATCTGTATTATAACAGTTGGGAAACTTTTGCTTATTGAATTTACTGAAATGAATAATATTTTGTAATGCAGAGAATAAAAATTACTAATTCACTATGATGACTGATTACAGTGAAAATAAAGCAGGCAAATAGACATTTACATCTGGGCTGGTAAATTTTCATGACAATTTTGCAAAGCTTTAATATTAAGTAATATTAAAACAATTTGCTGTAAATCAAATTCCCACTATTTTCACTGAAATAAAGTTGGTTGAAGCTAAATATTTGCATTATTTGCACTTAGTGAAAAGCTGAATCACAAGGATTTTCTCTCTCTCCATATATATATATTTATATATGCCACCACATATATTCACTATATATCTACAACATGTATTTAATTGGTTCCAAAGAATTTTACCTTCACCCTTAAACTATATATATAAATAAATAAATACATAAATACATAAATACATAAATAAATCAGATGCTGATAATAAGCCACAAAGAGAAAAGAAAATGAAAATCCATGTGTTGGTTAGAAAGCTCTAAACAAGTAAACTTGGTGGAGACAATTTTTCTAGTGCTAATTTATAATAGTTCTTGCGGTCCATCTCTCAGGTATTGACCTCTTTTCTAGACTGCAATACAACACCACTTTTAGTGTAAGCTGGTTTTTTGTTGTTGTTGTTGTTGTTTGTTTGTTTGTTTGTTTGTTTGTTTCTTCTAGCAAATGAGGAAGATTACTTTTGTTCCACTTCAAATTTCTGCTGCTGCAAGTTCTGGTATTTCTGTATTGAAAGACTTTTTTTAAATGCTATTTTAAATGTCCGTAAGTTTATTCCACCAATGAAATGGTCAAAGTTCAACCTGAGAAATTCCATGGGAAATACCAACATGTAACAAATAAAAAATAAAATAAAATAAATTTATATACAGATGTAGAGTATCAAAAAGTATATCACAAAAAAAAAAAAAAAGTATCCTTTGAATGATATTTGGAGTCTGGGATTCCAGCCAAAAATAAAAAGCTTTTAGGCTATATTGTTTCCTCATCAAAATATTTATATATATATATATATATAATCTATGAATGAAGAGCCAACAGACTTACAGTATGTTGTCTTTCGTCCTTCTAGCCTTCAAAATAACACTATGTAGGAAGACAATGAGAACTGTCTGAAAAAAAAAATATAATAAGTATATTAGAGATATCCAGACATTTTATAGTATTGATTTACTGAATGATATTGCAGCTTATCAGATAAGTAAGTAGGTAGATCAAAAGCATAGTGTTTCTTTGGTAAGTGATATTCAGGTATATATATGTTCAGACCTTGTTAGGAGTGCTATTGCAGCTTTGTTTACCCCAAGTCTGGGATGCCAAAAAACATATGTTGGACTTCAGGGTAAATTTCTTAAAGTTCCCTCGGTTAGGTAATTAAGAATCTAAAATAATAAGAAGAAAAAGATTTCTAACTTGATGGCATGCTCAGGACTATGATTCCAGAATGCCTGAAGTTGTCAAAGCTAAGGTTTGCAAAAATCAACCCCATCTTAAAAATATGGACTATAGCTATCAGACCTTTGGCAATCAGTCTCTCAAATGTGTTGGAACAAAAGCAGTCTCTGTGAAAAACAATACAGTGTTGGCTATGCATTTTTAGATTAGAAATCTGAGACTGAAAGGAAATGAACTGCAGCGTCAGTGTGTTGGGGGACAACTGAGAAGTATTAAAATGCTTGGATTCTTCTCAAAGCCCCTCTACATTATTTGATACACTGTCCACACATAGGAGATCCTATGACATGCTAGAATATAGAGAATAAATGGCTGTTTATGGAAGATATCTGCCACCATGTTAACAGAAGACATATATCAGCTGATATATTTAGACAATGTGGGGAAACTTGAATGAGAAAACATCATTAAAAATCACTTCCTGCCATTTCATAGTTCTTTTAAATTAAACTTTGTTATCCAACAATTCTATTATCTACTGGAGAAAAAGAAAGAAAGAAAGAAAGAAAGAAAGAAAGAAAGAAAGAAAGAAAGAAAGAAAGAAAGAAAGAAAGAAAGAAAGAAAGAAAGGAAAAAGGAAGGAAGGAAGGAAAAAGGAAGGAAGGAAGGAAGGAAAATGTAACTATGAAAGCCTTTTCAGATCCTGTTAGGTTCTTTAAAATGTCACTGTAAAGGATAAGAGGCTAGCAATGTTTTTGACTACTGAATGTAGTCTAACAGTTACCATTCCTACCACATCTACATTCAGTAGAGACTCATAGTATAGGACTGATAATATACAGACTGTAGCTAAAAACATCTACCGCCTAAATCAGAAAACAACTTTGCTCTTTGTTGTTGTATACAAGTGAAAGCTTCCAAAGCTCGTAGTAGAAAAATACACTGGTAGCAGTCGTGTTTTGTTGTTGTTGTTGTTGTTTGTTTGTTTGTTTGTTTTTCTATTCTGCCCATTAAAGTGGAAAATGCCTCCTCACACTGAAAAAATAGTTGCAGTCTTAAAGAATAGTTCAGATGCATAGCTCTAAAAATAAGTCACAGTTTTTCCACAGGAAATCGTTTTGTTCTGTTTCTGATTTCCTTTTGTGTACTGTGTATTTTTAGTACTGTAGACTAAAATATAAAAAATAGGGCCAGTAGGAATTCTTTGAAATTTTTTCTGCCTCTAGAAGACATTAACCAACACACACGCACAAAGTTTCACTGTTGGTATGGGAATTCCATAGTATTGACTAGACTAATAGGTCTTCTTTCTTTCTGTCCTATGACACTAACCTACTGCTTTTTATTCCTTTGTTGTTGTTTTTTTGTTTTTTTTGTTTTTTTTTTTCCTTATTTTCCCCCCAAAGGTGTAAGACATCCAAAATATTGGTAGTGTCTCTGCGTGTCTACCTTTCCAGACGGTATCAGATATGCAAGATAGACATATCCGTGATATGTTAATGTCTAGGTCTAAAGCCCATAAAAGAAATTGTATTGGTTGGGTGTTTATAATTCCAATATAACTATATATATAAAGCAGATGTGCAGTGTTAGCTGCACACCAAATTAAATCAGAGATTTTATTTTTTAGAGTGAAATTGATACAGACCAAGCAACTAGGAATGATCCTTTCTCAGAGTCTGGCTCTGCTTCTCCGCAGAGAGAAAGCAAGAAAAACATCCGTGAAGGAGCTCAGAAACATATGATCTAGAACATATGTTCTATGTCTATAGAACAGTAGCTGGAGAGGAGGAGACTGCATGTTATGGATTACAGAAGAAGCACTAGAAGACATCTCTTTAAATCTAAAAATGCAGGACCAGTTTAAGAAAGTGAAGGTCTGGACAAACAAACAAACAAAAACCAGAAACAATAACAACAACAACAAAAACAATGAAATGTGAAGTCTGCTTTCATTTGTAAACATTTGACACCTCAGTTTTGAAGAGATGGCAGGTTAGGGTTTGACATTCTCCTTCTGAAAACAACTAATTATTTCTTTTCAGCCTTCTTGATGGCCAAGATATATTTCTTTAACCAAAATAAATAAATAAACAAAATAATAATAAAAAGACTGCCATGGTTTATCTTTTGACAGTTCATCTGGGATTTTCTCTATTAGGTGATGAAAGTAGGTCCCTAACATTCTAACCTAAGTTTTAAATCTATTGGATAACCTGCATAAGAAAAAAAAAAAAAAAAAAAAAAAAAAACAGGTTAATAGTAAATTTCCCTGGCTTCAGTACTTGGTCAAGTGTTTTTCTCTCTATCCATAGAGATTCTTTTTTGTTTGTTTCATTTATTTACTAAGTTCTTGTCCTAAAATAATTATCAAGGCATCAAAGAGTGAAAGGAGAAATCTTTAAAAGAAATTTTTTAATCTGAATAATGCAATAGAATTAAATCCTCTGCTTCCTTTGGCACAAGCCCCATTGGTAAAAATAGCATGCATTGAAGTGTTCATACTCAGTTTTACGGAAATGTCATGAAAGGGAACCACACTTCTTTAGAGGGAATAGCACAGTGTAAAAAACAAACAAACAAACAAAAATCAACCACAACAACAACAAATAAACAAAAAACAAACAAAAACGTGCACAAAAACAAACAAAATATAACTCCAGTGCAGAAACTTCTTCTTGCTATTTGTTAAAAAGCCTGAACAGCTACAGATCAAAATAGTGTGGTAGAAAGGGATTTATTTTTTCTACACATAGAATTGGGCATTTAGGTTCAAGGTCTAGGTTTTTTTTAAATATATCTGCAGTACCTCTGGGAAAGAAAACAACCCGTTCTTTTTCACAGTTTATATGACCATGAACATACTGTTACATTTCAATAAACTAGTGTTTACAAGCAGACAGTAAAATATTGAGAAATCCATGTTAATAACTGTCCAGATATCAGGTTCAGTATTAAATCTTCAGTTATTACAGCCTGCTGTGGAAACACAGCAGTTTAAGTGCTGAGTATTAAACAGTTTGTGATGTGCTATAAATTTCAGATGCATTTATGTTATATGGTACTGTGCAAATCATAATCTTAAAGTCAGTTTCATTCGTGCAATGTGTGTTTTAATAGAAAAATAGTTCAAGCATGTGTGCTTTCCATTTTTACAAGGATTTTAAAGGATTATTTAAGTTGAAGGAAAAGCAGTTTCTAATGAAATTTGAGATATAGCATGAAGAAAAGATCAGAAGCAATACTTGAATGGGCTAAGCTCTTAGAAAAACTCTCTCTGTTTTATGACCAATTTTAATATATTTTTAACATTCTGTTGTGGGGCAAGGGGGCAAAGTCAAAAGTACCTTATGAGATACTTTGAGCAATTCTATCATGCAAATCACTTAACCTGTATCTGTGTTAAGGGATTTCATTCCAGCCAGCTCTCAACTACTGATTATTTCAATACACAACTACTTTAACAAGCAATGTAGCCTCATTTCCTTGGGCCAGAAGGATTGTCTTCCTTGGTTTTGTCCACAAATGAAAACCAGTGGGTAATCTGGAATGAGAAGAGAAAGAGAAAAGGAAAGAGAACATTTGCTTAATTGCTTGCTCTTTGCTTCTCTAGAAATCCTGCAGTCAAAAAAATGAGAGTGGGTCCAGTAAAAAGCTATCCTCCACAGGAAGCACACAGAGAAAAAAATACTGTGCAGGTGTGGTTGAATGTTAAGGGAGCTCCAAAAAACACTTAAGGAATTGCTCTGCCATGTGCAGAGGCAGACTACAAAGGGAGGGAGGGAGGGAGGGAGAGAGAGAGGGAGGGAGGGAGTGATGGAAGGAAGGAGGGAGGGAGGAAAGGAAGGAAGGAAGGAAGGAAGGAAAGAAGGAAGGAAGGAAGGAAGTACTGGGGAAAAAGAACAGGAAACAGAGGAAAGAAGAAAAAAATAGGAAAGAAAAAATATAAAGAAATGGGAAAAAGAGGAGAAAGGGGGAAAAAGGAAACAAACAAAAAATGACAACATACAGAAGAATCAGGAAAAAAAAAAAGAAAAAAGAAAAAAAAAAGGGAAAGGAAATATCACGTGTTATTTTTCTCCTTAGGGCCTCACGACACCATAAACCAATGGTAGATTAAATAGAAATTGCCAGCTCTGCAGAATTATTATTATTTTTTTTTTTTTTGGCATAACAGTAACTAAGTAAATTGTTCAGTTTAAGTTCTTAGGCAATAACCAAACTGTCAACATAGCTTAAACATATTTAGTAATCTCTTGAATTAATATTTAGCAAGATATAGGGTAAACAGGATAAAAGCACAGGATAAAGCAGTGACGGTTCTGGAGTAAACTCCCCAGAGACAGCAAACTACTGGTTTGTGCAGAATGAGTGAGTGTATAATGTTCCCAGTCACAGAGATGTAAAGGAACACAAAGGTATCTCTCAGAATAAGTGATCAGGCAGTTGGCCTTTATGATCGTTCCACATCCCTTTCAACTGGACTATTCTATTCTATTAGAATAGAACATTCTAATAATTCTATTCTATTCTATTCAAGGTGGGACCAGCCAGAGATGAATATGTTGGAGAATGAGAATTGATTTCACCCACCCTTCTATTCTTCTCCTCCATGCCACCCTAACATAACAGCTGGGATGCTGGGGGTAGCCAACACAAGTGCAGACCGAAGGAATCTGGAAAAGAAGTTCGGGAGCGCCTGTCATAGTTTATGTTACTGTTTTGCTAAAGTTTACCAGAGCTATATGCTGGCAAACATATTCACTGTAACTCTATGCGACATGACTGTGCTTGAGCAATTGCAGTTATATCTTGCAACACTTATGCCCTTAAAGGATCACTGCCATATGTACATTTACCTAATCACAGTCTCTTTCTTCCTGGGATAATACCATTCCTGTGTGCATTTTTGCCAAAAGCCATTTGTATCAGTTGTTCTTCAGATAGTAATTTCAAGGCAAAAGAAACTGGCTTATATGTCCTATCTTCACTATTTTGTAAAAGGACCTACTTTCACACAGATCCCAAAAGTTTCCTCAGTTAGACTATCTGGCCAAAAAAATAAAATATAGACTGGCAAACTTTAGAGAGAAGCTGTTTTATTTATTTTTAAGTAGTTTTCAGGCTCTTAATGAGAAAGAATAACACAGCACTCATAGTAGAGACCAGCCTGACTGTTAGATCTGAAACAGAACACAGAAATATTTATTTTATCCTGTACAAGACTTCTGATCTTTTGGGATTAATAGATAAATTCTAGCAAACCATGAAGTAGAAATTAACACCCTCCCCATGTTCTTTGCCAGAGCTTATCATTATCACAAGGGAGTCAGAATAAACTATCAGTGACAGAGAATTCAAACTGAGACAATATATGCTACCTGCTAACATTGCTGAGAGACAGTACGCTCTTGAGGCAGAATGCAAATCTGGGTTTAAAAATCTAAACTACTACAGCAGAAGTTGCCAGTGGTTGTAAATAGCAGTAAGTGAACACGTTGCTTCAAGTGTCATTCTGTAACAGTGCATAAGTGTTAAATATATTTTTTGTTAATCCAAATACACTGCATTAATTTAACGGAGAGTTAGTTCCCATGAGTAGAAAAGAATGCAATGCCTTCAGATAACTACCCCTCTAGCAACACTTGAGAGGCAATACAAGGGCTGACCCCTTCTTGAACTCACCACACCAGGTTGTCAAATAGGAAAGACACAGAGAAAATGAGAAGGCAAAGGATTTCAAGCTGGATAAAAATGTAGACTTTTCTTTAAGGAAAAAAAAAAAAAAAAAAAAAAGCAGTTACTCTTCAGAAATTGCACTCAGATAGAGAACACTCCTACAGTTTATAAAGAAGTCCAGATTCCTAGGTTCCAAAAAAAAGGGGGAAAGACACAAGTAAAATAATAATGAATGTAGATATTTCAGTTGTTACAAGCTACCCCTTGTTAGAGGTGTTTTGTGGTCCCACAGTTAAATAATTTGAGAAGCCTGTCTGGTCACCATTCTTGTTGCTGGTCATGAAGCAGCTGCAGGAGTTTGAACTGATCCAGGGATTTCACACACTAGGATTTCACACACAGGGATTTCACATGCCTTAAGTAGAATTTCATTCCACTTAGGGATCAGTGATAGCTCAGAGCTGATCCCTACTGGGGTGTGATCAAAAAAAAAAAAAAAAAAAAAAAAAAAGGAAAAATAACCCTGTAGTCAAAATGACAATGAAGTAAATATTGCTTTGAAGGTACTTTTCTTCCTGAAGGACCATCCTTGTTAATAATATTGTAGTTCTTAAATTAGCCCTGTATATTTAAGGCTTGCTTTTTACCTTTTATACTTCCAGATAGAAAAATTACTTGTCAGAATAACCTGCGCTACTCATGGCAAAATTATTCATCAACATCATTTACTTTCTTTAGTTATCCTAATAAGACGTTCTCAAGCAAGTCTGCTCTAGCCTGAAGATTATGGCTGGTGATGGTCTTCATACTGGAGTTTTAATTCCTCTGTGTGCTTTGGGGGAGTATCACATCTTTCCATTATGTACTTGGCACATTACTCTCTGAAAAGTGTAAAATGATTCCTGTGTTCCCAAGCAAATTTATCACTTCAGCAATGGTAGATAACAAGTGGCTCAGGGAGTCCAATTTTAGTTGGATTTAATCTTCTATTTTTTTTTTTTCTGTTATTTTCTTGACAGGAAACCACTCAAAGTAGTCAAGATCCTCAAAATCTTTGCAAAGATCTTAGGTTAAAGGTCTTGTGTAGTTGTCTCTAGCACAGAAAAAAAATCAAACTAAGGTATTTGATACAGTACTATATTTCACCAAATCCCAATGATATTTGTCACTACTGACCAATAAGAAATTCTACTCAAATCTCAGTCAGTCAGTCTTAATTTAGCAGGCATCTTTTAATTTAGATTGTTTTTATACAGGTAACAAACATTTGAAAGTAGCCACTACCTTGATTCGGACTAAGTCATAGTATCTTTTGTCTGCAATAAAAGGTTACATGATGTAGTATGCCAAGGTAGGGATATCTACATTGAACATTGGATACAATAGATTTTCATATCATGCAGTAAGAAATACACTGACTCTGTTCTTAGAGAAATTCTCCTTCTGGATGCCTGTGTTTTAGAGTGTTTCTGATAGCTAATACACTGTGACAGTCCAGGAAAATGAGGCCAAAGTTAAAGAAATATTATCCAAATTTTTGGTGTTTAAAATGGCTAGGCCAGACAGCAAAAAGGCTCCTTACCAGACTACAGAAAAACAAGAGCAGACTGTTAGAAATGTTTTTATTTTTTTTCTCTCATCCAATGGCAATCTAATTCCCAGAACTCAGTGTACCCAGCAGAGAATCTCAAAAGCTGTTTTTTAGGGGAAGGCCTGGTTGAAAGCCCATGAAAGTCAGTGAAGATATTCCCACTGACATGACTATGCATGGCTTGTTCAATAATTTAATATCAGCTAGGGTTCTTTGTTGTTGTTGTTGTATATTGTTATATCTATAAATATTTATATGCCTAAATATATCTGGAAACATATACACATTCTCATCACTGTCATATTAACAGGAAATATGATATAGCTTACACCTTACATGCAAAGACATGATTGCTACTAGACATAATGAGGGAAGATGTCTGGAAGCTGCATCTCCTTGCAGGAGGAGATAGAACTGCTCTGAAAGACCTGGTGGTCTCCTGAGGTTACAGAACCAAGTTCACAGGAGAAGAAAACATGGCATTAAATGAGGAAGAAACCTCTCTTAGTTCTATTTCAGCCATAGTTTGTCCAGCAGGGAAAATAACCTGCACCCATACAAGTTATAAGATCTTTTCCAGTCAACACATAGAGGCTAGACTGCAGTCATGACCAGCATTATTTCTGTTTATCCACTTAGAGTTGAATGCAAAAAGCAGCATAAAACAACAGGAACAGAAATATCCACCTTTCTATTTGAATTTTCCTCCTCCTAGGAGAGCACATGAAGTCCCACCCTGGGCCTAGAATTTGAGGGATCTCCTGAAAAGGGAGGAAGGGAGGAAGGGAAAGAATGTGAATGACTGCACTGAATCTGTATTTCAGTTGCACCAGGGGAGGTTTCAGTTGCAAATGAGGAGAAATTTATTATCAGAGAGAGTAGTCGCCTGACTACTCTCGTTGAAATGGGTTGCCGAGGGAGATGGTGGAGTCATTGTTCCTAGGGGTGTTCAAGGAAGGTGGTGGAGTCATTATTCCTAGGAGTGTTCAAGGAAAGATTGGACGTGGTGTTCAGGGACACGGTTTAGTGGGTGATATTGGTGGTAGGGGGATTGTTGGAACAGATGATCTTAGAGGCCTTTTCCAACCTTAATGATTCTATAAAAATACAGATGACTACAACAAAATTATTTTATGACTTTGCTTTGTGAAGAACCCAGACATAGAGGCATACATTTATTATTCTCTGAGCACATCTCTTGGATTGGGTCTCTTGATAGCCTTAGACAGTGATAAGCTTGCTTTCTGGATCCCAAGTACCAAGACCTCTTACCTGAAAAGAACCAATATTACTGAGTAAACTTTTCAATGAAACTGAGATTTTTGATGACTTGATGAAACAGAAAAGATTGTTCCAGATGGCTGTAGGATACAAAAAATACAAATGCACTTATGCTATTCACTGTAAAAGTGTTGGTCCAGACTTGAACGTATAAAACTGAGTCAATTTTAATTAACAGGAGTTCATTAAAAATATTGATTCTCACCACTATATTAGTGGCTATACAGGTATTATCAAATGAAGAAGCACTGAAATATTAGCAAGAAACATTATTTGCTATCAGAATCTCTATTCTCTAGATTCTTTAGGCTTAGATTTGGACCTCAGCCATGTTACTAAAGATTTGTTTACAGCAGAACAGTTTTTGAATGTTTTCCCAGACAACTAAAAAGATAAACAGAGTTTCAGTCATAAATCAAACATCATCCTTAGTAACAGAACTATAGGATAATTTTAGTTTTCAAGTTCTTAAAACTTAATGAACTCTTAAGCAAACTCCTATCTGTAAAAATAAAATCAATTTTTAACTGATTTCTAAATAATCGCTTGTCTTCAGTACCTGGTTCATATTTGTATTTTCACTTGGGACTGAAAACACTGTTGAAAAAATATAGAGCTCTAAATGAAAACAGCCACACACCTGGGCAATAGGACTGAGTCTGCAGCTCACTGTGGGCAAAATTCAAGTGCAGTAAAACTGAATGTACGCATCCCTGACTCATCCCATTTTAAAATTATACTCAGGGTTCTGGCAGATCTTTTGTAGCAGCTTCCAGTGGTTGTAACAATATAAAGGTGAGCAACTGCCTAACACAGAACCCAAATGCTGACAGCTGATAGGAATAATTGTTTGAGCAAATCTGTGAATATTGAGTCTTAGAATATAAACTGTCGTGCCTGATTTCATTGACTGACAGTTTTTAGTATTTGAGTAGGTAAAGAGCTGTGAAAATTCTTCATTTCATAAGCATTTTGAAAGTGATTTCTGACATATAAACTTTTGGCAGTAATTTTCAAGGGGGTCTTCTAAAATGACTGATATAGTAGTTAGTGTGATGCGGGTGTAGCACATTTAACAGTCACTTAGCTTCGAATATGACACAGTATGATCCTAATTGCAGCACTGCAAGCAAGGCATAAAGGAGTTGTTCATGGTGCTTGACATATATTTTACGGCTATGAAAAAAGAAAGACTTCAACTGGTAAAATGAGGACATGGCAAAATACCTCTACTGCATTATACAGATAAGAAAATGACATTTACTGGAAAGGCCAGAACCATTTAAAAAAAAAAAAAAAAAAAAAAAAGAGGAAAATAAGATAAATCCCACTTGTGCTATTTTTTTTAGATCCTAAGTTATATACATTCTATTCACAAATGTCACAAGATGATTACAGTATATTGCATATTGCAGTTTAGGTTTTCCTACATGTTAAGAAAATATGGAAGCTGAAGCAGCAAGATTTGGATTCTGGGATCAGCTTCAATGCCAAAATTCAGTGTTGTGAAGAATTGTTTCTGTTACGTGTTTTTTTATTATAGCAATGCACATGATTTATACCAGAAGAGCCCTTGGCTCTATGATTTTAATTCAGTTCCACTGATGGTTTTTCACTTGATCTGCTCAATACACATGAACTCAATGAGCTGTTTTTGTGAATAGTTTTGCAGCTACAAAAAGGCTAATTGGATAGTACTGTAAAATTCTTCCTGGAAATATTCTTTCTGAAGGGAATTTGGTGAGTCTTATCATGTTTTGCATGCAAAGTCTGAGATCCAGAAAAACTACCTTTGAAATCAAATCAATAGAAAATAATTCAGATCTACCTTCTCTTCCCTGACAAACATATTCCAATCAGGTTTCCACATAAGTTTTATATTTTTGAAAACTGATATTGTATTTTCTGATGTGTAATTAAAATTATTAAAAGTTTTTTATTTGTCCAGAAGAGATTTTCATTTAGATTTTTTTTTTTTTCTCTCTCTCTCTCTCCTTCCTGTTGAATTTGCTATTTAAAACTCTGGCTTCTATTGTGATTTTCTATTCTTCATCTTTTAGAGAAATCAGCACTTCACACCCTAGATTCATGAATGCTTTTGAGGTCTAAAGTTGTTTTAAAGTCAGGCATAGACCTGAAGAAATTCATAGTGAACAGCAAAGTAAAAGACTTGTATCTTTCTGTTTTACCTTAATTCTTCATACTTATGATTGCATTTGTTCAAGGTTCCGTGAAGCTGTAAGTAATCCTCTCCCTTTTTCTCCGCCATCTGTATTTTTTAAACTGCCTTTTTTTTTTTTTTTTTGGTGCTAAACTTCCTCTGTGTTACTGGGTTGGCCCAATCATTTCATATGTAGAGAGTATGTGATTATTTTAAAGCAGAAAACAGATGTGGAAAAGCAGCCCCAGTCTTCATTCTTTTATGTGAATATTTCTGTTTGCTCTGCCAGTAATCTTGAGGGTGCTGCTTAGTGCTTGCTATTCTGCATGAACCACATGTAGGCATTACGTGTATGTCCATGTAGTACATCTCCATGGGCTGACCTAAGGGTCAGGGAGCAAGACTCTATTCACATTGATAAAGTAGCAACAGATCACAGCAGCATTTGAGTGTTGATATGACTTCAGTTTGCTAATAGGGGATTAAAGTCTTGCCCAGTGAGCAACCAAATGCAGCAACAGAGAAAGGTCAAGTATGAACTGTGTCACAAATAGGCAACAGAAGGGTTTTCCAACCTAATGAAAACCTGTAGCTCAACTGGTACTGGTGTTGATTTCTACATAATATCTGATGTCTTTGGAAAGGTTCATTCATTCTAAGTCTGAAATGAATATTTACCAGTGTTCCAGCCCTAAAATGATGACACTTCTCCCAAGAATTACAGAGTATTTTCTTTGATGTGGTGAAGATAAGAATCATCTTGCCTCTGTCTTACCAGCCCAGTCCTCTTCCGACCAAGTGTTCCTTCCATATAATTTGACCTGCAATAAGTGTTTAATTCACATGTTTGGAGACCCATATCTGCTGCATCCCGGTGCCCTGCCAGGGCAAGAACCATTTTAGAACAAATCACAAATCCCTCCATGTACACCTCTATTCCTACAAAATAAAATAAAGAGATAAGCCCATAAAACAGACAGAGGCTGAACAAGAGATTCTAGAGAATCAGGACACTAAAACATGCCCCAACATGCTGTGGCATGAGACCAGACTTGGGCTGTGCCCTCAGTTGTCATGAACAAGATTTTCCACCACACCACTTAGGCAGGAGCAGTCTGTCCTGCGATGGGCAGTGAAAGCAGAGGCTAAGGAACAGTCCCTCTTTCCCACAGATATTAGGAAATTGTAAATTGCCTTTGTTCTGGGAAGGTGACATCTACATCCTTGCTAGATGGTAAGGGAACTCATCAGCCATGTAAGACACACAACATCATTGTGTGTCTTAATGAAGAGCTTCCAAAAAAGTATGTGAGGAGCTGGGGGCTCTGTACTTTGCTTGGCTCTGAGCTGCCTCCTGGCTGTAGATAGGCTTCAACAACTGAAATCTAGGCTCAGATGAATCAAAAGATGGTTTCACCTGTCAGACAACGTAAACATACTTACATGTGTTTTATCACAGTATGTGCTCCAAATTTTATTTAATTCTTTTCTACATTTAGTGACCAAGGTATTAACAGATTAAAACCTGATCAGACTGGGAAACTTCAAAATAAATATTTTTCTATTGATGATTTCAATTTCAATCCAAGCCTATTTATGCAACAATAGCAACAAGGAGTCCCAACCAACCGTCTGACCACAGTGCAGACCAGTGTGCAAACAAAACACAAAAAGATGGCCCTTCCCCCAAATTAAATCCCAAATGAAATTGCAGAGAGAGAAGTCAAAACTGAGAGTTTTAGGGAATAATATGTCAAACACAGCATACATAATGTTTCGACTTACGTAGAAATCTATATAATGTAGAAATCTATATAATGTAGAAATCTATA
>CM021731.1:100452991-100483889 GCA_011075105.1 Heteronetta atricapilla
GAAAAGAAAAGAAAAGAAAAGAAAAGAAAAGAAAAGAAAAGAAAAGAAAAGAAAAGAAAAGAAAAGAAGAAAAGAAGAAAAGCTGCCTCATCATGTCATATAAATTAATATAGTTCTGTCTGATTAATGCTGAGTACCTGTCCCCTTCTGCTTATAAAAATCTAAAAATTATAAAAATATATCTTCAGAATATCATCTATACAATAGAGTAATTTCCATAATAAATCTGAAATTCTGTTGAAAGAGCACTCTGACATGATCTAGAGGAATGACCTAAACACACCATGAATAACTTTAAGAAATGCATTTGGAATGCAATTTTTTTAAAGTTTTATCTATTACACTATTTGTACAAGTATATGGCTAAATTTTACAACCTGAAAAGATAATTTTGAGTTCAGAGAAAACACCCTATCTTACAGAGGTCAAACTCTTTGCTCTGGAAATTTGGAAACTCAGAAGCTAGTAGGCAAGAAATCATTAAGAAAAAAAAAATAGATATTTCTGCAGCTGACACCCATTAGATTTATATTTTGATCATTTTAGTTTCAAAAAGTAATATTGTTTAGTTTGGGAAAATATTTCTGAAGTTTTCTAAAGAATATTCCCTTCCTTTGGAGTCTGGAGTCAGTGCATCTGACTCTAAGTAACCTCGAATAAATTAATTTTCAAGATACAGCAGACCGGACATGAATTTCCACACAGCAGCAGTGGAATTGAAGTGACTGAGGAGTACTGGAGTACTGAGGAGTACTGAGGAGTACTCACCGACAGGTACATTTTCCGTCACACAGTTGGAAAGCCATTGGGTACTTCCACAGTCCCCTCAGCACCCCAACAGTGACAAGCAGTTCTTTAAAACTACAAAAGTTGATCATCATTAAAAACAGGAAAGACTACAGATATCTCATTATATGTAGGTTTTTCTAATAGCCTTCCTCTTTCTTATTATCATATGTTCTCATATGTTCTCCTCCTTTTTTTATTATTATTATTATTTCTCCATGCTTCTCCACTTCTCCAGTATTAATACTAAACAGCAAAACTACAGGAAATTTTGCTCATCAACACAGAAGATAAAATGTTTAAGCTCTGGATGACAATTTTAAAAAGGATGAGACAGTCATGTTTGTTAGCTAAAACTAGGTGTTTAGGAGCTAGAAAAATTTCATATTTCAATTTGATATTTTAGTGAAAAATGTAAGTATGTATAAATGCAATTGCAGTATTATAAAAACAAACTGTGAAAGGTATAAACAAAAGAAGGCATTAGTTGCTGTGTAAAGTAACTCTAGTAGGTAGGTTGGGAAAATCAGTTTCATAGAGATGAATTAATTTGAGATGTGTCTAAGACAACAACAAAAAAGGTTAAACTCCCATCCTCAATCAAATTTTATATTCTTGCAAGATGATTATATTTCATATTCTTGTATTATATTAGTTAAACACAATAGAACCAGGAGGCATCAAGATGAGGCACTGGGATAAGGTCACATTTCTACTTGCTGTAGACAGACCACAAAACACATAGCAAGAGATGTTTTTTCCATGAAGTTAGAGTATGCAGAACAGAAAACAATACATTTTTTTTTCTTACTTGGTGTAATTTCATGTATACACAATACAGCTTGTAAGTGTTCTGACTGAATTAAAATATGAACATCATTCATTAAATACAGGTCTATTTACAGGTGCTTTGTCACCCTTCTCTGGACTCACTCAAGCACCTCGATGTCCTTCTTGTAGTGAGGGACCCAAAACTGAACACAGTACTTGAGGTGCAGCCTCACCAGAGCCGAGTACAGGGGGACAATCACTTCCCTGGCCCTGCTGGCCATGCTGTTTCTTATACAAGCCAGGATGCCGTTGGCCTTCTTGGCCGCCTGAGCACACTGCTGGCTCATATTCAGCTGACTATCAACCAATACTCCCAGGTCCTTCTCTGACAGGCAGCTTTCCAACCACTCATCTCCCAGTCTGTAGCTCTGCTTGGGGTTGTTGTGCCCCAGGTGCAGGACCCGGCACTTGGCCTTGTTGAACTTCATGCAGTTGACCTCAGCCCATTGGTGCAGCCTATCCAGATCCTCCTGCAGAGCCTTCCTACCCTCGAGCAGATCAACACACATACCTAACTTGGTGTCATCTGCAAACTTACTGAGGGTGCACTCAATGCCCTCATCCAGATCATCGATGAAGATATTAAAGAGGACCCAGCACCGAGCCCCACTAGTGTCAGGCCTCCAAATGGATTTGACTCTATCCACCATGACTCTTTGGGCCCAGCTATCCAGCCAGTTTCTGACCCAATGAAGCATATGCCAGTCTAAGCCATGAGCAGCCAGTTTCCTGAGGAGAATGCTGTGGGAAACGGTGTCAAAAGCCTTGCTGAAGTCAAGGTAGACCACATCCACAGCCTTTCCCTCGTCCACCCAGCGCGTCACTTTGTCATAGAAGGAGATCAGGTTCGTCAAGCAGGATCTGCCCTTCATAAACCCATGCTAACTAGGCCTGATTGCTTGCTTGCCCTGCAAGTGCTGCGTGATGACTCTCAAGATAATCTGCTCCATGAGCTTCCCTGGCACTGAGGTCAAACTGACAGGCCTGTAGTTTCCCGGGTCTGCCCTCCGGCCCTTCTTGTAGATGGGCGTCACGTTTGCTAGCCGCCAGTCGATTGGGACCTCCCCCGATAGCCAGGACTGCTGATAAATGATGGAAAGCGGCTTGGCCAGCTCTTCCGCTAGTTCTCTCAATACCCTCGGGTGGATCCCATCCAGCCCCATTGACTTGCGCACCTCCAAGTGCCGTAGCAGGTCACCAACCATAAACTGAGGAATGCAATTGCAGGAGCTGTCCTGGCTCCACAGTATTTATGGAAAACACTACTTAACAAGGATTAGCCAGCTGGAAAAGCAGCTAAGAAAGAAAAGAGGATGACTATATCAGAGGAAAAGTCAAGAAGGAGGGGAGCAAAATTTTTTAAAGTACAGCTGAAGAAAAGTCTGGTAAGACAGGAAGGAGAGACAGCTGCAAGATACAGAAAAATTTTACACAGTAGAAGGAAATGTCCAAAACTGTTGGGTACTCTGTCTTCCAGTTAACACCCACATGTCTATAGCTGGCCTGCTACACTTCTGTGTGCTGATTTCTACTTTTTCCAGTCCCAAATATGGTGGAGTCTGGGAGCTGGAAACAAGTTGTCGTAGAAAGAACACATGAAATTTATGGGTGCAGAGGGAAGATCTTACATGTGCCCCATGTCGTTAGTAATTTTTAAGATAGGAAAACTATAACTTCAGCTTAATTCTACTGTACCACTTTCCTGGGTACAAAAGCATGTGCTAGCTTAGGGTGACAGCTAACCTGCTACAGAGCCAAGACAGTCTCAGACTGCAATATCCATGAAAAGATATTGTCTGTGTAAAATATTTCAGCACAGCTTAATCATAAGCATAGGTAACACAGCTGGTAAGAAAGCTGGTAAGAAAGCTGAATTTTTTTTTAAATGGCTTCTTCACAAATTCTTACAGAGAAAAAAAATGCTTTCAACAAGCCTCTTAAAATGTAATCTTTTTATATCAGTGGTAGTTCATTGCGGGGGGTAAGACATTTTATCTATTTTAATATAAATTTTCAGTTTTCAATATTGCTGAAAATGTGTAACTTCTGAACAACCTGAGTAAGAGTACGCAAAATGTGCTCTTGAGCAATGGTCCATTGATAAATGAAAAATTAGATGAGATCACTACTCTGTTAAATAAGGAAACACTCTCTCTCACTGCCTGAGAGAAATTGAACAGTCATAGTCATTTGGCAACTTTCAACAAACAGCCCACTTCCATTATGTGAAATTGGATCATTTAATGTTTCTTTCCAGAATCATACTTCAGAGACCAATTTCTTTATACATAGGATTTAAGATTTTATGTAGCAGCTACTTTTCCTTTAAAGCAAGAAAACTAAAAATATGTATTTGGTCACACTTTTCTATGATGGGAAACTTTATCTTAAAAATCTTAATTTATAAAAATTTTTATAGCTTTTTTTTTTTTTTTTTTTTTTTTTTTTAATAGTTCCACCATTAATTTTGTCACTGAAATGCATAGGGGAGCATAGCTGTCTGCCTGGTACAGGTAGGAAGGTCTTGTGTTCTCAGCTTTTTGAACTAGGTATGCTTGTCTGCATTATGTTTGCCAAGTAAAATACCAAGTCCCATCTGAGTAAAATTTTTGTTCTGATTCAGCAAAATCGTCATTCACATGCTTACTTTTAAACATTTCAGAGGAGCTAGAGAGGTTACTGGAAGTATATGCTTATGTGTTAACTCACGGCAAATGTAGGAAATGGTGAGCGAACATTTTCATGTATCACATCAATATATGCTTCTGTGCTCTTCAGAACTGGGTTTCGTTTTCAGATTCATTAGTGAAATGAATCTGAATATCATTTGAGAAATATAGTCCAATTTTGATCTTGAGATAATGTGGAAAGAAACACACTTTTACTTTCAACTAAATAATATGTAAGGAAAAATGACTCTAAGCTAAGCTTCCTATTAAATCTAGAAGTCTTTAGTTGAGTCATTTATATGCAGTTCATGAGGTCAAACAATTTACTTTTTTTATGGTTAATTACAACTTTTGAAGGAAACTAAAAGGCTTTCATATTGTGTGTCTGCTAATAATTACCAGTAATGTGATTAAATTCATGTTTAATGCTTATCTAAATTAGCTCATTAGCTTGTATGGATGTTTGAAAACCTCTGAAGACTGAAAAATATTCAGCTTTCATTATATTCCTGATACAGATCTCTCAGACTGTGGCTACCACATTCATTACCTTCTGTATACATAACACTGTATGGAATATCACTTGTTTCAAACCAATTATTATGCAAATCCCAAGATCTGCTTGCTTGACACTCCCCAGTGTCAATGAAATCTTGTTTAGCTTAAATAATCATTTGGGAGCCATTTATGCTGTGAATGAATATTACAGATTTTGTATAGTAGGGAACAATATTTTCTTGCATCAAAGAGTAACAGGAAAAAGAAAATATCAACGGAAGAATAATTTCTATTCCCTGTAAGTAAATTCTGGTGACTAGATACATTTTTTTTTTTTTTTCCTGAAGTTTACATTACTGATGAAAAACAAACAAAATGACAACAACAACAACAACAATAAAACAGATTGGTCAAGTTTTGTCTTGTTTATGCTATCTATTTTCCTTGTACTGGGAAGCACATATTATAAAACTTTTTAGAAAGGTGTGCAATTATATATTTATATGACATTAAAACAAATAACGATATAGACAAAAAATTATCTCAGTGGAGCATGTTCTTTTATTAAGCAAAATTCTGAAGAAAATCTGAATTTTATAGTCAATTTTTTGGACCAAAGTTTCATCTGCATATGAAATATAGTATTAATCTTGATTTCTTCAGTTAAAATTTGGCTTTATGATCAAACAATTTTTGTAATATCATTTCTTGGAATACTGAGTGCTGTATTTAAAAACAAACCAACCAAAAAACACAAACAGAAAACCAAAAACCTTCATGGCATTCATTGAAGCCAAAATATAAGATACAATTAAGCTGATTCCTTCTAACAAAGCATCACAACAAGTTAATAGAAGAAAGCTTTTTGCTCTTACTTCTCCATAGCAACAACAGTTACTCTGTTAGTAGTGCAAGATAAAAATATGTAGCTGTAAAAATTTTCACAATTCAGAATTGCTGGCACATGAGTTTTTTATTATATAAGCCCCCAAACTTTTAGATACATGTTGTATTTGCTCTTTGTTTTCACTAGTTATTTCTAAGAAATTCTTTATAAACAAATTTAGCAACTAGTAGTCACATTCTTAAAGTGAAAAGAATAGCTAAATTGCTTCCTCTTATCATTAGTTCCCAGATTTCATTACCTTTTTCTTCAAAATAGATATTGTAGGTTACAGTGCCACAAATAACAAAATGTTCAGTGCCACAAAACTATAAAAAAAAATATATAGTTAAGCAAAACATGTTATGTTGTCTAGTAACCATTATTCTTCTAGGCATTATAATTCAAACATGATCTATATATTGATGAAACAAAACAAACAACCCCCCCCGCCTTCACCCCCCCCAAAAAAAAAAATCTGCCAACATATTAATCATCCATCTATCCATCCATCTATCATCCAATCTATCGTCTATCAATTTATCTTCCATATCTGCAAATTTCAAACTCTTTCCCAAGTGATCCTCAAAAACAAAGGCTTTCTATATTTCCTGTGCAGGTCACCAGCATTTGACATAATTGAGAATGCCTCACCTCTGGCAGTCAAGAGTAGTCTCTTATGTTGCTTTGAAATGCTTAAATTTTGGTGTAGTAGTTATTTCATGAATTAGTAGAACTCACGGAAATATCTTCTTGTTCCATCCTTTCATTTCACAAAATTCTATATTAGAATGACTGGAATCTTCTGGCACTTCCCTGAAAATGATAATTTATGTTAACAGAAAAATGTTCTCTAACATTACACCATTCATAGGACCCAAATCTTTCCCTGAGGATAAAGTCCATCTGTATTTTATTTCCAGGTTCAATTTTAATTGTAAGCAGCTAGTCTACAATTTTTGCCTCCCCTCTTTTTGCTATCTGTACAATGTTATCATTTATAAATTAGAAATACTGCCTATACATTATCCTTCAAATAAATTATTCTAAGCCATTCCATTTTTTATGGTTATGTAGCCAAGAAAATACATAAATAAAAATAATGTATTCTATACAGGATATAAAGTATATTGTTCTGACTCAAGCTTGCGTTTATATTTGGATGCAGACAGAAAAGGATCTATGTTTCTCCCATGCATTAGTAAAGTTTCATAACAGCAAGACAAAAGCATTATAACCCCACACCCCAAGATCCAGGTGGGAGCCTTCCTTTGCCCTTGCCTCCAACTGCTAGGGATTCTTTCCCCTCTGGTCCCCCTTGCTTCAGTGGTACTGCAGTTACATAGGTGCTACTATGTTCTGTGTCTCCACAGCCTGCAGACAAGAGCTTCCTGCTATCTCACTCCTTCCTCCCCATCTTTGGGAGAAGCAGCCTGGTTGATGCCATGTCTTGCCCATGCCCCACTTGTGCCCACACATCTAAACTCACCACATTGGTGGGGGTCTGTGAGGATTCAGATTACTAGTTTATCATTGCAGAACAGCTGAGGTCTCTGGAAATCAGACATCTCCCTCCAAGCCCTGGAGTTGTGCCTTCCACCCCAGGCACAAATAATACTTCTCAACCCAAACCTTTTCATCAGCTTCTTTGGCCAGGAAATCAGGCACTGAAGTAAACATATCACACAGCTTTTCTACGAGAAAAGACTAACAAAATATTCTGTAGGTTGAAGAAAAAATACAGCCATAAACAGTTGTGTAGTTCTTCATTAATCTACCATAGCACTTTAAAAAAAAAAAAAAAAAAAAAAAAAAAAAAAAAAAGGCTTCTCCTTGGTTGCAGTATCATGGATAATGGGAGAGTTTTCCTTGGTTTATGTGAGGGGAGGAAATTTACGTCATATATACAAAATTTTCGTCATATATATGACGAAATTTACTTGGATTGAACATGGCTTAGAGACAATGACATGCACAGGAGTTGCTTTATCTATGTTGAGAAATGCCACAGAAATAAATGGAGACACGATTTAAAATTACACCGGAGAAAAATTAAATCTTTTAATTCATTTTGATAAACTGGTAGACAAAAATTAAAATTAATTGTGCTTATCTTAAATGCTTTTTTTTTAATTTTTTTTTTTTCCTAAATTATATAAATAACCTCTACAAAACAACCTCTGCAAATACCTGAGGGGACAATGTAAAGAGGATGGGGCCAAACTCTTCTCAGCAGTGGCCAGTGATAGGACAAGGGGTAATGGTTATAAATTGAACCCCAGGATTTTTTGTCATATGAAGAAGAACTTTACAGTTCAGGTGACAGAACACTAGAGGCTGCCCAGAGAGGTTGTGCAGTCTCCTTCTTTGGAGATATTCAACACTCACCTGGATGTGATCCTATATAGCATGCTCTAGGTGACCCTGCTTGAGCAGGGGGGTTGGACAAGAGTCTCTCTCTTCCAACCTCCACCATTCTGTGATTCTGTAATACAGTTACAAGAGATCTTCAGATGTTGTGAGAAAAGTGAATCTTTAATTCTTGTCATAACTGAAAACAAAATATTTGATGAAAAAATAACATTTCTAGACAGATTATAATTTCACTATTCAAAAAATATCCAAAATGTTTAGATCTTAATAATGTTTAATGAAAAACTATTCATTTTCTACAATAGTAATATGGAATTGGATGGTTTGACTTTTAGGTCCTTTCTAAAATACTATACTTCAATAGCCAAATCATTGTAAGGAAGCATGGATTTGAGGCTGACTCCTCTAGTTAGTTTCCAATTCTAATAACATTCACGTAAGTATCATTTGTACTGAACTGTCAGGGAACAAATCAGAGAACATTTTCTGTTGTTACCAGCAAGAATATCTATCTTACCACAGTACTGGAGCCTAGAGTTCACCAACAGAATGGAAGATTATGTTTTCAATTTTAAAGCTTAATCACCTACTCTGCACTTTTACTGCAAAGCCAGACCTGAGCTCATCTTTAACTAATGAATACGCAATAATTATAGAAATATTTTTTTCTAACCATGTGTTACTAAGCATATATTTCTTAATAGCATAGAAAGGTTTAAATTATTTTTCAATGTAACTAAAAGTAACAATTAAATCTAGGAATTATTATTATTTTTATTATTAATGTCAGAGAATCAATATATTAAACATTAAGAGGATAGTTATTTTATTCCAGGAAATAAATATATATTATGTATTTTTTATGTAAAACACAGGCAAGTACTCAGAAAGGAGTTGAATCATGTACAAGATTCATAAGAACAGGTTAACTTTAGGTTAGTAAACAGGTGTAAAATATCATAAAAAAAAAAAAAAAAAAAAAACCACTTTGCTATTTTAACAGATTCCTCATCTACAAATATGATTCTAGAAGAAAACAAGAGCATTCAGAAGTGTCACACTATTTCTATGTAGCTAGTGGCTATTTGGCTCAGATTTTGCATGTATTAACAGATCCGAAAGATGTGCAGCTATTCATTTGCAATTCAAAATGCCTGTATAACAGTATCTCTTATGAGAAATACAATCTATTATAATAAAATATCACTCAATAATGACTTTGATAGTTTAGGAGTGTTGATTAATGAAAACTTCTGCTTGAAGAAAAAAAAACATCAAATTGTGATAATTAATCATTTACTGAAACTGTAGGAGATTGTGTACAGACATACACACTACTGTGAGTACAACTTCTGATTCTTCTTTAGCAGTAACAGGAATCCATTATTTTATTTCCCCATTGTCAGGAGTAGGACTTCTACTAGCAATACCTTAGTAACATTCATTTATATATGCATATGAATGACATCCGGCACAACAAGAATAATGGTCATTTCAGTAATAGATGTGCCAAACAAAAGAGAAGCCAGTCTGCAATGATAACTTCAGTATTAATCATTCAGTCTGCTTTTACTCTTTGGATCTTATTCCTTTGCTATCTGGGGAATAGATTTTTTTTTATTTTATTTTATTTTCAGATTAAATGGCGGGATCTTCAACTGAGAAAGAGCACCCACTTCATTGTGTCTGTACACTCCAGAATATTCAAAACATGTATGTGTTTAGAGGACTACAAGAAAACTCCATTTAGCTGTTTATCTGAAGTACATATGTATTTTCTTTTCCATTTGTAGGAGAGAATGTGCCACAGTCTTAGAGAGCACTTTATACGTTATCCTGCCACAAAGAGACAACCTGCTGTGATTAATTGGAAATTCATAGGAAAGCTGCCTCAGCCTACTAGCACTGCTGAGCCTGTCCTTCTAATACTAGCAAATTTGGAGCTGCTACCATCGATCCTCCACAGTTCATGAAAAGAAAATGAGATACAGATACATACCAAGATATGAAACAGAATTAGTAGATATTAGCTATTAGCTATTAGTAGATATTAGTAGATATTACCTATACTTACACGGGTTGCCAAAATTACAAGACAGTCACTTGTGAATGTGTACAGTTACACAACTAGAACATGACAAAAGGTAGAAAAATGAAACAATATGATGTTTGCTGGGGATTTTCTTACATCATCTACATGTCCAAGACATTTTAGAAATTAATATCCTAATGTAAGATAGACTAACAGTCTCACTACCAAAAGTTGAATTTGATAAACATTTAGCAAAATGCTCTGCAGTCTTTGGTTGGGAACAGGGAAAAATGGTTGTTCATACTCTGGAGTAAAAAGGAGGAATTTGGATGGGAACTATCAGAAGAATTAGAACACATATGACAGCTGCTGTGAATAAATTGGAGGTAATTTTTAAAAAAGAATAATCCATGGATATGGTGAATGCAGGAAATGGGGAAAAAGGTATCACCTAGTAAGCATAAGATTAGGAAGGACAGTCGAACAGTACTTGAACAAAGAATGATGACAGGAGAAAAATGTTTTTTTGTAAGACAAGGAGACTAGGTGTAAAAAGTTTGAATAAAAGACTGAGATGATGAAGCTTAGAAGGAAGAGTACAAGCTGAAGAGCACAAAAAAGTGCTTTTTGATTTTCTGCTTGTGAACATGGGATCATAGAAAAATTAATAGCAAAGAAAGACTTGATTGTTCTGTGAAGGCAACAGGCAAGTGGTAGAAACAGAAGGTGACTGGAATAGGCAGAGAGTTAACGGCTCTCGTTTAATGAGAACAATAGAAATATGTGATCATCACAGTTCATTCAAGAACTTGGAATGAAATCACGTTTTAACTGTTTCCAATCAGAATCTGCACATTCTTACCTTCCCTTCTTATTGCAAGTCAGGGTCTACCAAGAAAGAAAAAAAGTGCCTGCACTTCTTTCTGATCTAAGCTATTATAAGCATAGTATTTCAGAGGTTAAAAAATAAAAATAAAAATAAAAAATAAAAATCTCAGTTGGCTATTTTTGGTCAACTTAAATCTACTTTCTGCTTTCTAGTTACAGCAAAAGGCTTGCATCAAACCAGAGACTGTATTTAAGAATGGTCACAGTCATTACTCAGGACGTTAAAAGATGTGAGGAATTCAAGAATGACTGTCTAAAAAGTACATTTGCTTCAGTTTTATGTAAAGAAAATAAAAAGTTTAAGGTGTTTGCAACACAAAACGCATAGATATACAGCACTCTGAATGACATCAAGTGTTTCAGTTGTGATGTTAGGTTCTCCAAAACAAGACTGGAAGTCAAAGCCAGCTCAGTACATGAGATAAATCACAGATGCCACTAAACATTATTGATGTGAATCAATACATTCAGATTTTGATACTCTCCAGCTTTTACAGGTCATAGGAAATTTGGTGCTTTGGCTCACATGGCGTAACTGATACACTTATGTTTCACAGCACTGGGACAGAAGTCTATTGTTATACTTTTCCACCTAACTCCGAACATAATGCACAATCACTCAAAATACTCCCTTAAAGCTTACATCTTAAAGTATTTTCCATGGGTTTCCGTCCAACCAACTTCATACATAAATAGTTTTTTACTTAAAAAAAAAAAATAATAAAAAATTGTAAATGAGTTCATTTTCTATTCTGTTTGTTTGTATACCAAGTATCAATAAAACTTTCAAAAAGTTACATGGCTCCAGACACTGTGAATACACTTACAATTTTCAGAAAAATATGAAACATCACATCAAGTGTATGTCTATAAGAAAGTTGCTTGACTAGAACAAAGAAAAACTAATTCTGAAAGACATGTTTAATATAAACCTGGAAAAAAAAATGCAATAAAAACTGGCCTTATTTCTTATAATTGTACTGTTTCTGATTCTAACTTTACTGCTGAATGCAGAATATTCGCTTTGGTTTAGAGAGTATTTTTTTCTGAATAATCTTGTTCAGCTCTTTCTTCTTACACAAATTCTATCTAGCATGTTGACTACAAGACAGAATTTTAACCTTGATGTTCAGAGGAACACAAGACAATGACTTAAAGGCTTGACTTTATTTACCATCCACCTGGAGAGAAGGAAATTTGTGCAGGAATAGTATTGGTACAAAAATGGATAAAAGAGAGATGATGGTGGTGATCATATCTGGTAAAGAGTACTGTGTTGGTGAGAAGAGTAAGTATATGAAAAAATCAAAAATTGTGATAACTTACACAGAAATGCAGACGTATCCCATCAGAATATATTATTGATCATGAAAAGATCAATAGTTGCTGGGTTTTCTTTGTTTGTTTTTGATCATTTGAATGACATATACAAGTGTGTTTGAAGGCAGATGCTTTCTCACAAAAGTGTCCTGTAATAGCCATACTCATACTACATACGTAGCCATTAGTGGTCATAAATGTTGGTCATTATACATACAAACAGAAAACCCTGTGAGTAGCCAGGAGGTATTTGCTTCATGTGTTTATAACAGTATCTTAGCTTTACCATGAGCAACTTGTACATACACAAAGATGAAAATATCCAGCAAAACAACCCAGTACAATTCAGATGCTGTCACAAAAGCAATCATGCTCATATTATGACTGAAATGCCTTATTAACTTTAAAATAATATTCTTATGAATATGTGTAGAGTCATTTAAAAGCAGTTAGCCAAACATTTCATTTTCAAAATGCCTCTCAGCAGCAAAGGTTTCATTCTCTGACTATTATAATTATCAGTCTACTTTATTATCCCAAGACAGAGAGACCATATATTTAAATTAACTGTGACTTTGCAACTAATTTTCAGATTTATTAAAAAAAAATAAAAACATATGGTACCTTTCATGGGACATTTGTTCTGTTCATTTATTAAAAACCTTGACCCTCCAAGAATTTTCCTCAGTTCAATTAAAATTCTAGTATAATATTAGTCCGTGCATCAGTGTCATGTATTTTTCACATCTCAAAAATAACAATATACATATATCACAGAATCACAGAATAGTCTAGGTTGGAAGAGACCTCTAAGATCACTGAGTCCAACCTCTGACCTAATGCTAACAAGTCCTCCACTAAACCTTAAGCTCCACATCTAGACGTCTTTTAAAGACCTCCAGGGATGGTGACTCAACCACTTTCCTGGGCAGCCTTTTCCAGTGACTAATAACCCTTTCAGTAAAGAAGTTTTTCCTAATATCCAACCTAAACCTCCCCTGGCACAATTTTAGCCCATTCCCCCTCGTCCTGTCACCAGGCACGTGGGAGAATAGACTAACCCCGACCTCACTACAGCCTCCTTTGAGATATCTGTAGAGAGCTATAAGGTCGCCCCTGAGCCTCCGCTTCTCCAGGCTAAATAGTCCCAGTTTCCTCAGTTGCTCCTCATAAGACTTGTTCTCCAGACCCTTCACCAGCTTCGTAGCCCTTCTCTGGACTCACTCAAGCACCTCCATGTCTTTCTTGTAGTGAGGGGCCCAAAACTGAACACAGTACTTGAGGTGCAGCCTCACCAGAGCCGAGTACAGGGGGACAATCACTTCCCTGGCCCTGCTGGCCATGCTGTTTCTTATACAAGCCAGGATGCCGTTGGCCTTCTTGGCCGCCTGAGCACACTGCTGGCTCATATTCAGCTGACTATCAACCAATACTCCCAGGTCCTTCTCTGACAGGCAGCTTTCCAACCACTCATCTCCCAGTCTGTAGCTCTGCTTGGGGTTGTTGTGCCCCAGGTGCAGGACCCCGGCACTTGGCCTTGTTGAACTTCATGTAGTTGACCTCAGCCCATTGGTCCAGCCTATCCAGATCCTCCTGCAGAGCCTTCCTACCCTCAAGCAGATCAACACACATACCTAACTTGGTGTCATCTGCAAACTTACTGAGGGTGCACTCAATGCCCTCATCCAGATGATCGATGAAGATGTTAAAGAGGACTGGCCCCAGTACTGAGCGCTGGGGGACTCCACTAGTGACCAGCCTCCAACTGGATTTGACTCCATTCGCCACAACTCTCTGGGCCCGGCCATCCAGCCAGCTCTTAACCCAACGAAGCATATGCCAGTCCAAGCCATGAGCAGCCAGTTTCCTGAGGAGAATACTGTGGGGAACGGTGTCAAAAGCCTTACTGAAGTCAAGGTAGACCACATCCACAGCCTTTCCCTCACCCATTGTCACCTTGTCATAGAAGGAGATCAGGTTCATTAAGCAGGATCTGCCCTTCATAAAACCATGCTGACTGGGCCTAATCACCTCCTTGCCCTGCAAGTGCCGCATGATGATTCTCAAGATAATCTGCTCCATGAGCTTCCCTGGCACTGAGGTCAAACTGACAGGCCTATAGTTCCCTGGGTCTACCTTCTGGCCCTTCTTGTAGATGGGCATTACGTTTGCTAGCCGCCAGTCAAGTGGGACCTCCCCCGATAGCCAGGACTGCTGATAAATGATGGAAAGCGGCTTGGCCAGCTCTTCCGCTAGTTCTCTCAATACCCTCGGGTGGATCCTATCCAGCCCCATTGACTTGCGTACATCCAAATGCTGTAGCAGGTCACCAACCATTTCCTCGTGGATTATGGGGGCCACAATCTGCTCCTCATCCCCTTCCACCAGCTCAGGGTACTGGGTGTCCAGAGAACAACTGGTTTTGCTGCTGTAGACTGAGGCAAAGAAGGCATTAAGCACCTCAGCTTTTTCCTCCTCTCTTATATATATATAAAGAATGAGAGATGCTCATTCTAGCTTTAGTTTCAATAGTATACAGTCTTTGTATTGAACACACTATCCTCTTTTCATTTTTACTTTTTATTTTATTTTTTTGCAAGCAGATTTCATATATTTATTGTTATGTTCTAAGCATGGGCCTACCTGCTCCATGTCCTCATGAGGGAGCGCTCAGGCTTCAAGCTTCACAAACCTGTAAGAAAATACAGGTCAAGTGTTTGGAGCTAGACACTGTGATAGACTACAGAGAGAACAGGGATAAATGCTCCCATGTGTTTTAATATTGCCAGTTAGATTTGGTCCCCATTTTGTTTTAATCTACTGCATTCTTACTACCAAGAGGTAGGCTATACCAAGCCTGATACTCTTAGTGCCTATCATCCATCTCATCACTCCATGCTCCTGTGCATGAATGTCACTGTCCTGGGTTTGGCTGGGATGTTAACTCTCCCTGCAGCAGCCCATACAGTGCTATGCTCTGCACTTGTAGCTAGAACAGCAGTGGTATCACACTGGTGTTGTGTGTGCTGCTGAGAAGTACCAGCACAGCATCAGGACTTTCTCTAACCCTCCTAGGGGGTGGACAAAAAGTGAGAAAGAAACATCATCTGGGCAGCTGACCTAAACCAACCAAAGGGATATTCCATACCGTATGATGTCACACTCAGCAATAGAAGGTGGAAAAAGGAAGAAGAGGGGTGTGGTGGGCTCTCGTTGTGAAAACGTCTGTCCTCCTCCCTAACACCAGCTACGTGCATTGAGGCCCTGCTTCAAAGATGTGGTCAAGCATCACTCACTTGTGGGAAGTAGAAAGTAATTTCTTTCCTCTGCACTTCCACACAGCCTTTACTTGTTTTGTTTTGTTATTCCCTTCCCCCTCCCTCTTCCCCTTTCCTTTTTTTTCCCTTTAGTTGAATTGTTTAATTAATAGTAATGTTTCCTTAATAATGTATATATATATATATATTTCTCTTTAATTAAATTATCCTTATCTCAGCCTGTGAGTTGTTCTTTCCTTTACTTCTTCCCCTCCTCATCTGAGGAGGGGGAGTGAGAGAGCAGTTGTGGTGTTCAGCTACCAACACAGTAAAACCACCACAGTCACATATTCAGTGGCGTTTTATAGTAAGGTAACCGTAGGTTTGTGAACAGACCTCTCATTGTTCAAGATGTATGTCAGTATCAACAATAAGATTACTGAAGGCCTCTGACCTGGGGAACAAAGAGATCCCCATCATTGGCCATGGCTAAAAAACATATTCTCTTGGATCAGTTTTCAAGGAGGTCTTATATGTAAATGTTATAGTAGCATGATACAGCATAACCACTTCATTTTGGAAAGGTTAAATCAGCCTATCTGGAGGCTGGAGATGTCAGCCTGATAAGTGGTATAATTGGGAAGCATAGGTGTATACTATGCCTCACAGTACCAGACCTTTACAGATATGTATCGTGGAAGGTTGTATTCAGAAAAAGGTATGAAAAGGAGATCCAGCTGAAGCATCCAGTCTAGCACATCTACAGATCTGATGGAGACTATGTTTTCCAATGTCCTTGCAAGGGATAGAAAAGAGGTCAATGCTATAGAAAAGAGGTCAATGGTATAGAGCACACACTGCGGGTGAGCAAGAAGCTTTGACCATCCCTGGCTCAGCTGCCAGACAATGCAGTGAGTGCTGAGCTTGTCAGTACATGTTCATGGCTCACAATATAGGGGTCTTCATCTGAGTGAGTACAGACAAAGCTCAAATTGGTCAAGTTACTGAGCAAGGATTTGCCTTACTTCTTTCTTAAGAGGCCTAACCTTGAACCATATCTCAGTCCTTATTTGCAGCCCACATGCATTCCAAACATACTCCTTGGCAAAAGCTGTTTAAAAAGATGTTTAAAGACAGGTAAAATTAATTCAAAAAAAAAAAAATGGAAATATCCACATTATTTTTTTGTCTGATTTCTTGTTTGTAACTCAGGTTTCCTTTAATGAAGAAATTCTCCCAGGCTTTTCTTTCTTTCCTGCTTCACCGACATATTTTAAATTATTCCCTCTCTCTTATTGTTGTATGTAATTATCAGTCTTCACTGATCATTTGTGATTAGTTTTGTAATAGCCTTTGTGCCTCCTCTTTCTCCTCACTTGTCATTATTGTGGAGAACAAACTTGTAAGATCATTATCAACCTGTTTCTCCTCAAAAGAAATCACATTGTGCTGTTGCAAAAATATAAATTTCAGATTCAAATTTTTTTGACTCTTATTTTTTCTTCATGGAAAAAGGGGGCTAACAGCCTTTTAGTTCCTTTGTTTGTGCCTGCAATGTCTCAAAACTTATCCAGAGAACTACTGAAATGTGTTTGTATTTTGACAAGCTCTAAAACTTGGAGCTTTAATATCTTAGACTTAATCACATGTAAGCAAAACCACTTATTTTATTTTATTTTATTTTTAGATTTCTAAGATATATTATAAAGCTATTATCCAGAGTTACATTTAGATAGTGAATGTTATTACAAGTAAATCATACCATGCCTGAAAGCTTTAATAATTTGGTAAATATTTGAAATATGTAATGAATTAAAACACATGGAAAGGGATTTTAACGTTTTATGCACTTAGAAGAAAACTGTTCACTGTTTCAAAAATAATAAACAGTGATCATCTGTGGTGATTTCCAGACCTATTATTGCAATCATTTTGTGATTATTTCTAAAGAAATTAATAAGGAATTAAAATAATTTTTAGAGTAAAGTTGTGCTGCTGCTAGTTTGCATGAAAGTTTGCAAGTAGTTCTTTGCTGCAGTGTTCCTTTAGGTTTTCTGTATTAAATTTCAGTACTTTAATCTGATACAAGCCCCTCATCTGGAACCACTCTAACAGGTTAACATCCTTCTTGTGCTGGGGGCTCCACACTTTAATGCAGCACTCCAAGTGAGGCCTCACAAAGGCAGAGTAGAGGGGAACAATTGCCTTCCTCCATCTGTCACTACTCTATTGATGCAGCCCAGGCTGCAGCTGGCCTTCTGGGCTGCAAGCATATGCTGCTGGCTCATGTTGAACTTTTCATCCAGCAGAACCCCCAAGTCTTTCTCCACTGGCCTGCTCTCAGTGAGTTCTTCCCCCAGTCTGGGATTGCCTGGACCCAGGTGTAGCACTTTACACTTGGAATTGTTGAACTTCTTTAGGTTCAAATGGGCCCACTTCTCAAGCTTGTCCATGTCCCTTCCTTCCGTTATATCAACTGCACCACTCAGCTTGGTGTCATCTGCAAATTTGTTGAGGGTGCACTCGATATATGTCATTGATAAAGATGTTAAACAGCCCCAGTACTAAGATGGACTCCTGAGGGACACAACTTATCAGTGGCCTCCACCTGGACATAGAGCGGCTGATAGCAACAATCTGGCTGCAGCCATCCAGCCAATTTGTCCAGTTGTACTGGGTCTAGCTGGGATGGTAACTTTCCCTGCAGCAGCCCATACAGTGCTATGCTCTGCACTTGTAGCTAAAACAGCAGTGGTATCACACTGGTGTTGTGTCTGCTGCTGAGCAGTGCTGGCACAGCATCAGGACTTTCTCTAGCCCTCCTAGGGGGTGGGAAAAAAGTGAGAAACATCACCAGGGCAGCTGACCCAAACCAACCAAAGGGATATTCCATACCATATGATGTCACACTCAGCAATAAAAGGTGGGAAAAGGAGGAAGAGGGGTGGGGTGGGCTCTCGTTGCGAAAACGTCTGTCCTCCTCTCCGAACACCGGCTACGTGCATTGAGGCCCTGCTTCAAGGACGTGGTCAAGCATCGCTTATTTGTGGGAAGTAGAGAGTAATTTTTTTTTTTTTTTTCCCTCTGCATTTCCACATAGCCTTTACTTGTTTTGTTATTCCCTTTCCCCCTTCCTCTTCCCCTTTTCCCTTTCCTCCCTTTAGTTGAATTGTTTAATTAATAATAATATTGTTAATAATAATAATATTGTTAATAATTGTTTAATTAATATAATATTTCCTTGATAATATATTTCTCTCTTTATTAAAATTATCCTTATCTCAACCCGTGAGTTGTTTTTTTTCCCTTTACTTCTTCCCCTCCTCATCTGAGGAGGGGGAGTGAGAGAGCGGTTGTGGTGTTCAGTTGCCTAATACGGTCAAACCACCACACCAGTCCATCCAATCCACCAAATTGTCCAGACCTCAAATCAATCTCTCTCCTAATTAGAGATAAGGATGTTGTGTGGGACCTTGTGAAAGGACTTACAGAAATATAGGTAGATGACATCAGTCAGTCTTCCCTTGTCAACTGATGCAGTCACTAGATCAAAGAAGGCCACCAGATTGGTCAGACATGATTTTCCCTTGGTGAAGCCATGCTGTCTGTCTCAGATCACCTCCTTGACACTGCTTCCATCTGTTCCATGATCTGTTCCATGATCTTCCCAGGCACAGAGGTGAGACTCGGGATCTTTAGTTCCCTCAGTCTTCCTTTCTATCCTTTAAAAAAAAATGGGAATTATGTTTCTTTTTTTCCAGTCACCTGTGAGTTTGCCTGCCATGACTTGTACCTGTTCATTTTCATCAGGTGATCTCAAACTTGCTCTTTGCTTAGAGTGGGAGGAACTTTGCTCCCGCAGCCACTGATTTTTAGTGTTGACATTATTACAGAGTGATTTTATTTTATTTTATTTTATTTTATTTTTATTTTATTTTATTTTATTTTATTTATTTTATTTTATTCTTTAAGTACCATAGTGCAAGAAACCAAAGGGAAAGTTAAATATTAACTTCACCATGTTTTTCTTTGAGAATTCCTTGAAGGTCAGTAGAAATACAGGGATTTCCAAAATGAATTCATCATTATCAGAAGACTAATCAGAAATTCCTGACAATTCAACATAAGTGAACTATAAAGTGGATACCTACTTGCATTGCCCATGATGCAGTGGAGCTGCATATTTTTTTGAAAAAAAATAGTAAGATTTTTAATAAAAACAATTTTGTAATTTTTTGCTTTATGATCTTTGTTTTTTTTCAGCCATACACTTCTAAGAACACATAAGAAAGGTAGAGCCATGCCAAGTAAAAATCTTATAGGGACACTACCTGTTAGAATCCAGAACTCTAAATAAAGCAAATGGATGGCAACAGTTTTGTGGAAATTCTCTTTTTATCACTGTTGTACCTAAGTATTTAAGAAGTGACTATTATGATAGTCTGGCATCAGCCTGAGAAGACAAATTTTAACAAATTAAATTGATAAAAATTGCATAATGTGAATTAATGTGTCTGACTTATGCAACAGGTATGCAAATTTTCTTGTTAGCTCACTAAAAAAAAAAAAAAAAAAAACCACTCAAACTGATAAATTACCAAAATAACTTGCATAAGGTACTTTAAAATTCAAATACAAAATAATAATATATCTCAGAAGTACATTCACATGTCTGGATTACATAAAATAAAAAACACTACTGTACTACAATACATTGTTTTAAAGAAAAATATTCCAATGTCAGCACATATCAACTCTTACTTCCCTATAAAAACCATAAAAATTAAATCTGTAATTTCTACCAGCCACCAGGTTTCTGCTGTGTTCCATGAAAATAAATAAATAAATAAATAAAATCTGTTTTTAATTGTCCATTGAACTCTTTCATGCTTTTTGTCCCAACTAATGCTAATAGGAATGTGTCCAGTATCCTGAAAGATAAAATAAAATTTGTTTAAATTACATATATAATATATCCTAAAGCATTGGTCGTAGATAAAAAACATATTCCAAATAATTGTAAGATAAACAGGATATTATTTAGAGGAATAGCTAACACATTTCAATGGAAGCTTCTTCATGAAAAGTACACCAGAACAGAATATATAGGAAATGCAAAATGAAGTGTCAACTTTTAATCTCAGCAGTTCCATTCTCATTATGAAATACTTGTTTGGCCTCAACAATGTCTTAAAGAAAAGTGAAGTGACCTTACAGCTACTTTACAAACGACCAGTGAATGAAGACAGTCTTTGAAAGAGTGAATCAAATGCAGATGCAGAAGAAATTCTCTGGTATGAGATGCCTTACCATGGAATGGATCACTGGTAGATGCTGGGGGAGGAAAGTGCCAATGGAAAAGATAATTTGAGGCTAAAAGGTAAAGTATTCTGAAATATTAGAAGCAAAGGAAATATGAAAATAGATAGAGCACAATTGGCAAATGGGGAGAACAAAACCACATTTAGTTCTACCAAGTATGTAAAGCCAGCTAGGAGACATTGCCAACTGGATATAGGCTGCAGTTGAAATATGTTCTAACAACTGCTCTGGGTGGTTTCAGATTTAAACAGTTTCTTCCTTTCTCTAAAAAAGATGCTTAGAACAGTATCTATGCATCCAAAAAACTCTATCGATAAATTTTAGGGTAACTTACATTTTACAAAGCTTGGATTAAATGAAGAAAGCATCATGAATACTATGTGTTTGCCACAAAATTATCAGGTCTCATTTAGAGGGTTTCCAGAAAGTTTCCAACATTTCCTACAACATTTTACCAGGATAATATTCAATATCAATTCTAAATCTAAGCAAAGAGGAATGATTCAATATATCACAGAATCACAGAATCACAGAATTTCTAGGTTGGAAGAGACCTCAAGATCATCGAGTCCAACCTCTAACCTAACCCTAACAGTCCCCACTAAACCATATCCCTAAGCTCTACATCTAAACGTCTTTCAAAGACTTCCAGGGATGGTGACTCCACCACCTCCCTGGGCAGCCTGTTCCAGTGTCTAACAACCCTTTCAGTAAGGAAGTTCTTCCTAACGTCTAACCTAAAAATCCCCTGGCGCAACTTAAGCCCATTCCCCCTCGTCCTGTCACCAGGCACGTGAGAGAACAGACCAACCCCCACCTCGCTACAGCCTCCTTTGAGGTATCTGTAGAGAGCTATATAAGGTCGCCCCTGAGCCTCCTCTTCTCCAGGCTGAACAAGCCCAGTTCCTTCAGCCAATCCTCATAGGACGTGTTCTCCAGGCCCCTCACCAGCTTCGTCGCCCTTCTCTGGACCCGCTCAAGCACCTCGATGCCCTTCTTGTAGCGAGGGGCCCAAAACTGAACACAATACTCGAGGTGCAGCCTCACCAGAGCCAAGTACAGGGGGACGATCACTTCCCTAGCCCTGCTGGTCACACTGTTTCTGATACAAGCCAGGATGCCGTTGGCCTTCTTGGCCACCTGGGCACACTGCTGGCTCATATTCAGCCGACTGTCCACCATCACTCCCAGGCCCTTCTCTGCCTGGCAGCTCTCCAACCACTCATCTCCCAGCCTGTAGCTCTGCTTGGAGTTATTGCACCCCAGGTGGAGGACCCGGCACTTGGCCTTGTTGAACTTCATGTAGTTGACCTCAGCCCATCGGTGCAGCCTATCCAGATCCTCCTGCAGAGCCTTCCTACTCTCGAGCAGATCGACACACGCACCTAACTTGGTGTCATCTGCAAACTTACTGAGCGTGCACTCAATGCCCTCATCCAGATCATTGATGAAGATATTAAAGAGGATCGGCCCCAGCACCGAGCCCTGGGGAACGCCACTAGTGACTGGCCTCCAACTGGACTTGACTCCATTCACCACGACTCTTTGGGCCTGGGTATCCAGCCAGTTTCTAACCCAACGAAGCGTGAGCCAGTCCAAGCCAAGAGCAGCCAGTTTCTTGAGGAGAATGCTGTGGGAGACAGTGTCAAAAGCCTTGCTGAAGTCAAGGTAGACCACATCCACAGCCTTTCCCTCATCTACCCAGCGCGTCGCTTTGTCATAGAAGGAGATCAGGTTCGTCAAGCAGGATCTGCCTTCCATAAACCCATGCTGACTGGGCGTGATCGCCTGCTTGCCCTTCAAGTGCCGCCTGATGACTCTCAAGATAATCTGCTCCATGAGCTTCCCTGGCACTGAGGTCAAACTGACAGGCCTATAGTTCCCCGGGTCTGCCCTCCGGCCCTTCTTGTAGATGGGCGTCACATTTGCTAGCTGCCAGTCAGCTCGGACCTCCCCCGATAGCCAGGACTGCTGATAAATGATGGATAGGGGCTTGGCCAGCTCCTCTGCCAGTTCTCTCAGTACCCTCGGGTGGATCCCATCCGGCCCCATCGACTTGCGCACATCCAAGTGCCGTAGCAGGTCACCAACCAGTTCTTCATGGATGGTGAGGGCCACCTCCTGCTCCCCATCCCCTTCCACCAGCTCAGGGTACTGGGTATCCAGAGAACAACCGGTATTGCCGCTAAAGACTGAGGCAAAGAAGGCAAGACTGAGGCAAAGGCAAGACTGAGGCAAAGAAGGCAATGATATGATACAGTCAATATCATAAAAGTCAATAAAAATATGATACAGTCAAGGACAATATTCCATGTTTCCAGATGGTTTCCAGTTAAGAGTGTGTTCAAGGAAATAGATAATGTATCACTTTCAAATATGGTACATTCTTGGAAACAATAACGAAATAAGAATATTTGTAAGTACTGTAGAATACTCAGTAAAAAGAAAGATATTTATAAGTAATCAAAGAATTACTGTTTTTTTTCTGAATGCTTTTTTTTTTCTTATTTCTTTTTCATGGGCTTTATCTTAAAATTGCATGTAGTACACTGCATATAATATATATAATCTGTTTTTTTTAGGTGCTTTATATATCTGTAAGTGGTAGCATTCAAGTATGCATTCAGGAACAATTTTTCAAAAGCATAGAAATACCTACAAACATGCCATTTTCTGGAGTCCACTGGAGATGTCTTATTTAAATCCTTTAGCGATTTTGAATATTTGTCCTTCACTGCAGGATTCAGATATCATCAGAAGTGTCTCACTGGTTGATAAAACATCTTTGAGAAATCAGTATTCAAAGCTATTCAACAGTGCAGATTCATTTTTATAATTACAATCAAAATGGATAACTAGCTAAAATATATATAACCAAAACTGAAGATTTTCAGGGCAATCGTATAATTATTTCTACTTCTTAAATATCTTCAGATCTATTTATGAGCAAACAAATGGCTTAAATACCTTCCCAAGTAGACCTAAGATTTCCAGAAACATTTGTACTATTGTTCACTACTTTTTTCAAGATATACACCAGAAATGTGCATACTGAAGACCATGAAGACCACCACACTCCACTTGTTTGTAAGGTATGAAGTCATTGTGTTGCTAGCACACATAAGCTAAATTCCTTCCTTTATTTCTGAAAGTGTTTGGGCTTATCTTTCAAGAGGGCTCAGCTTCTGGTTTGGGCTTCAGAAAAAGCAGAAAGTTATAAATGAACCTGGTAGATTTCACACTGGGTATTTACAAAATTCTGGGCACTTTGGAAACACTGAATGCTTGCAAACCTGTATGTGCAGATTTAAATGAATATCTTATTTCCCAGTGTAAGTGAGCCCACAGTTGCCATTAAGGAAACAGATTTTGTGTTATCATGAACTGATAAACTGGGTCACACTTTCAAACAGTAGCATCTGAAAAAGTTCTATTCCTGTCTCCCACTCAAATCTCCCTGCTTGTCACATAATTTCAGAAGAACCTTTGATATAAGCCAAGAGACAACCTTAAGCAATCATTGTTTCTTCTCCACAGAACCTTCTTAAGATCACCCCTACAGGGAAAGCATAGGAAACAGGCAAATATTTCTTCATTCCTTGCTTCCTTGTCTTGTTATAGGATTTCATGAAGAGCAGAGTAAGAGTTCAGTGAACTTTCCCTGTGCATAGAGAACTGCTTAAGAACTTTGATTCTTCAATAAAATAAAAGAAAAATACAGTAAGTGAAAAAAAAAAAAAATTGGGGAAAAGTTGCAATAAAATGACTCACTTACAATTTTCTGATAATTTGTCCCAGACCAATGGTAATGTGTTCATTTTTTCAACCATCCCTAGAAAACACAAAAGAGGGATGGAAATAATATCAGCTTATTATCCTTCCATATTTCAATAAAAGCCTGTTCTAGAGGTTACAGAAAACAAAGGTTTGGGGGTTTAACAGCAGTAGTTGTATGATTTATGGCTCTCCCTATTGCAACAGGCTGCAACATTCTTTGTTCACTTTGTAATACCCAGTTTTCAGAAAAAAGGGTGGAATAGAATTCAGTGAAGACAGAACTTTGATCTACTGTAAAATGATATAAAGGCGCTTTTGATACTTGCAAGATAGCATGTTCCTCTCACAGTGACATACAAGAAGTTTGGAGGTTGAGTTTCCATCAGAGCACAGATTTCAAAGCTTTGGAAAGTAATAGACAGTACTGTATTTCCTTTTGAATTTATACTTTTATTATGGGTATACATTCTTGCAAAGTCTACAAGACTCCATTGCTAAAAATGCCTCTGCGGGACAACTGCTTTCTGCATGACCTGCAGTTCTGACATGCCTCTGCACTGAGACAGTCTTTCTCTTTTATTATTTATTATTATTATTATTATTATTATTATATTTTATTTTATTTCCCTCACTGTCTGCTGACTCGGGAAGACATCTCTACTGCAATTAAGTGCTGGAGAACATTTTCAAGCTTCAACCCCTTCCATCCACAGTGTTAAGAATTAGAATAAAACTATTAAAAATTGAAGTTAAGTTTATGATTTTACTGTAAGTCCAGGATGTTAGCCCTAAATATATTTATGTTGTAAGTCTTAGCCTGGATGTACTCTTCCACTTCTAATATAAGTATTAGCTTTTTTATTTTATTTTAATTTTTTACTTTATTTTATTTTTATTTTATATATTTAAATCCCTTGCTTGTGAGCAGGAAAGAAAATATCAGCTCTGTTAATGTGATATTATCCAAGATATTCAAGATTTTTTTTTTTTTTTTTTATGGTGAATTCATCCAACTTAGCTTCACTTCCCAGACAGTTCAGGATGCTATCAGCATCTTTCAAAACTCTCCCGTCTCAAAAACAAAACAAAAATGTCTTTTTCTTCCAGTTTGTCTTCTTTTCTACTTCTTTCTTGGATGATTTCCCAGGCTCATGTATTTTCTCTATATTACTTTAGTTAATTGCTTATATTTGATGGCCACCTCCGCAAGCCCTATTACTTATTGCCACTTGTGAACCACTATAATACAAGGTGTTTGTTACTTACACCAAGGTCATAGCTAGCCCTGTTATCATTTGGTTGCATTCCCCATCTAGTATTATTGATGATGTTATAGTATGAAGCTTTTGCACCTCACACTGACCCAATATGAACAAGCAACTTGTACTCACCTTACATATGCTGAGTAAGCCTTTAGTTCTTAGCAGCACAATCCTGCAAATGTTAACTGTAAGTCATCATGTTGAGCTGGGAAGCAACATAAAAATTCAGTTGCTGTAGCTTTTGTGGCTTGAAAGGTGACATTGGTTATTTTTTACTAAAGCTTTTGCTGCTCACTGCTAATCTTTTTTATCCTCTGGCCCTTGCAAGTGGGAGTAAAAGTAATGCGTCTTGTTCTATAATGAGAAGTATGACACAAAATCCCCTTCCTTTAATTTAGAAGGACATTGCTGACTTTTACATTCTGATGATTTATCTCTTTATATTTTTAGGAACCTGATTACCAGTATTTGACTTTATTAATAATATTAACAGCTATATTAACAGTTTATAGTTAACAGTTCTGGAGATTTTTCTCCTGATAAACTTTCATGCTCACACTTGATTTCATCCTATCCTGCTGCTATGTTTTAGAAAGCTCTTATTAACCCTTCACGTCTTTTTGCTACATCCATCAGCATTGTATACTGTCCCTAATTCCCAAGGTTGGCATTCTCCAGTTGCATGCAAGCCTTACTACTTTTACCACAAAGAGAATCTTTGGGTTATAAGTGCACAAGGTTACATATTTTTATTGTTCTTTGGTATCAGCAAGACGCTAAACTGGATAAGATAATTAAGAATTTGTCTGTGTGACTGAAAAAAACAAAAAGGTAATATAATAATAATAATAATAATAATAATAATAATAATAATAATAATAAAGCAGTCAACATTCAAGCTGCAAATGTCATTTTCAGCCAAGAAGAAACCTTGTCTGGCTCTCAAGTATAACAGCTCTTTCAGTGCTGCTATACCAGTGACTGGTGGCAGTATGCCAGTGACTGGATTTCCTTATACCTCAGTTTTTCCATCTGTAAAATGGAAAGATAATGACTCTGAATTCCTGTTTAGTATTCTTTTTGTTACCACTTAAAACCACAACTTCCATATTACTTTTTTCACACAATCTGTGTCCAACTTAGATTTCTCCCTTTATCTTTGAACTGTGAAATCTTGTAACTAGATATCCATTTTGCCTTGTTTAGAGAACTCCTAGTTATATCAATGCAGATATTCAAATAATATACAAATGTAAACACACCATCTTGGAAAAAAAATAAAGGATATGCAAGTAGAGAAATTATCCTCTAGTTTTAAATGCCATTACAGGAAAAATATGGAAAACAAAGATATGAAGTCAGGATTTTCTGAATTGCAATCTTATGCACAGGCAAATATGACTTGATATGACTTATATACATATAGATATATGGTTTTTATCTAAAAAATCGTGACTGATGTTACCCATATTCCAGCAGAGATTGAGGCACAAAAGTTACAAAGTAAACTTAGTCAGGGGTGCACAGTTCTTTTAAGAAGCAGAATTGAGAAGTGGTATGGTCTAAACCACCATAAGCACATGAGTAAAAGAAATGACATATAAGGCTATTCAGAAAATCCTAACATGTCTGAAGAATATTTGATGGTCTACAGAAAGTGCTACTAGTAATTAATAATCCACTATTAATAGCCAGTTAAAAATGTAGCTAGTACAATGTTTTCCCCAAAATTCAATCATTGCTTAATTTGATTCACCACTTAATTTGATTAAAATCTCAAGAGCAAAGTTATCTGTATTAAAAATAACATTTGCTCATTATCCAATAATATCTGGCTTTAGTGATCAAAATAATTTCCTCTGTAGTTGTAGAATGTGTCCATTTAATTAAGAAAGAAGGACTGGAAAAAAAAAAAAAAAAAAAAAAAAAAAAAAGATATATTATTGAGCAAAGTAGGTTGGAAAGAAATACATAAAACTATCGCTCAGACTAGGGTGGTACAGGTAGAGTGGTACAGATTTGGGCTCCATCTTGGAGGGACAAACTGTGGCTAGTATCTAATCCTGTACCTATTCAGATGAAAAAACTTAGCCACTTCAGCTAAAATATGTCACCTTCTTGTTTCATCAGCAAACAGACTACAAAGTCCTTTGATAGAGAATATAGGTGTATCTGTGTTGCAAGAAAAAAAATCTTTCAAACCATAGCCATTTTATTAGGTCAAGTTTCACACTATGAAATAGGATGTAATGTAAACTAGTCTCTTATAGTTCATTCTTGCATATATATCCAAGTAGATAAAAGTCAAATTTTAGAACTATACAGAGCAAATAATAATTATAATTAGAATAATTAGAATATTAGAAGAGATCTCTCAATCCAGACACAACTCCAACTATGGTTGCATGGTAACTAGAATACAGAAAGAATGGTACTGCACCTAAAACAGAATGTCATGCTGGCAAATAAGTATAATTTACACCTACAAGGGAGAATATTAATCCTAAAATAGTAATTCTAAAATCTAATCACTTCGCTTTTTCCAATAAGTTTCTCTAGTTATAACTTTTGTTAAAGTGAAAATGTACTAAAATATTTTCAGATATTATGAAGAAAGCAGAAATAGGTGATAGAACTCAATCTAAAAATTAGGCAGAAGGATCTATAACTATTTCTTTACAAAGTATAGCAAAAAATATATATAATTGTATTAATTATCCTTTTGTCTCATTCTAGATAGCAGTTCAGTAAAGTCCGAGAACATGCTTAATTTTAAGCCTCTAACTAATCCTACTCTTATTCACAAACACATTTAAACTTAGCATATTAAATACTTAATGTTTGTGCCTCTCCAATAAAATGTTACTTTCTTATCAGCTGTGGTTAAAGAAGACACATTCTAGTCAATTGTTCCTTTTATCAGTTATTAAACTATTTAACATTATGGAAATATTTAGAGACACGTGGAACAACATCAAGCAAACACAGAAGTATCTGTACATGATTTGGTGCTAATGTGGTTATTTCATTACTTTTCTGATAATACACTGAGTTTTATATTGACTTAGTTATCTTAGTGTAGTCTTAGTTTCCTCAAATTGTGTTTATTTCCAACATAAAAATGAAGACATTCCCACAGAACTCCCAATGGTGAGTTTGAGTGAAGTTTAATACATTCTTGAGGTTATACTAAATCTGCCCTTTTTGTAATTTGTTTTTCAATCTTGTCAATTATGCATGCATTCTAACTTCAGTGACAGCCAAGCTTGCTTAGTTATATAGGATTATTATTTAATGAACTTTTAAAAATGTATTTGATGATGCATTTAATAAGACATGAGGTTATGAATTTACTCTTTCTTATTTTCCTCTTAAAAGAGGACATAACCAGAATATAATTGACCAAATCCTTCACCAATGTAAATGAGCTCCATTGAATCAAAACCCGTTTTTCACTGTTTTGTTTCATCCTACTCCTGATGATGAAGGAATGCCTGTCAACTAATGTGATATGTAGACTACTTCCCAAAGACACACATGAGTCATTGTCTGGAACATGTTTCTCTAAAGAAAATCATCAACACTTGCAGAGAAACCTATCTCTATCAGTATTTCCTTCCTAAAATTAAAGATAGCCAGCTTGGCAAATGCTGAGACTTGGCTCTCAAAAGGTTTGAGAAACAGAGTTATGAACAGACTGCCAAAACAAAAATGGTTTAGAAGAATACAGCAAATCCACTAACAGGACTGGGACCAGGCCAGTCATATTCTAGAGATACATTATATAAATTAAAACTTCATTTAAAACAGGCAATAGCAGGTACAACCAAAAACAGTATAAATCCAGAATTTCAGAGAAAAAATCTTACATCTTACATTTTTCAACTTGATCAGCAAAGTCTCACACAAGGAGGTTATGTAGAAATGACTTTTAATTCCCTGGATTCAGTCACTTGACAAAGGTGGAAGACCAATGAATCATCAGCTTTAAATATTGATTCCACTGTTGTTGTTTTTTTTTGGTATTGTTTTTTTTTTTTTTTTTTTTTTTTTTATTTGTAATTGGTGTATTTGTTCCGAGTGAGAATGATGGGTTTCAAGGCAAATAAAACATCATATGAGAAAAGAGATCATTATAAATAGCCTAAACATCCTGAAAAATAAGATTGTTCTGTGTCTTGGTGAGCATCAATGATTCTGCACTACTGGTTCTGCACAATGGATTTCTGACCACATGAAGGCATGCTGTTGTCAAAATCTTCTGTTCCCACTTGCTTAGAAGTTATGGTAAATCTGTTCCCTTTATTATTTATTTATTTATTTATTTATGGATCCTATCATTTTTTCCACTGCCAGTAACAGAGACATGCTATTTCTGTTGCAAAATGCTATCATCAGTAATATGTGTAACTACCTCCAGGAAAGTAAGTTGTTAATTTAGCTTATGAATAAATAAATAAATAAATAAATAAATAAATAAATAAATCTCAGAACATAGAGCTTTGTCACCCTTATGTTCACTGCTCTATCTCCTGGACTACTGTTTTATACTGACCATGACCAAAGTAATGTACCTTACTGTAGAGAAGAGACCCCATAACCTCTTAACTCCATGATTAGGATATTTTTGTTGTTGTTCAGAGAGGAAGACCTTCACTGTAACCTTGAATTTTTGTCATCTTCTTTTGAATGGGGTTGGCCTGAAACCTGTGCCAAAAAAAAAAAAAAAAAAAAAAAAAAAAAGTAGAAGATTGATGATGACCAGTCTGTACCTGGAATCTCTTTCAATCACTTTAATATCTAATTTAGGATAATGATCCACATTAAAAATAAATTTCCACCCAAGGAAGGACAGGATTTATGGAAGATGATAACACCCTTCTGCAGGGGGATATGGAGTGGAGGAGAAAAAAAAAAAAAAAAAAAAAAAAAGAAAAAGAAAAAATAAAAAATAAAAAAAAAACTTTTAAATACTAGCCCTTCCTCTGATTTGAAACAGA
>CM021731.1:100483989-100537235 GCA_011075105.1 Heteronetta atricapilla
AAAAAAAAAAAAAAAAAAAAAAAAGAAAAAGAAAAAAGAAAAAAGAAAAAAAATACTTTTAAATACTAGCCCTTCCTCTGATTTGAAACAGAAAAATTACAAAGCTGCATACAAGCTGCAAACAATAATGTTTAACTGCATATATTAAACAATCTGTGAGAAAAACATTTTCTGACTATGGAACAGAAAATGTTTTAGAGGAGAAAAAGGTAGCTATTTTTCAGAGAGAAAATCCATACTGTCCATAACCATAAAATAGTAATTAAATTAGCAGACAAAAGGAAGAAGATAGTAATTCCGAAAGAAAGGCTACATCGATGAGGATGACAAGGAACTCTGAGATTACCCACTTCAACAAACTTTAAAAAGAAGTTATATATCTTTTCCACTTACATGGCAGTAGTAGTCTATATGCAAACTGTCATTCTAAAGACAGAAAAAAAATCAATTTAGGCTGAGGAGCCCTGAGCCTCCAGTAAGACTAAGTTGTCCTCTCTAAATGGCAAACTTTAGTATATAAAAATATCAAGATTTAAAAGAGTATATATCAAGAGTATAAAAATATCAAGATTTTGCCCAGACTAATTTCTACCTCCAAAAAACCATCAAGTTTTCCAACCACTTTAAAAATCAATCAATCAATCGATAAATGTCTGATTAACTAAGAGTTGTTATTGATATGATGATGGAAGTAGCAGTAGTAGTTGTACTAATTAATCATTATATTTAATCATATAAATATATATACTATGTATATTTATTATGTAAATATAACATATATCAATATATTTTTTTCATTAATAATATGATACATCCCTCTAAATGCCACCATACTTTCACACACAGAATCACACACAGAATTTCCAGGTTGGAAGAGACCTCAAGGTCATCGAGTCCAACCTCCAACCTAACGCTAACAGCCCACCACTAAACCATATCCCTAAGCTCTACATCTAAGCGTCTTTTGAAGACTTCCAGGGATGGTGACTCCACCACTTCCCTGGGCAGCCTGTTCCAGTGCCTCACAACCCTTTCAGTGAAGAAGTTCTTCCTAACATCTAACCTAAAACTCCCCTGGCTCAACTTAAACCCATTCCCCCTCGTCCTGTCACCAGGCACGTGGGAGAACAGGCCAACCCCCACCTCGCTACAGCCTCCCTTGAGGTACCTAAAAAGAGCGATAAGGTCACCCCTGAACCTCCTCTTCTCCAGGCTGAACAAGCCCAGCTCCCTCAGCCGCTCCTCACAGGACTTGTTCTCCAGGCCCCTCACAAGCTTCGTCGCCCTTCTCTGCACCCGCTCAAGCACGTCGATGTCCTTCTTGTAGCGAGGGGCCCAAAACTGAACACAGTACTCGAGGTGCGGCCTCACCAGAGCTGAGTACAGGGGGACGATCACCTCCCTAGCCCTGCTGGTCACGCTGTTCCTGATACAAGCCAGGATGCCGTTGGCCTTCTTGGCCACCTGAGCACACTGCTGGCTCATATTCAGCCGACTGTCCACCAGCACTCCCAGGTCCTTCTCTGCCTGGCAGCTTTCCAACCATTCCTCTCCCAGAAGGAGAGGAATACTTTCTCTGAGGTGAAGTGTCATAATATCACTGAAATACCTAAGGAAGATTTTTACCTGGATAGAGTAGTCTTCTAGGAAAATACCTCCCATGGCCCACCCTCCCCCCTTTTAAAATAAAAGAAACCCTTAACACTTTACAACCTGAGTTAGAAGAAATTTTAGTTTAACAATAAATAAATAAATAAATAAATAAATAACCTGAAACCTCAGCTTTTCAAGCAACTGCTATTTATTGTGAAACTCCCCAATACACAGTATGCACCGAATGTAACAAGCCCACATCTACAGAAAAAAGCACAAATCTGTACAACTGACATGTGTACCCACCCAAGCAAATGCCTCCCACATCAAACACTCCATATCCAATCCATCCACTTTCCAAAATGTATTGTACACATCCAGGGAGAGCTCCCCAAATTGTCTGGGTGAAATTCAGCAGCCTTCCAGTGACCTTGCAGAGACAATTGATGAAGGGCACAGGCAACAGGGGAAGTGCATTTGTCACAGAAGACACAAATCAGCCTTGATCCCCCTCTCTTTCTCTTCCAGGGAGGCTCCCAAAAGCCTTTAAAAGATGAAGTAATTCTCATGTGAACAGGAATTCATAACACAAGAGGATATTCACAATTATGTGCTCAGCAGAGGCATCTCTTTTATAAAACATTGTGATTTCTCTGAGTTAACTAACATCCCACAGATGGTAAATTCACCCTTTCCCCTTTCTTGAAAGTTACAAAGATAAAGATATGGTTAACACATCCACACAGACACAGATACCAATTATCTATTAACCCATGGTCTAAGTAGCACAGCTAATTAAGTTAGAATAATTGTTTTTAACTGTTATTTAGTTTTAAAGAATGCTGTTTCTCTTTCAGACAGGAAGAGATTATAGCCCTCCAAGCTGCATGTTTTCTTCCAAACAATACTAGATACTCTAAGATTCTTTGCTTACACTTGTAGACCGTAACAGCTACAACAGTACTGTTACTGTAGCAAGGTACTACATAAATTTAGGAGACCAAATTAACCTGAAGATGTTAAACTTGAAAACACACAAATCAGTAAGTGAAATATCTGTGAGAGCAAATTTAGACTAAAAAGGGAATGAAAGTAAATATAAACTCTGAGTTATAGCTATTGTGATTGTCTGCTTACAGTGAAAATGAACTATATGGAAAGCGATGAGAAGGAAAAAGAGAAAGCAATAAAATTTCTTAAAGTTGAAAATATTTATCAGAAAAAAAAATAAATATTCAAGCTGAGAGCTCTTATTGTGAGAAGGGAGGAAAAAGTGATAAGAAGAAATAGCTGTGGATTAAAAAATACAATTAAAGGACACAAACTAAAATAATGCACATACAAAGAAAAAAAAAAAAAAAACATTTCATCATATATCCACATTATTTTTCATATAGAAAATGTAAATAATCTCCAGAAGGGGGTATAAAGATTTCATTTATAAGATTTTTCTTTAGGATCACAAATATTTAAAGACCTGTTTTTTAAAAAAGACAATTCTAGTTGTTTCCTGAAAATATGCAGGCCCCTTCAAAACATCCAACAACAATGTTTATTTTTACTTATTATTACTGTCTCTGTTGCTGTCACTTTCTTTTCCAAACTACCATGGACACCACTAATGTTGTTGGTGCCATTTCCGTAGTATTAAAAAAAAAATAAAAATCTCCATACAGTAAATTTCCAAGCAGGACAGATTTAGACTAAATGAAAACAGTTACACTCCCCCCACTCAGACCACGACTCCCATTAATATCTCATTAGTCAGCCAATTGCCTCATCCTACTTAAGATATTAAAGAAATGAGTGGGTCATAAAACTCTCATAACCATTCATTTGTATCAATGTATCTTTGCAACAGTATACTTCATGCCCCCATAACAGCTCAGACTTCTCTGAGTACATCATTGAAAACTCGTTTTAATAAAACAAGGTCATTTTGGTTTGAATTTTTAACTTTGGTGGCCATCAAATTCTTTTCTTTTCTTTTCTTTTCTTTTCTTTTCTTTTCTTTTCTTTTCTTTTCTTTTCTTTTCTTTTCTTTTCTTTTCTTTTCTTTTCTTTTCAAAAGGTTGCTTTGAATACACACTGGAAACAAAACAGCATTTTTGCTGAAATTTTAAAAATATTGAAATATAATCCTACCTAAATAAACCAAGCACATTAAAATAAGAAAAGTGTAGCTGCCACAAAGAAAACATTCTAGACATCAGAAGACAGGGGATTTATTATTATTATTATTATTATTATTATTATTATTATTTCTAATAGAAAAGAATGCTGAGCAAACATTAGACCTTTGGGTCACTTTTAATAGAGAGGACATTTTTGGTTATTTGTTACTCTGGACTTCTTGCATACAGCAAGGTCAACATCACAATAAGCCTCCAGGAGAAAAATATTTTAACACTACTATTTTACTTTGTGAAATTGTCACTAATACGTCATGGCTTAGCAAAGGCATTAACACCTTTCATAGATGTTAGCACTTGCTTCCAGAGCATTCTGATCATCTGCTGTCCAGCAGAGCAAGAGTCTCCAAAACACAAGTGAACCCAGTGAACCCACAGAATAAGGTAGAAGCATTCACTTTCCAGGATGATCTTGCATATCACAAAAATTTTTGGTTTTAACACTTAAAAATAAAAATTAACTACATATCCTTAACTTTAGAAATATTTATTTCAAAATTTAAGGCCTTAGCTCACTCTTCTACTAGTCTAACTTTTAATAAAGTGGGATCCTTTAATAGTTATTACAAAAGGTGAGAGATTTGCAGAGTTAACAAAGCCTGAAGGCTTTCAGCAGACATAGATTTTTCTGTTTAGATTGTTATATATCTAAGTTGTTTGCACAGCCTCAGCAAATAAGTTTGAATTTATCTTTTTTTTTTTTTTTTTTTCATGAACTGATCTTTTTTTGTTTCTGATCAATAGCAATTTAAATGTCTTCCTTCTGAGAATAAAAATGTCAAGCTTGGTTGTCTACTTGTTTCATAAGATAAATGCTTCTCAGTTTTAACCTGGAAAACAATCACATTTGTTCTTTTAGATTTAAGAATCACTCAAAGATGAGAGCCAAAGTGTATGAGAGAGATGAAGAGATAGAAAAGTCATGAATTTAAACTGTGTATGAACTCAAGCAGAGCAAGGCAAATCTGAAAGTTTGATGTTGCTGTGTTTAGAAATTATTTATCATTTAAATCCATTAAGAAATTAAGTCTACAGGAAAGATGTTATCCATGGATGCTCAGTGTGTTAAACATTCCCTAAGACAATTGTTTCAACCAGTGGTAGAACTACTAAGAAGAGCAAAGTACTTGTACTTTGTACACACTTTGTACAAGTACTTTGTACACAAGTTAGAGAATCCTAAGATCCTAATAATGTCCTTTACATATTGCACCTGTAAAAGGGAGAGTTTGTAGTAATGTATGAATTAACATTGTAATGAGAACTGAAACTGTATGACAGAATTTTATCATAATTCATATAGTGCTGTGAGCTACTGAATAGGGTCAGGGTCTCATAAATGTAAGGCTTCTCCCTGGCTCTGTCTTTGATGAACTCAGAAAAATCATTTAATCACCCTTCAAGTTGGTTTCCCAGAGGAAGAAAGTGAAAATCTTTCTACAACTTTTTTATTATTTTAAAGATTGCTCTTAAGATCTAGTTGTTATTAATTGCTACAACACACAGAAAGTTGTATTAGATTGAGAAATTCATTAATTTTTACTAGCTGTTTCAGACTGTTCCCAGTCCAACATATGGGATTGCTTTTATTTCTGAGCTCCTCAAAGTAGGCCACAACTGGAACAGAATATAGGCTGACCCAGGAATTTCAGAAATACTCAACAACATTGATGACCCCAGAGCAGAGAGAGGACATAAAAGCTTCTTCAAAAGCATGGGTTCAATGTGGCATGTCCTGGGTTCTCAGGTCTGGTGGTCCACTTAATGCTGGCACCAGCCTCAATTTCCCCAGAAACTGTAGTGTTAAACTTGCCTTGAATGTGCACAGCATACAAAGAAAAGTCAATTATAACAGATATCTCATGGCCATGAATTTCTCTAGCCCTCTTCCTTGGAGCAGCAAGGAGAAGAGGTCTGGACCTCACTTCTCTCTTCCTCCCACCCTTACCTTCACTTCTCACTTCTTTGCAGTGTCTGATTTAAAAAGACAGAGAAACTGAACACCAGCCACAACACCCTTGTGTGGGTGCCTGCTGCCTAACAGATACCACAAAAACAATGTTTGGCAGATTGGCTCTACATGTATATTGATGTGTTTGAGCGGAAGATGCAAAGTGACATGCAAAGCTAGAGAACAGTTACCGCAGCAATGGGTGGACTACAGGAATAATGCAGATTCATGTTGACAATTAAGTTAACATGACAGGCAAGCGGAGTGTTCTCTTAAAAGCATAATTACTTCTATTTTACAAACAGGGAAGCAGAGCCACTAGGAGATAATTGTTCTTACCCAAATATCTCAGGGTTAAAAATGAAAATTGTTTAGATAAACTCTGATGTTTTTGAGGTTGTGTTATGGAAAGTTTATCACACAGGGCTGTATATTTTTCTATTTCAAATGACAGGCTACATTAAAGTAGCCTGAAATAAATGAATGGCTTTCACAAAGAAAAGGATGCTTTACAAACTTGCCAAGAGATGTCTAGATACCAAAAATTAGTGTTCTCAATTCAACTAGTTCCAAACTTTTATGCAACAACAACAAAAAGTCTTTGATAAAAGCTGATTAAACATTGTTCTACAGAAAATAAAATAAAATAAAATAAAATAAAATAAAATAAAATAAATAAAATAATAAAATAAAGTCCCTGACGGCATTCACATTTAAATATCACCTTTAAAGAAGTTTCTATCAAACTACAAAATGTTACAGTGATCATTTTTAGATTAAAAAATTATCTTTAAAAGCAGAGGAAGCTAAACGATGCTGCAAACATTTACACATAAGTTGCATTTATGCATAGCTTATGCAAAGGCTCCTGGCCATTTAAAAAATCAACCAACCAACCAAACAAACAAACAAAACAGTCTAATGTTTCAATGCACTGTTATAACCACTGCCTGATATGCCATCTATATTTATTATCCTTGTTTGAATGATTTCTTGAGGGAGGTTATGAAGGCAACGTGATTCAAACGTTATCCAGAACACAAACTGGCTGCTTGTCCACAATAGATTGCCTCATGCTTTAAAGCCACATAGGACAAAAGCTCCATTCTCTGGGCCTAATTTGTCTGTCCCAAAGCAGTTTATCTAAAAGAAAAGTGCTTAGCTGAGTGCTTATCATGCTTGCATTTTATTCAATTGCAAGTCCATGATGCTTCATTCCTCGGTTTCATTGTCCACTTCTCCTAGGTACTTCATGCTTGGCAGTGACACTGGTAATCCAGATCAAGGAAGGTGCATGGCTGAAAATAACACAGTTCTAAAAGCAGAGAGAAAAAATAACCTTTCTTCTTAGTTTATGTCTGGTGACAGCTGGAGAGGTAGAGATAAAATAAAAAATATTAATAAAAAAAGGCTCTACTGAGGAAGAAAGTTAGCTTGATCCCCTGAATTTAAACACAAGGAATTACAGTTTTATGAAATTTCTACACTAATATAAGAGACAAAACATAAGTAAAATTAATTACAATTAATCAATTGCAAAATGTATGCAAAATTAATTACAATTAAAACTCACTCAGTTTTAAAACTATGTTCTTAAGAAACTAAAACTTTCTTTAGTGTTGGTCAGAAGTTTACCAGAAGAGGAAGGCATACTACTTATTTTGGACCTACGAATTCTCTACTTCTGCTTTTGAGATTTTTATTTTTATTATTACTACTATTTAAATAAAAAGTAATATCCAGGGCAATACTAGCCCAAATCCTGAGCTTATTGTTGACCTATTGTATAATCTTAAGTGTTAAGTTTTCTTGGCAGTATCATTTTAAAGGTAAAATTTAACCTGGTGGGAGTGGAAGGGATCATTGCAATTCAATGGATAGCATGTTCAAATTCTTAACTATTGAAGTCAATGTTAGCAAATGTAGAGTTTCTGCTTCCTTCAGATACAACATATATTTATGAAGCAATTCGCTAGCAAATATTGATATTCCAGACTAAATGGAAACAAGACCCAGATTTTCTTTAAAAGACAGAGAACCTACTAATGACCACCACCACCTTCTACACATATTCTAGCTCTATTTACTTCCTCAGCAGTAATATTCTTGCATTATTTGTTGTCTCATTCTTTTTTCTCTCTCCAGTGAAAGTAATTGATACTCCCAGTGAAAGCACTGAAGTTACAGATATATAGACACTTGACAGAAAAAAAAATGAGGAATCCTTGTTAAGCATTAAACATATCCAAAAGTTTGGAACATGGGTAGTGATATACTAAAAGGTAAAGTTAGCATGAAAAATGTATGATTTGTTACAACTCACCAAGCCCATGATTACTAATTCACTAGAAGGAGAGTTTCTATGAGCTCATTGATAGTAAAATACCTGCTGCCACAACACCTGGAATTTGTAATACTTACAGTCAGAGAATGGGTGTAACAGTCAATAACATGGCAACTTTCAAAACAATGAATTGTGCATTTGACTAAAGCTACTAGTTATTTTTAACCATATGATTAACAGATAGTGAAAGTATACCTCTGTAAAAAAAAAAAAAAAAAAAAAAAAAGTTTCAATAATTGTAATGATATACTGTTCTCCAACAAGCTGTTGCAAATTATGTTCCTGCTTTGATTAAATTTGCTGAAAAAGTCACCTGTTATTTTCTGTGAATAGCTTCTTTCAGTCTTCACACCCTCCAATTTTTCATAGCCACATTACAATCAGTGAAAAACTATTTCCTAATGAAATAATGTATGTTGCCTTGTCTTGTTCTTATATTTGTTATTTCATTGCAACAGAGCTTCTCCTTCATAATTCAACTAAGACTGAAATACCCTCTCCCCCACCCCCCACCCCCCCAATAAATCTGGTGGGGTTTTGAGGTATTATTTTAATATTTCTTGTCTCAAAGTGGACAGCATGCTATTCCCTCATTTAAATAACCTTTTGTTGGCAATAATTTAAAAAAAAAAAAAAAAATGAGAAAGAGAAACCTAAATGTAATGCCTGGGGGAATATTGAGTTCAGTTGTAAAACAATAACATTTCTTTCCTTTGAAAATCTAAGAGTAAAAGCTTATGGCTTTTGTACAATAGCTATGAGTAATGCATACAAGTGACATTTTTTATTGCATGGGATTCTCCTCATGCACATCTCTTATTTCTTTGAGATAATGCAGGCAATCAGCAATGCACAGACAACAGATCACATTGTTCTTAGTGTTAAACAGATAATCAATAGTCCAAGGCAATAAAATTAAATGTTTTTAGCTTTATTAAACTTTGGAGACTGCTGGTGAGTAACTAGAAAATAAAAGCAACATTAAAAGTCAATTAGTATAACCATTATAGCAAAATATTTGCTTTCCATTCCACTACAAAACTGAATTATGAAACGAAGTAAGTGAGCCTGGAAGCTCATTGTTATAGCCATGTGAGGATTGTGAGGATTATATATCCATTTAGCACCAATAGGAATAAAAAATTATAATGCAAATGCAGACTGAGGCAATCTACATGAAAATCCAATAGATGTTTGGTCATATCAATGAGCAGAAGAAAACAAAGACCAACACTTTATGTGGTTTTGTTTCAGTTCTTCTGATGTTGAAGAGATTCTTTGGGGATTAGAGGTTAGTACATGCTATGCACTCATGACCCACACAAGTTATGAAGGTATGCAAGTAGTCCATTAACTTCTACTAATTGAAAATACTCAGTGTTCTCAAGTAAACTATGCAATTAAGCATTTTAATGGATTTAGCCAAAATATTTAACATGGCTGGCAGAGCCTCAAAGCCTCCAGACCTCAGATAACTCCAAGAAACATCAGTTATGTTTCAGATAACAACTTTCAATAACCAAATATAAGAAGAAAGTTTAAATCATTGAAGTGATTGAGAAATGTTACATTTTAGACTGAAATTCAGTTTTAATTGAATCAGCAGGTGTATGTTTTTACAAAGAGCTGCAGTCAAGAGAAGCTTCCAATGTATATACTTAAAGTATACACAACTACATATTAAAGCTTTCACAAGTCACATCCTTGGCAAGTTTATTTCTGGTGTCTGTAAACTCAACAACTGAAGATTGTGAGTGACAGAGATTTATCTGTTTTAGGCAAGATTAAACAAAGTCATTGTAAAAAATATATTTCTGTCTCTTATTTGTGAATCTAGCTTTTCAGAATGTCGGGATCTTCAAAATATTATATTATCCAGATACTGTGAGATGCTACATAAGTGACAATACCAATGATCCCCAACACAAATAGTTGTGGAGCTCTGTAGGGGGCTCTCAAGAAATGCTGGTTATAGAGGATGATATACCTTAGCTATCACTCAACTCTTCACAGCGGTTCTGTTATAGCTTGTGCAACTTAATGCCATTGCTTTCTCATTCTAGAGCACATCATTGCTGAAAAGCGGTGAGCAATATTAGCCTCTTCAGTAAAAATTAAAGCTTTTTTTTTTTTTTTTTCCTACATCCATTAAATATCTCTTTTTACAGACTAAAAGGTAAGATTCCAGATTACAATTATCAAGAAGATTCAGCTTACAACGATCAGAAAATTGACTGAAAGACAGACAAATAGGCTATAGTGGAGCTCAACTAGGCATTAGCAGTAGCAGCATAGGTAACTATAGTTTTAGATCATGCATCACACATTCTTTTAAAATTCACTTAAACTCTGAATACTTGACTTTCCATAAGGGTTTGACCTTTTCTGCCAAAATTTCTATTCAAATAGAGACTTCTAATCCTTTGAGATATTTTCAGCATATATAAAGACTCAAAGTTTTATTTAGGGCTTTGTTTAAAATTTAATTCAGGTATTTCCCAGTTGCTTTGTTCATCAGTCCTTTCATCACCTCCAGCAACATAAAACAAATTATGTAAGGTCAATCTGAAGATTCTAAAATAGGCAGATAAGGTTTTCATGAAAGCATATTTACCTCAATGGCAAACACATTGTTGCAATTCAAATTAGAAATTCTTAAAAAATATATATTACCATGTTAACATTTGCAGTATTTATGCTACTCTTTTGTACTAATGGTTATGTGAAACATTTAAGGATTTTTGTGTATGTGTGTTTTTAAGTATATTAGTTTAGCTGCCAGTATTTACAGATTTAACTTCAAGTGTAAGTGTTATCTGAAGAGCAATATTAGTTATTCATACTGTATTTTAGTCTACCTGGCTGTGTGCCAAAAAGGTAGGGAAAAAGCAGCTTTTCCCAGAGTCCTCAATAAGAAAATAATAAGATATTCTTTTGACATATTTATATAAACAGGAACCTTAAAAAAAAAAAAAAAAAAAAAAAAGTGAGAGTGTAGGAACTATATTTGAATTACTTTTTTAAAAAAAGTCAGAACTAATGCTTTAATCAATGAGGTTTGTTGGTTTCAATTTTGGGGGAGGAGGGTTGGATTTAATTATTGTAGTAGTAGTAGTAGTAGTAGACTATACTAATCTAATTCAGGTCGTTCACAGTCCTTTCATACTATTAAACAGTTCCTGGAAATTACCCACATATCAGGAATTGCAGTGTCATGCTTATTTCCCATTTACAAACTTGAAGTTCTGCCTCAAGACTTTCCTCCCCTTCACCCTCTCCCGTTCCCAGGGAGAAAAAATAACAAAACAAACAAACTAAAAAAAAAATGTGTGTATATATAATTATTCACTGTAGAAGACTCATTAGGATCAATATTTCCATAATCTGTCTTTTCTGTGGTTTTAGAATAAATCTTATTTTTATTTCAGACAATACCATGGGCTTCACATCATGCTCTGGTTTCTTCTTTGGTCTAGACATTACAATTTCTTACTGTCTCCATGCCCTTTCAACTTTACAGTGTTCCTCATTGTTAGGTTTCCTGCTGAAGCCCAGAGAGATCATGTTTGACTCTCACTTGCTAGTCATCATTCATCTGTTTCACAGCTTCAGTTTTGACTTCTGAGATCAGTCAGTCCAATGGACTCCTTTCCACATCTCTCTCATTTTTAAAGCCTGATGTTTGCCTTTCCCACCATGACTATTACTCACTGTTTGGGACACCTCCATTTCTGTCATAAATAAAGAGATAAATAAATGTCATGTGCTGCTTTTAGTCACATTCAAAGGCACCCTTAATGTTTCCTCAAGTTTCAGTTCTTGACTTCCAAAGAGCCTCCATCTTCCCAAACTGTCAAGTATCTTTCCTAACATAGAGTAGCTATAGTCAGGATTAGTTGTCAGTGGGCAAAGCATACATCGGTTTTCTGTAGTCTCAAGGCATAGATATATAATTTTCTTGTTTCTCTTCACTGCAATAAAGAAACTGCATCTATTTATCCAGCTCATGAACAGATGGACCAGACTACCTCCTTGCTACTGAAGGGTTTACATGAGTGATATGCACTTTATAGAAACAGAGGATGGAAGATATTTTCACAGCTACAAAATATGCCTGCTTCTCAGTTTTAGACAGGCTTATCTCAGAGATTTCCAGAAACATTTTAGGCTGTTTGCCCTTTTAACTTTGTGTCTCCTTACTACACTAGGTGACTGTTTTTAAATTTCCACAAGACTAGGAGTGGTAGTAGAAAATTAATCTCTGCCTATTCACTTAGACACAATCTAGAAGAAAAAAATAATAATCAGGCTCAAATGGAGCAAAATGAAATCCAAAGCAGAAAATTATATCCATTTTTTAGAGTCTACCACAAGATGAAGGAAGAAGACGTCAGAATAAGTTATTGTCTAGTGATATTTGGAAAGATTCATCTCCCTCCACCTCCTTCTTCCCCCTGCTCCTTTATATATATGTGATAAGTGACTGAGTCCCAAATATGATTAAAATTAAAGTTCGTAATTTATTAAGCGAATAGAGGCAAACAAACAGTGCTGGGTGCACCAGGAGTCTCTGCTCCACCAAGACGCACACCTATTACATCAGGTGGCTGATTTTTATGCTCCTAGACAAATACATATTCATCACTATTCCTAGAAAAGGCAGGGTTATTATAATTAGTTCCCAGAATCCAAACCCTCTCCGGATGCATGCGTATCAGTCTCTGGTGGTCTTTCTGGGGGTCTCTTGTGCTGAAGGCTCGTAGTCTTCCTCCCAGGCTTTGTCTTTCGGTGGTCCTTCAACTCTCCCTTTCTCCCTATTTGGTGGATCTCTTTTCTGGATATCAGAGGCTTAGGCAGTGTCCCATGCAAAACTTAGCAGTTTCCTAAAAAAACTCCTTGATCCTCTTATCTCCCAGACTCGAGTCTCAATGTTCGCCCTTCAAACCCTCTATTTACACAAATTGCTGGACCGTTCCTTTGCATGATACAAGAACTATGTACAGTAATCACTATGCTTTTCTTAACTAGAAGGTTATATTTCATCATGCGGCCCTAGCATTGTTCCATACTGACACAAATCAAATGAACACATTTCACATATATATATATATATGAACACTTAGGATCATGTTTTGCCTATCCTCAAAGACACATACACATAAAAAAACAGTTATGAAGAATTATTATCAAACATAATTATTCTACAAAAAGAAACATAATATCACCACACTGGTATTAATAGCTTTGAAATTTACAAATCTGATAAAATTAAAATGAAATACTGTACTCTAATGAGATAATAATCTTATCATAACTGGAAAATGGGGAGGTTTACCAAATTTTATGTAATCAAAGAAAGAAGGAAAAACAGCAGTAGGAGAATTTACAGAATAATGTGGAATAATTAAACACTTCTTTCCTGAAAGTCTGTTTTAACAATTTCAAAAATCAGTTACCTCATTAAGAAATACAAAAGGAAAAAGTGTTGGGCTCCTCCCCTCCTCTCACATTATTCCCCAGAGCTCATGAAAAAAAAAAGCAACTCTCCTACTTTGGTGAATCTGTCCTCACCAAACTGCTACTGATCCATCAGGTGAGCTGAGCTACCTTTCATCCCACTCCAGGCTGTTCCCGTTTCCTTACTCCTCCTTGCTTCACTTCCCACTACAACTAGATGCTTTTTGTTTTGGTTAATGACTGCAGCTCTGCCAAGAACCTATGATCCCTGTCAAGAGCACAAGTCTTCCAACTCCAAATAAATCTCCAGCAGTCCTTTTAGTGCTCTCAGTTTGTGTGTAGCACAAGTCTGCATGTCACTGTTTACATTTTTTTACAACTGTACCAGTTACGTATAGATGGTTGGCATGATTATTCTGACATGAATTACTTTGTATGAAGACCTTTTCATATTGTAGAACATATATGAAAAGGCATGAAATTCATATTAAACTTTTCAGCTTTATCACTTCTTTACTTTCTTTCCAGTTGTCAAAAGGATGCCTTTTCCTCTGTGGTTTTCTTCTTGCAAATACCTACAAGAAAATAAAGGTTGAGTAAACAACAAATACAAATACAGATTTATTTGAAGCAGTCTTACAGGACAATTACATGTTTTTTTTTTGTTTTTGTTTTTGTTTTTGTTTTTCAGTTTGGTTTGGTTTTACTTGTTTTTCTATCGGTATGAGAAGATGCAAAAGAAATCTTTCTTCTCTTAGGCGCCTGCCTAAAATTAGAGCATTTATTGAGAACAGTCTAGAGCCACCATATGGAGAAGCATGTACTTCACCATGTAAAGTAAGTGAGGTCTGAGGTGTCTTTCCAGAAGTATTAATAATTATCCAATATACCCAATACAACACCCATTAATAATATCTCATACTTCAGCTACACTCATATGAACCAAGTATAGTCTCAACATTTATTCATTTATAATTATCAGCATCAAAAGAGGAAGGAAACGGCTGTGGAAAGGAGGGCAACACTTCTAATGCAATCAGATATAGAGTCTGTTTACTGATTTCAGGTTCCAATAACCTTACCAGAAAAAAAAAAAAATACATATATATATATATGATCTTGAGACTCCTTTAATACCAATCTGATCTGAGCTCTCCTTTCTGATGAGATTTTAAAATCATTTGGCTAATGTACAAAACAAAGTACAATGCTGAAGTTTGAAGGAACATCATGAGTTTGTGATACTCCTTGGAGGACTTTGTAACCACAGCAGAGCAAAGATGTGTTTGGTTTTTGGCAGCAGTTGGCAGAAGAATTTCAGTGGTTCACTGTTACATTTTTTGGATAAAGTTTAAGGCTAAGGCTTAGGAATGCCTTGGCTAATGTCCAAGTTATTACAAATTGCTTTAAAGATATTTAAGTAAAACATTTTGAGAGAGGGTTTTTTTTTTTTGCTCATTACAGCATCTTGAGAAGAACTCCATGTCATAACTTCTTTAAAAGTAAAGCAATGTGTTTTTTCTCTTAAGTTTATTGTAAAGTGGATTTAATATTTTCTAGAAAATGTAGAATGCTCCAAAGTACTTCATGGATATAAGTGAGGTGCAGAAAAAATTAAAAAAAAAAAAAAAACAAACTGGGAGCCCTCCACCGATTTCTTCACAAAACAAATAAATAAATACAAAAGTAACTTAAAATCTCAACAAGCTGAATATGAGACATCAAATTGCTGCCAGATAACATGGAACTGAAGTCTGTTTAATTTCAGTACATCTCACCTGAAGCCAACAGAGACCAATGCAATTCTATGCAAGGAAATGGAAAATTCTGCAACTGATTAAAAATAATATTAATAATTAAAATAATAATAATAATAATAATAATAATAATAATAAACTAAATTAAGAACCATACTGGAAAAAACAATCTTTTAGTAACAGAACTTGGTATGTTGATTCTGTGGTCCAACCTTTTCCTTTGGCTGCATCTGAACACCACAGGACGGTTATTTTTTATAAGTAGAATAATGCATGCAAGTGAAGCCTTAAAACTAGCTCCTCTCAAAAATCTCCTTTCCATGCTTGCCTTCTCTACTGCTCATGATAATTACCAACTACCTACCTGTAAAGCAGAGGGGAGTATGTAGTTCTTTAAAAAAAAAAAAAAAAAAAAAAAAAAAAAAAAAAATTTTCTCCTTTCTACTGTTTACCAACCCTGAAGGCAATCAAAAATTACTTTCTATTCAAAAAATAATTTTAGTACATAAGAAGTATACAAGCCACAATGAAACACAGCTGAGATCAAGACCAAAACCAAGACCAAAATGATGCAAAAGTATTGCAGCTTTATGAAGTATATACAATCTCAGTATTTTTGGATATAAACATTCAGCTAAAAAGGTTTTTTTTTTTGTTTTTTTTTGTTTTTTTTTGACATCAGCTATTCAGTAGGAAGTTAGAATTTCCCTCAAAAGATCTATCTTTTTTGTTAGTGAAATACCCTATTCCCCCCAAAATACTGCCTTAGCAAAACATTGACCAACAGCTAAATACATACATTGATGAAAAAAAAAAAAAAAACCAAGAATTGGCTTCCAACTTCATAAAAATCTTGATAACTTCCTGTTATTTTTCTACTTCTGAGCTATAAATATGCCAGGCATATATACTTTATTTTATACCCAGCAGTAAACTTGCTGACCTAATTACTGTGTATTATATCCCCTCAGTGAGTCCATACAATACTCTCTTCAACAAAGTTTTGAAGCATGTTATTGAGTTCCTGAAAAAATCTCATCTACCAAACATACTTAGAGACCTTTTAGATATGATCAAGTGTAGCTGAGATGAGTCATCCTTCACAAATCGTTGATTAATGGGGTGTATGAGTGCAAACAACACAGCCTGCTTACTCTCTCAGCTAAGTTTGTCTGAAGACTCACCTACCCAACTATATCTTATTAAGTATTAAAAAATAACAGAGAGTAACTAGAGTTGCTCTCCTTTTTGTATCCCCTACCTCTCTAATAAGAGCACAGGCTGAGTTGAAGGATCATGCTTGCTTGTGCAAATCTCCAGCAGCAGGAGAGGATCCAGCACTTAGAATGGCAATGTCAGCTGTTCTGCATCTGGTCATGGTCCACATTCCCTGCCCTCATGGAAAACCTTGTTCTGACATTCAGAGACCTGCAGCAGTTTAGATCCTATGTACACCTGAAGCGCTGTATCATTATATGAATATTGTATATGTTTTCTACACTGTTATTTCCACTTACATTTAAACCTTTGTTATCTACATAGCATAAGAAAATAATTCCACCATTTTCTCTTCATGTTTCAACTTGATTTAGTATACTTTAAATTGGAGAATTGTCAGTGTTTTGTGTAATATTGGAAGGAGTTAATGACCCAGGAAGAACCTTTCCAAGATCACGGTTGAAATGAAAATGTTGGTGCAACTGTTGTGGTCTAAGGATGGAAGTGAGATGAACAACCTTCAAGAGCTCATATGGTCAACTGGCTCAGCTTCCCACACCCCAGATGTATCAGTCGGTCTAGTTAAAGATATTATGTCTTTATATGTTGTCTCTTTTCAGACCAAAGGTGATGTAATCTAGAACTGATATCCTCCACAGATTCAATTTTTCAAGCATACATTTTTACTTGCTGGTAGAAGCTCCAACAAAAAATGTTTTCACAGTGACATTTAAGATTTCTTTAAGAGATGGAACAAAAATACAGAGAATTAAGGACTTCACTGTCTAAAATTATTTTATTCAATCCACATTTTCCTCTTCATTTGCTAATAGGAAAGTTTCTACGTGTCACTTCACTTTTCTCTGATAAATTCTTCTGAAGTTCTTATTTTCTTTTGAACTCTTTGTATAGCACTAACACATTTAGCTTTTTCTTGACATTGTCTTTTCTGTGCAGCCTTCTCTATGTGGATATATGGTCTATTTTTTTCCTGTGCTTCAAATCTCTATGATATCATATATGGCAGAATGAGAATGCAGTCTTTGGCCTTGCTGTGATTTGTTAATCCAGAAGCACAATGAGAAACACCCATCTTGAAATTGTGGACTTTGCTCCAGGGCCTTCAAAAAGCATAAACTCACAGGCTAGATCTATCAGACCCGTGGTGCATGCAGTTTGATTTGTAGAATCAGACTGGTGAACATACACCAAGTGACTTCATATTGCCTGTGCAATGAGACATACTACATGGGGGTACAGATCCCCTTCAGATGCCAACATTTTGGTTACAAAAGATTTTTAAAGACCTTAAATTTCCTCCACTCATTTCTTTTTGTTCAATGTCCTTGCAGCTGAGTTTCAGCCCAAATGTTTTTTTTTTTTTTTTTTTTTTTTTTTTTTTTTTCTCCTTCAGTGGCTTCCCAGACATTCTTATACATGAATGTGACTGTACAGTATGGATGGACAAAGCAATGTTATCAGCTTATTGAGAGTATCACGTCTCTTAACTCTTTACTGACTGCAAGCCCAATAGCATCATCAGAGATATATAGGAAAAAAAAAAAAAAAAAAAAAAAAAAAAAGTTAACAGCTGAGAGCCTGTGGAACTGTGGAGTGCAGCCATTCCTATCTGCTTACAACAGCTGTCAGTCAGACTGGAAGTGTCTTAGGCTTTGAATAAAATGATTGCTTGGAGGGCTAGGCACACTACCGCACAAGGAAATGCATGCAGAATTGCTTTACTCTTCAACTGTATTCCTTCACACCTGGAAACAAAGATCGCTGCCAGCTTGAGTTGTACAAAATCATTATTTAATTGTACCTTTGTCTTATGCTTCTATTGTAAGAAAAGCTGTTATTCTTAACTATTGTCTACTCTTATGGAGCATTATGATCAATATAATTTCTGTATATATGTTATTTTGTACTGCTCCTATTCAATCCTTTTTGAAGTCTCATTTTAATCTTTCTTACTTTTCCTTTCTCCATTCTGAATATTTCATTCCTACATTTTCTGACAACTCATTACTAGATGTACTGGCATTTGGGTAATACAGGATACTTGAGAAAAGCCTAAGACATTATTCTATTCTAACTTCAAAATCCAGTTTCACACTCAGATGTTGTTCTTCAGCGACCATTCTACTGTTTTCCTTGCAGTTCTCCTCATCAGTAGGTTTTGTTTTGTTTTTGTTTTTGTTTTCTGATATTTAGGAGGCACCTTCTGCTTTTATAAATGGGAAAGGCAGAAAGGGAAAATAACCCACATTAATTAAAACTAGTTTGATCCAGAGGCAATGAAATGGCAGTAGTTCCTCAGACTTTTCTTCAAATAGACTACCAACCTAAGGTTGGTAGGATAAAAGGATAAAAATTATCTCCAAGTGGAAAAGTGAATCTGGAGAATTAACAGGACATGAAAGACTTGGTTATGCTTCAAACTACTTTTGCAAATTCTGTTTCCTCCACAACAGAATGAGAAATCTGTGTTTCATTAGTACACTGAATCAACACTTACAGATTTACAACATACAAATTGCTAATTTTAAATATGTGAAAACTTGTATGTTTTCTAATTACTCTTGCCCTGGGAAAGGCAAAACAAGTTTGTCAAATGTGATCTTTCTGCATAAAACAAAGCATTATGATATTAAAAAGAAATCCTCAACATACCTCTGTGCAATGTTATGTAGGTGTTATTTGTCATTTATTTATGTATTTATGCTTGAGAAGTTCACTGAAGCTCACCACCTATGTTTTTTCTCAAAACTTACTGAATTTTTTAACAGTCTCCGTGTTGCTGTTAGGTAACATAAACACGTATTTTTCCACACTGAATAGTCATTAAAAGTAGTTGTCCACTCCATATTTAAACTATACTAAGTGAATATTTCTGTAGATAAAAAAAATGTTATATTTGAGCAGGACTTTGGATCAAAGGGACAAGTCAGCTCACTCCCACTGACCAGTGGGATAACCTGACCCACTGATCAGGTTATGACAGGGTGTTCGTACTATAGATAAGCAAGTTATTTGCCTTTATACACTATATTTTGTTCCATACAAACACATGCTATCACTTACCTTCCTACATAGGAATGCATGCTTGGCTGAGTACTGGAGATAGAAAAATGTAACGCTGATACATGACAGTCACTGTCAAATTTACTACCTCCCCAGAATGCCCCATGTTCACAAGTACAATGGTAAGTGACCATTGTTCTCCAAGGAGAAGTTGGTAGCAGACGTGTCATCGCATTCACTAACTTTGGAAACTATTCCAAGAAGAAACTATTCCAAAAGGGGCTTTGGCTGGTAAGCATGTAAAACAAGGAGACTCATAGATGTCTAGAAAACAGAAATGTATTATATTGGTAATCTGAGCCTGTGTTAGCTATTTAACCACTGCATACATCATCATGATCATGTGTCATTGATAGTTTTCTTGTATACTACAAATAAATAACTAAACACTCTCTATATAGCCTTGCTTATATTATGCAGGATACAAATATTAGGTGCACACACACAAGGAATGCATAGGCATAAAGATATCATTGTTATAATTCAAAGAACTTTGGTTACTGTAATGTTTTATTTATTTGCTCGTCCTCCATCAAGCTATTAGCTAGAGTGATAATTGATCAAGCAATTGCATTTTAATTGTGGTAATAGGGCAGCTTTGTGATTTATTCCTCTTTGTTTTGTTTCACTACAAAGTAATAATCCTAGCTCAGATGTTTAACCACCCACCCAATTTATCTATTGAAACAGCTTCACAGCTATATTTCATTAATCTCTGTAGGCACTACAATGGCTATGGCAATTTCTCTCATTCACACAATAATTTTTTAAATTGTGATGCTGTTGGTTATTGCCTTCTTAATTTGAATTTATACCGATCTAATATTTTTGTTAAATTTGTAGATTATGGAAATTGCCAATAATTTTATTATTTTTATTATTTAAATACGATAAGCCTGACCCTGTCCTTTTTAAAATTGATGTTAAGCAGCCATCTCTTTAAGATTATCATAGAAGGTGTAAGATCCATGGAAGTATAATAGGATACAAGAGATAAGAAGCATACGCTGAGCTCCCAGGTAAACAGAATTTGCCATAAGTAGATTGAAACTAAAAAAAAAAAAAAAAAAAGGTCTGAAATTGTAAACAGCTACAATATCAACTGTTTTCAAAGTAACAAAATCGACATTTAAAATTTCTTCTTTTTAAAAAAAAAAAAAAAATGTGATTCTATGTGTATCTATAATGTTAATTGAAGGGTGCATTGCTAAAAGCTTGTTAATTGGTATATCTCCTCTGAAAACAGAAATACTACTGCTTTGGGCCACATAAGGCGTAAAACATCCAAACCAAAGTAGCAACAGAACTTGGAGAACAAAGAGTCAGAATCTTCTTCCAACAAGATGAAAGATCTTAACGATACTAGCTGTAAGACAGGTCTGAAATGCAGCACTAGAGGCCTGGCTTTGAGCTAATTCTTCAATGCCACTCTCATCAAAGGTTTCAGATGCACATAAATGCTGATTGTCTTCTCCCATCTCTGCTGATCTCTCCCTAGACATGCAGAGTACTCCATTCAAAGAATGTTTCAGCAACTACTGTTGATTGTCAGAGTTCAATAGTTTAAACACTGTATTTTCCTCTATGTTTTGTTTTAAATTTGTCTCTTTCTGCCTACTAGCCTGACAAAATCATGGGCTCATGTCAAATAACCTTATGCTGCATGTTTGACTTCTCAGTAATATTTATAAAAAGGTATTTGTAATGACATCTGTATTTATATTGGTAGCTCTCAACTAGACTGTAAGGACATTGCCATATTAACAATACCCTATACATGGAACGCTTTGGGTAATGTCTTCTTGACTTCCATTGTTTTGTGTAGGGCAAGAGGGTAATGTTTAAATCTTTAACTGTCTAATGCATTGCAGGATTTATATCCAGATAATCTCTGTACATTATTTTTAAAAACTAATTAAAACTGGTAATGTAAAACCTACAAATGTGCATTAGTTTCATGTATGCTATTCATATAATGGATATTATCTGCAAGACAGTCATAGAAGTTTAGTTCCATGTGACAATCCTGCATATGCAAGTGCTTACATTGTTTTCAGTTCTCAGTTTTGCTGACCTTTGCCATTATTGTCTCACACTTGCTCTCTGTTTAACAGTCCATACATAAATGCTGTGTCTGTTTGCTGTTCTTTTTACTGGCTGAATTTTCAAATGGGAAATCTTTTATTTAGTACAGCAATTATTTATATATATATATATATATCCAGAAAGCAATGTAACTTAAATATTGTAAATTAGCAGTCTCTATATTTTTAATAGAGAAAGCTTACCATTATAATTATTTTTTTTTCACTTTTTCCCTTTTAATCAGGAATAAATTGCTTAATTTTTAAGATTTTTTAAATATGTATATATATATTTTTGCACATAGAAGCAGATGGATGTTCTTGGCATGCCATAACCTGAGAAAGAAAGAAGCACAGGTAAGAGAAATTCAATGAATAAATGACCATGGAAGTAACTACATAATTATTAGGGAACGTGACAGATCATTTCGACAGTGCAAGAGAAAAAAAATAAATCTGTCGACAAATAACCTCCCCCCACAAATTTATTTATTTATTTAGAGTTTCTCACACCAGCCCTCACAATAACACCGTAAGGGCAGCTAGGAAAGGGGAGATCTCACGCCAGCCGTTTAGGAGGTGGCTCTCTCGCGGTTAAACACCGGAGGAAAGAAACCCACGAAGCGGAGCTCAGCCCTCCTCGCCTCCCCCCCAACCCGCGGCCGCTCGTAGCCGCTGCGCTTTGTAGTTTCCCGGCGCCGGAGCGGTAGGACCCAGGGGCCCTCGGCAGCCACCAATAGAGGCTGCTACTGGGATCTATTTGTATGCGATGCCTCCTGCTCCGCGCATTAATAGTAATACAGATAACGGCTCTGAAAGAATGCTCTTCTGAAGGATTTGATTTTTCCGGGGTCCTGATACTGGGGAGAAATCCGGTTCCATCCTCCTTTTTTTTTTTTTTTTTTTTTTTTTTTTTTTTTTTTTTAACTCTCCCGAACAGCTTGTCGTCTTCAGCGCTCCCTCTTTCTCTCTCTCTGTATAAATACACCTACCCGCAGCCCCGCTCTGCGCAAGGAAAGTTGGAAAAGGGCAGCCTGGGCGATGGAGCTGCCGCTGCCCTGAGAGCCTGCGGAGCCCGGCGGTGAGTCCCGCTCGGATGGGATGGGATGGGATGGAATGGGATGGGATGGGATGGAATGGAATGCGATAGGGGCTTCTCCCCGAGGGCTGCGGGAGGGGTCGGGGCGGGAGATGGCGATGCGGGAGCACCCAGAGAGCGGGGGCAGCGCTCCGACAAGTTTCCCCGCAGGTACCGGCGGCGGGTTGCTTGCCCGCCAAATTGCCTCAGCTCCGGTACGACAAAGAAGTTTGGCCGCGGAGAACTCGGGGGGAAGGGACCGGGGGGACTGCCAACTTGTTCGGGGCGAGGAGGAGTGCCGGCTTTGTTGTCGCCGCGCCGCCTGGAGCCTTTCCCCTTCCAGGGGGTCGAACGGGGGTGGGGATGTGGATGTGAGTGTCGTATGTGATGCGCATATTTATCCACCTATGTGTAGGTGCATCGCGGAAAGCAGGAGGGGGCTGCGACACCGCACCCGGCAGGGGGGAGGGAGATGCTTCCCTGGGCGCGCAGCCCGCGGGTGTGCGGTCGCCTCCGCGCACAATGGAGGGCCCCCGGCGGGGGGGGGGGGGGGGGGGGGGGGGGGGGAGGAGGAGGAGGGAGGTCGCTGCAGCTGCTGCTGCTGCAGTGCCGCCGCCCCCCCCCCCCCCCCCCCCCCGCGGGTCAGCGCCCCCGGACAGGGAGCTCGGGGGTCGCAGGTGCCGCCCCTGCCCAGGGTACAACGCTGGGGGAGGACGGGGGCAGGGGGCAGAGCGCAGCCGGAGGGGGGAGAATTGGGGTGCCAGAGGGGAGAACTGGGGTGCCAGACGGTTCATCTTGAACGTGATCAGCGCTCTCACTTATTCTATGTGTTTGGAGATGATGTTCTTAATTATTATTTTCTCTCTCCGTGTTCACTGGGGTGCCTTGAGGTTAATTAATGAGCGATGATGCGAAAATGAATTTAAATGAGGTGAAGTTATTCTTAATTTTAGTTTCACTTGCTGGTGTTTCACATCTCACTTAAAAAAAGGAAATCTTTAAAGCTGCTGGCTATTGTGAGTACGCTGAAGAACTTTGTGTCGGGCACTGGGGGGATGTTTTACGACATGCATGTTTCACAGGCATGTGTTTCACAGGCATGTGGGAAGGAATACTTTTCTAATCTTTGACCACTGTCCCATAGATGCATGTAGAGACTCAAATGACAGGCATCTGAGCAGGCTTTTAAAAAGGTTTCTTATTAAACTGTTCATACGCTTTGCTAATATAAGGCAAAGCCTTTGTTGGATGCAGTCTGTAGGCAAAACAGGAATGTCCTGTCATATTATGGAGTAATAAAGGTAATCTCAAAACATCATGTCTGACTCTTTTTTCTTTTTTCCTATACCTATATTTGTCCACCTTCATGTTTTCTACTTACATCTTAAACTGATGTAAATTCCAGTGACATGACACTGGTGTAAACTGGCTATTAAAGTTGGAAAACCTCATATTAGAGACAAGGAAGGACATGACTGACACTTGACCAGAAACTGCGCTGATTTCCACAAGAATTCTCATTTAACAAAACAAAGGATGCTATTGTGACAGTATGAAACAGCTTGGTTGCTGTTGATGGACTTTTTAGTCAATGAGAGGAAATCTCAATCCTTCCCTCTTGCTTCTATCAGTAATACTGAATTCTCACCAGTTGAATATTGGGCAAATGCGGAAGAATCAAACAGCTCTGTAATGAGGTACCTGCAGGTGTCTTCACTATGGCATAAACAAGCCATTAGACATAGTCTCCTTTTAAAAGAAACTAAATTCTTAACAGAAGAAAAGGCTATTTGAGTTCTGTAGCTTTTTAGTTAGTATTTCTTTTATTTCTGTACTTTATTTTGGTTTTGCAGACTTCTCTTGTGTTGCTATGGGGAAAAAAAAATATTGAATTTGCTAAGAATTTTGATTTTGTGCAGGTGAACAAATACTGTATATTTTCCTTATCTAGTAAAGTATTAAATGGAACTGAGAGTAGAGAAGTCTGATTTTAAGTCTGAGTTTTGTGACTTGACTGTTGTGGCATATACCTATACCTTTAGCAGACTTGCATTGTTCAACAGGTAAGTCTGAAAAAGAAGGGTCAGGGTGAGGAGTGGGTAGGAAAAGGTAAGGGATTTGTGGTTTTTTGACCTTACATGAGAGAAGAATTCCAGGGGCTGTGATCTTTCTGGGGTGGAATCAGCTGTCAAGACAAAAGCGAATATGACAGGGTAATTGATTTTGTTTGTCCAAATTACAAACTTGCTCTCAATTGTGCTCTCTGTCCTAAGAGACATCTCATAATCTCATGTTGCTTAGAACCAGATCTATACTCTCAGGTACCAGGTAACAGAAGTTACATGTAATGCATTAATCTTACAAACCTGTTATTGTAAAGACAGGAGATGAAGAGTTAAATTATGTGGACTTGCATTTTATTTTCTCCACTCCAGATAGTCTCTTCTGTGTCTTCAAATGTAGAAAGAGATACAAGTTCCCCCCCCCCCTTTTTTTTTTTTTTTTTATTTTTTAAACGTAGCATATGTCCTTGTTAATTTCCTACCTACATGGTTGTTAAGATACAAGGTCAGGAATTTCATATATGTTTATCTCTTGAGGAAAATAGTCTCAATCCACAGTGATTCAACTAAAGTTTCTTTGTGAACCTTTTTGTGAACCTCATTTGTGAACCTTTTACAATATTTTTACAAGTATTAGTCAAGACCTATGAAATTACAGGTATAGTGCTTGGTTCTAGGTTCAGGAAGGAGTTTGTGGTCTAATGTTTTTTGCACATTTTTCTGTTTTCCCTAATGTCTAATTCAACCAATTTGAGTGGATTTGCACAGATTTATAGATCATAGGGAAAATAGCCTCCTCAAGAAAAAAATAACCAATTTCAAGGATCATCAAGGTGATAAATTACACAGCATGAATATGAAGAGAAACACTGTGTTCTCCCCTGTATTCTAATATTCATTAAAATAAATAAATAAAAGGAATGAAACTGAATAGGCCTGTAAAGGACTGTAAGGCAAGCATAAATACCTTGAGCACATAAATTAAACGTACAACAATATAGAACACTCATATAATTCTAATCCAGCACAGTGAAGGACATAATGAAATAATAATATAAGGGATAATATTTTCTCTAATCTGCAAGAGATTTAACAGGTATCTTGTGTTTCACCTGTAATATTCTACCTTTCTAAACTGTTCAGTCCATAAATCTTTTGTTCCCTATCCATCTTCTAATCATCAGCCCCATCAGTTCTCTCTCAGAACCATCAATTTATAGCCTGCCAAATGCATCAATCTTTTGCCTCAATTAATTCTCTTTACAGACTTCTCCAATCATTAATCTGTCCCTGTCCATCTTAAGGTCCACATGTGAGACTTCCTCCTGTCTATCCTGGTTAGCTCAGTGTAACTTTTCATAAGGGAAACGTTGTGTGTTTCTAGTCCTGTATCACCTATCTTAACAATTTCTTGGTCTGTACTCCAGGCCTGCCAATTCATGTGAACATTACATATTTTTACGTTTTATTTCCCTGGGTATACTTTAGCTTTCTCCTCTGTCAGTAGTGAGCCCATTGAGTAGATTTGTGTTTCTTTCCCTATTCAACTCACCTCTTGCTCCTCAGGGTCCCTGTAAATTGATCATTGCACCAAGTGTGGCAGGTTGAGGTCTCCCTGCTGGGAAGACAAGAGCCATGAGACCTGAACATCTGGCAAAATCATATCTGGAACTTAGGTCCCTTACTTATTGCATGAAGCAGTTCATGAACAATTCTTTATCCTCAGTGTTTTGAAGTGTACTAGTTTGTTTTACAGTTCATACTGCCTGGATCTTCACCTTATTTACCACACAGGATTTCCTTCCTTCCAAGTGGCAGCAATGAGTTTTAAAGCCCTTTCATCTTGTTTCTGTATTGCAGTGGTGTTGATCTCAGTTTCCTAGTTGAGAAAATTCTGCTCTGTCCCCATCTTTCATGGAGGCTGAACAAAGAAATTCCTTGAATTTGAATGTTGATCTTTCTGTCTTGCTTTCTTGAATTTAGGGTAAATGATACTGGACAATTTTCCTTGTATGGTACAAATTTCCATCACAGAGCCCTGGCTTGGTGGAAGAAACTGTTGGGAGAAGGGAGGGCCTGAAGAGTGAATTTGAAGTGAGTAACTTTGTTACTGACCATAAAATAACTCTGTTCCACTCCTAAAAATAGCACAAAGAAGAATTTAACTGATCTGTTAAAGTAAGATTTAGTTGCCAGCAACAGTGATTCTTCACAGTACTAAGTTTGCTACAGTGATAAATACATATTCAAAAAGTCATATTTTTGTGTGTCATCTAATATATCACACTTCAGATACTTCTAGTATTTTAATGGGCCTATCTGACTTTAGGCATGATAGTTAATTAAATAGATGGTGTGGTTTTGTTTGTTTTTGTGGTGTTGTTGATGGTGTTGTCCTAGTTCTTTTCTTTAAGAGGGAACTATAGAAAGGTAATGAAAAAACATTGTTAATGAAAGATAATGGCAGTGACCATACCTGTCTGAAAGTGTTAGAAAGCTTCAGAGAAACAGAATATGGAATTTAGCGATCCTCCAAGAAAACATACATCCCAGAAAAGATCATCCAACTATAGAACATCACTGCTTGTGATGTTAACTGCCGCCCATGAAAACTATGGCAATGTAAACAAATGGCAGTTTGTAACTTGCTATTACTTCAAGAACACAAGGACTTTAAAGCAGGATTTTACTATAAACAGATGGACAATGTAGTTGTAGATTCATTTTAATTTCCTTATAAAACTCTCAAAATTTACTAAACAAACTTCTTTTTAAATGCCAGTCTTGCATGTAAAGTCAAATGCTTTTATTTCACTCTCGTTTATCATCAGTGGTAGCTGTGACTTTGATGAATTATTCTGCAAGTTTATGCCTCAGATCCACCCCAACTGTGTAAAGAATTTTATTAGTGATAAATGCAGTTAAGGATATGACTTGACTTTTTGAACCCACAATTGAGTTTTCATAGCTGATGACTGGAAAAAAAATAATTTCTACTTTAAAAATGTAACAGGAAAACTAAAGAAATTGTCTGCAGACAGAACTGAAGAGACTTCTAACAAATATTTGAATAAAATAAAATTCAGTCCCCAGATAAACCAGATAAATCAAAAAATAAAGTCCCCAGATAAATGTAGCAAAGTACTTCTGGGTAATAGTACTATTTAATGTTTTAAAAATAAATAAAAAATTTGCTATTGAAAACATTGCACACACACAGTCTAAAGTAGAGTCACTATTTCATGGTGTATCATGGTGTTGAAACCAAGCCTGACCACCTGCAGCACTGAAATGAAGCCCTGGAAAAAAAAAAAAAAAAAAAAAAAAAAAAAAGTTTCCAATTATTTCTTTTAGATTGTGTGTGCTTTATATGAAAGGAAGCAAGGGACACTTCTGAACATTCTACACTATGGTGTGAAGATAGGAGTGCTTCCTCTGCATGTAATAGTAGACAAATGAGAGAATGGAAAGTATGGCAGAAGGAATCACAGGGCCCAAATATGTTTCATCTTACATGGAGACTTGAAACTGCAAGATAACTTTATCTTTGCTGAAAATGTTTTGGAGTAACTCACAGTTTACTGGCTGCATACATCTGTAAATGCCATTACAGAAAATGGTAAGGGGACAATCTGTGTATGTGTGTGTATATAATGATAATGACTAGACAACAAGAAAATACAAGAAGTTTTACTTGGGGATGTTCTCTACTAAGGAAAAAAAAAAAAAATCTGTGTTTAACAGTCATGGGCTGTCAAGATGGAATGAAGACAATTACATCACTCAAGTTGTCTCAAAATAGCCCAAACTAGGATTTTCACTTCATCTCTTCTGAGCAATATGTGGAATAAGTGGTATTTCTGTATCTTGAAGTTTTATCTCAGTTGAAAAAGTTTTTAAAAATTAAAAACACTTTAGTCAAATTAACAGAGTTCTGCCTTTAACATCTTTACATAAAAGAAACATGTATATATATATATTCATTTTGAAATGTGCATCTAAGTTATAGGGAACAAAGTATAGCTGTGGGACAAGTTTTGAGATAGTGGTATTTTTCAGTCTTACAATTTCTGTTAATAAATACCAAAACAAAATAAGTGAAACAGTTAAGAGAAGGATGGACATCTTCATACTGTGACATACTTAACCACCATTTATTTTCAGTCTTACTTGTTGGGGGAATTGGAAAGGGAGAGTTTTCAATCACTAACTTATGTAATTAAAATATCTTTGATGGTGTTTGCATGTAAATTGACAATGTGTGATTTCATGTTTATTTTAATTTCTCACATTATGCTCATAATATGAGCATCTATCCTGACTGTGAACTCTCTCCAATAAGTAAAAATCCTCCCAAAATCTCCTGTAGGAGTAGGTTGAAGCAGGTGGTCTGAATGATTTTCTCTGGGGCCTGTAATTCTTCTAACTACTACTATTCCTTAATGTCATGTGTGAGAGATCCGATGTAGAGCTACACAATAATCCATTCACATTGAGTGTGTAGTTCATTTTGGTATTTCTGTAGAGCTTTTAATTTAAACATTAGTAATTTACTGCAACCTTATTTTCAGGAATGGTTATCCTAAATCTGCTAGAGCAGATTTCTACTGCCATTACAGTAAATCTCTTATTTATTACCTGAAGTCACATTTATATATATATATTTGCATTTAAAATGTCTCCTACAGTCTCGTTTGACTGTAGAATCTAAGCAGCTCCTAATGTTTTCTCTGGTGAAATATCTTAGCAGTCTTTCCAGCATTACTTTAGGACAGGTCATAATGGTATTTATTGGGTATGTGTTTTACTCAATAAATAAGTTTAAGCACAAAGACGATGATTGTCCCATGGATGCCATAGCAATGAAATTAATTTACTTTATGAATCTGGTAGCAATAAGCAGCACTTTAAAAGATGAAACCATATGAAGCTGATCTTGATCTTACTATGTCTAGGTATGCTGAATGTTGCAAAACAAAATACATCGATTTCAGTGTATTACTTTTCAGAAGGTTAGATAGTTTGTAATCTGCTCTTGCTCTAGTACCCTGCATGCCTTGCATCACCCAGCTCTGTCTTAATGAGAACGCAAGTTCTGTGCTAATCAACAGAGATCAAAAGAAGCAGTGGATTTAACCTTTCATTGATCCAGAAGGAGCCCAGCCACAGGTGAGATGATATTACTCAGAATATTTTCTCCAGCAGCAAGAACCAAGTTTGAATCCTACAGCATTTGTGCTTGTTTGTTTATCACAGATCAAAAGTTTAAAAGTGGAATTGGTGTACTGTAGCAATAATGAAATAATCCAGATTTCTTTTCACTGACCTCTGTGTCTGTACAGCACATTTCTAATCACAGGCTACATGCGACTTCTTATCCTGATGTGAGGATTAACTAACAGTAAAGCTGACCGCTAAATATTTCTTATAGTTTGGTACAGAAATTACTGCCCTGTTATGCTAAGATGACTGTGGATGACTAAAATCTATTCTGGTCTTATTCTGACTTTAGCGTAACGTAAGAGAAGGTTCAAACCTTCACACATCTCTGGCAAAGCAGGAAGATTTCAGCTGACTTCAGTTATACAGATTTTCATTGAGTCTTGGCTGAGCTACAGTAGTGAGATGTGTGAAAATCTAAGTGTTCAGAAAATGTTGACCAGTGTAAAAATCATGCAGTACATTTCCTCCTAGGGCTACTATAAGAATATTGACTCTGCTCTTTGCATCCCATTGAGTTCAAGACTTGTGCCTTAATATCCAAGGAGCTTAATTGCCTTTGGCCCAGGTACCCTGAAGTTTTTCAAACTCTGTGTAAAGTATCTCTGCCTGATGGAGCCTGCTAGAATGAAAGTAAAGTAGAATCTCTGTAAGAGATAACTTTCTAAGGGTATATGCCAAAGCATTACAAAACTGATTGTCTAAAGAATTGGGAACCAACATTTAACTCATCTTCCTTTCTGAACATGGTACTTCTCTGTGGTCTTGTGTAGGTTGATTGCACAGAATACAGTATTTGTGTTTACTTTAAACACCGTGTCTCAGTCATCACAGAGAAGATTCACACGTATGATAGCTGTTAGTCTAAACCAGCTAGAAGGTAGCAATGTGCTACTGTGCTTAGCAGAGTATAAAAGTCACTTGTGTGGATGGTGGCAGAGCCCCCGGAAGGGGGAATTGTACATTGGTCTCCACATCAGTCTCTCTGCTGTTTTAGAGGCGAAGAGGAGAGGAATGCATGTGGGGTTCCTGCTCTTTCATAAACATCCTCATTTTCTGGTACAGCTATTCTCTGACAGGTGAGATGGATAGCTTGGACTGAAGCCAAGCTCCCTGCATCCTTGCTTGTCTGCATGAGATACAGCTGAGAGTCTGTTTCCTATACGCTAACTAATCATGGGACTTGTCCCAACCGAAGTTGCAAAAACAGTTTTGTTATTGTAATGAAGAGATCATTAACTGAGTTGCCATACAGTTACACGTTGGTGCATATATAGAGACTTTTTCATGAGCTTTGTAGCTCATGAGGTTTTTTTGGGGAAAAATGGAACCTCTGAAATCTCAAAGTCAATTCTGTCTCAAATATATTTGGGGAAAAATATTGGAATTAGAAATGTTAATATCCTTGTTGCTTACAAAGTATTCATAATCTATAAGTTCTTAAATATATATGTATGTATATTTCAAAAGAAGATAGTATCTTGTCATCAAACCTTACCAATAAGAGAACAAATGAAAAATGATCTGTGTGAAGCTCTTTATGAGAGAGGAAATAAACTACAAATGGCTGCTTTGTTCCAGATATATTTCTCAATCATGCTTTCCCTTGACATTGGGATAAACTAAATATTACATAAAAGACACAATTTGTGATTAAAAATATATCTCAGTTCTAGTTTTTTTCTTTTTTTAAAAAAGTCATAAAATTCCTCTTTGTATGTATGCAGAAATAAAATGGCCTTTGGGTGAGATTTTTCTTTTTTTTTTTTTTTTTTTTTTTTTTTTTTTTTTGTCTCTGTTACATGTCAGAAATTTGTCGTTGCCATTATAAAACACTTCTGCATAAATGGAACTTCATGCTCCAGTTTTGCTCTTTCAGCTCTTTGTGTCAGAAGGCCATACTTCACCCAGGAATTAAGCTGTTGTTGTTGTTGGCACTAGAACATTTGCTGTAAATTCAGTTACTGAGCCTGCTCCTCCCTCTAGTGGAATTGATACAGTTCTTGTGAGTAATTCTAGAGAAAAATAATGGAAACACAGACTTGGAAATGTATGTTTCTTCTCCATAATTCTTAAAATGGCTCAGAAAAAGGAATAGATAAGGACAGGCTCTATAGCAGGTAAACCAATTTAAATGTCGCTCCATCTTCATCACCCACTGGGTAGACCCGTTGTTGGAGTGCAGTACTCAGGTTTTGCTGTGCTTTGCTTTTGAGAGTCCTCAGTGCTCTGGGAACATTCTGGGGGTGTGACAGCAAATTTTATATCTGTAGCAGAGATGTGGTATCCAAGCTCAGCTCCAAATAACACTTTTTTTTAAAAAAAAAAAAAAGAAAAAAAGTTTTGTATTAATCACCAAAGGTAAAATGATTGTAGTTCAGAAGTGAACAGCATACAAATACTATTCAGTATGCTCTGTTGCAGATTGCACTTGCTTGTCTTTAGCAGTAGTAATAATAAAAACAAAACCAACCAAACAAACAAAACTTCACACTATTGAAATGGAGCTAGTGATGACTGTTATGGAGAAAATACTGTGTTATACAAAAATAGATAAAAACAACTCAGGATATGAAGTACCAAAAATGACATTAATTTAAAAATTCTACATGTAACAAAAGTGTATCATTTCTGTTTCCTTAGTAATACGCCGTTGATGAAGAATAAAGGAGGTTTACTATGAGAATTTAGATTACACATCTGTCATGGGTTCATGTATAACGTGTCATGTATGTTAAAAAAAACAAAAACAAAACAAAACAAAAAAACTAGGTATATACTTACATTATTATCCATCAGCAATTTTCAATGGTTTCCATGAAAATTGTTTGAAGAATACATAAAAAATTTGGAAAGGTAATCTGAAAGCCTATTATTTGCCTGGTTCCATAATGGCTGGAAAACACTTGTTTGTGACACTGAAGTCTTTTCCTTCAACCTCCATTACTAGTAACAGTACATTCTTAACAACCTTCCTTAAGAAAATTAAGATACCAAAGGTTATCGCAGTATTAAAAGGTTCAAAGCATCTATGTATGCCAATACAGTTCATTGATACAGTGTATTTTACTAGTAGTTCATGCTTTTAAAAGCTTTTTTTTTTTTTTTTTTTTTTTTTTTTTCCCCAGCTAGTTATCAAGCCAAAATTTTATATTACCTTACATAGCAGTAATGTGGTAAGTAAACACCATTATCATGACTTAAACCTGTAACTAAAGAACCTATTTATTTATTTATTGTAGGTAAATAGGTATATATTCACAAGAAAGATATCACACAGAACACGAAATATCTAGATGAACAGAAATAATACAAACAGGATCAAAATTTTGTAATTTTACAGAACTTTGCTCCTGTCTTTATAGTCTATTGTGAGCTTTTGAACTGCAAAATGCTAAGGAATTAATGCAGTAAGAAAATAAGGATAATAAATAAGAAAGATACTGTACAGTATCTTTCGGTGAATGTTTTCATAAGTATGTTTTTCTTTAAGTGGTATATGATTTATGGAGTATGCCTCTGTGAACTGTACCTCCCACCAGTAGCTTCTCCACATAGAGAAGGAACAGCTTATTGCAGCTGTCATCTAATGAAATGACTCCTGCAGTTCAAGTAGTTGCAGCTTTGGGCTGAAAACTGTGGTTCCGGCATTTTTTGGCAGCATATAGAAGTGTCCTGTGGCAGAGGGTTGTAAGCTTTTTTGTCATGATATACAACTACTGCAATAAGCAAGGACCACAAAGACTGGAATATCAGAAATCATTTTATACTTTAATCTGCTGTTATTATTATTATTATTTTTTTTATTTTTTTTTTGCTGAGAAGCAGAAAGTCTGCCAAATCTTGTGCAACACATGATCTTAGAGGTCAATGTAGTGTCAGCATGTATGATTAGTTTCTTAAAATGTCAGGCTTAAAAAAACCTGAGAGCTGAGATTGTATTTACAGAAGGTAATCACAAATCCATGTTGGAGCCACCCTACAGCTGTCTGGACATAGGAAGAAATATCTTCCATGTCATATTGGTACTTTTTTTTGTGAGGGTCAAGGATTATGACACCTTGAATGTATGCTCTATGTAGGTTTCTTGAAAATTAGTAAATCCTAATATCATACAAATGAATGGATAAAGTAGCTGGAAATAGTCTGATTCATCACTGCAATATTTAGGGCTGTGCATGTAACTCAAAAAAAGGTGACTGCAATGTTAGCATTTATACCTAGTTTCTCTGAGTGTAAATGCACCTACAGACCTTTTATTATAGTCTAAGTGGAGGGCTAGTGACTAATCTCAGCATGGTTGAGCAGCAAATGTTGGAGGATAATTGGATGTGCAGGCTAAGATGTGCAGGCTAAGAATGTGGAAGGTCTGGTAGAGAAGATTGATAGGCAGTTATTTTACATTGTGTTTGAAATCTGCTTTTTGTTTTTAGTTTTATGTGGAAGATAACTTTAAAAGTTAAAAATTGTATGTTTCCATTCAAATGAAAGATTGAGGTTAATATTCCATAAATAATGTCTTTGGTAGTCATAAACTGGTAAGCAGAACATTCTGAAAAGTTTATTACATAAAGCTTATCAACCTTTAATAAAATGTGAACCCAATATAGAAGGGCTTAAAAGTGAATCCTTGAATGTTAACTTCACATATTAGGTTGAGGATTTTCATATATTATATGTCCTACAGAAAAAGCATACTTTGTTTTATTTTTTTCTTCCCAACTGAGAATTCAATATACTACCGTATATGAAAAGACAAACAAAAAATACTATCAAAAGTACTCTGGTTCCTTCTGCCTTTCTTCATACCTTTATAATGCTGCTAGTGGAATTTTTTAGCAAGGGTGGCTTGAACAACTGCTGCTGCAGTAAGTCTTTAGTAAGTCCTATGTCTGTCCATTCTGTCTCTTTTTTATAAGAAGTCTGTTCTGTCATTGTTGTTTCTTAAGGCACTTAACTGCTCAGAGTAGGGTGCAGTTTACTTGCTTTTTGCAAAGTTATCTTAATGAAAACAAATTCAATGAAACCATAGTAGTTAAGATAAAATGTGTCTGAGAGAAGGGTAACACAATCCCCGTGACTGTCACACAGTTATTCCTGTTCGGTTTCACAGTGGGGTTGTACAATGTACAAAGGGTCTCATAGCTTCTAATTGGAATAATTTGACATTGTTCTCTTCTTCAGAGAGTGAAAAAAAAAAAAAAAAAAAAAAAAGCCTGCCTGATTATAATGATAGTCATTCTCTGTTTATAGCTGATGTTGGAATCTGCTGTCTAACTATACAGTTAAATTTGCTAAGAGTTTGAGGTCTCAAAGCTATCTTATATTCCTACGAGTAGCGGATGAGAAGAGAGAGACTCAAATTAATGAGCATGTAAATATCATTTTTTTTTGGCTTGCTGAATGACTGATCTGGATGCACTTCTTGGTTGGCTGATGAGTAGTGAGCTGCTCTAGATGAGTCCTAGCTTCTTGCCTAGTTTGTCCCTCTAAGTGACTTTGGTATGTGCTGGTGGAAGATCTGGAGATGTGGAGTTCACCAAATGATGTTTACAATTTTCCACTGTGACTGGAAGGAAGGAGAATGGATTATGATTGGGATTATTTTGGTAGAACTAGAGAAGGAATTTATGTTTTTAATCTGTAGGAAGGGAGGCTTTGCAGAACAAGTGATTCACTGTAGTCATCCCAGGTTTGCCCTCTTACATTTTGCATAAGAAGCTTAACTGCACAGTTTTCAAAGGAGGAAGAAAAAGAAGGAGCATAGTGCCTGTGAGTAGTAGTTCCTGAAAATGCCAGAACATTCCCTAGATTTACTGTGAAACCAATCCATAAATCAGCCCTTGCTCTTTATTTTGGAAATGCCGCTATTAAGTCCCTCTATTTCAATCAAAGAAGATAACACAAAACAATTATACTTCAGAAGTTGATCAAATATGTGGGACTGAATAAAATGTGAAGTATTTAGCCTTTGTCACCTCAAGGAATGAGAACTGGAATGTCTTTAGCTGTTATCATTTGTTTTTAATGTCTTAAACAAGTAGTGCCAAATGCTTAAAGGTGATTTTTCATTTTAATAGACATATTTAATAGCTGGCTACGAATCCTGCTATGTAACTGCAAATAAATGGTGGAAACTTCTAGAAGTCTGATGCAGAATATCATATTTCTTTTGCCAGCCATCAAATCTTTTCTTTTACCAGTGTTCTAAGAAAAATAATAATGGGTAATTAAAACTTGGGATGGAAGTATAGACTTGCACTTCTAAAATTAAGATCCATGCATTTCAATTCTATCTTGTGACTGAAAATTTAAATATTGTTCCTTCCTGGCTTCAAACTGAAATGCTCCAACTACTTCAAAGTAATGAAATTCTCTTGTTCACAGCTAACAATGACAGAGAGAAAACAAGCTTCAGCCTATTTCTTTGGCCTAATCACTGTTGCAGATACATGGGATTTAGTCCTTTTATTCAGTCTCCTATATTACATAATATTTGGCACCTCTAACTTTCTCCTTTCTGGGAATTGAAATAACCTTTGGATGGAGAATTTCTATTGAGAGGGGTGTGTGTGGGGGGGAATCCATAGTTCCATATTGCTATACAGCATGGCCATGGAAATGGACCTATCCAAGTTTCATAGCATTGCTCAGTGTTTCACAAATCCTCTTCACTACATTACAAATAAAGAGGCCTCTATTAAATTTACTAGATTACACAGAAAATTGGCTTTCTGTAAATTGCTATTTTGTTTTCAAACTTGTCAAGCAACAGCACCACATTAACACATCCCTGCTATATCTGCTTCTAGTAGTCACCTGTACTATGAAGCTTTAGTAAGAGTAACATCTGCATGCTTCAGACTAGCTGAAAGATAGTAGATGGCTTTAAGTATTTTTTCTTCTAAGAATAAAAAGTAATTAAGACTGCATTAAAAAAAAATATATCATGTTTAACTGATTTTTTTTTTTTTTGTATGGCTTCTTTCATGTCACACCCATGCTGCCATAAAATGTGGAAAACACTGTTACAAAGTCAGCTTGCTACAATCACACCTGACAGAAACCTATATAACTAGGTGGTTTTAATGAACCTATGCATCTGCAGATCCAGCTCTTTTTCTGGAGTTTGAATTTAGCACTCCAATGTGAAGTTTAACAGAGAAGGAAAATTAAAACATACCAGTGAGAGCAATTATGCCTTTGAGCATGATCAGAAGAAAAGTATGCTTCTGCAAATGTAATAGGAAGTGTTTGACAGAAAGTAAACTTTTAGATTTCATTCATTTTGGGATGAATTTTGAGAAAACTCAATGTCACTAAAAACATAACGATAGTGTATTGCATCATGTTTACTGTCATTTAAATGACCATTGCTTGTACAAAGCAATCATAAATAAATGCTCTGATTTTCACTGATATCCCTGGGAACAGAAGGATTACCAGTTTTCATGAAAGGAAGGTGATGATTATAATTGTATTTCTCCATGTCTGAAGAAATGGCTCTATTGTTTTTAGGAACTGTAGTCTTGAGAACTGATTGGTGGAACTCATAGAAATACTTATAGTAAATAAGATAGTAGGTAATGAAGATACAAAAGCTTTCTGGTAGATGTAAGAAAAAAAAAAAAAAAGATAATTTTAATTATCTTTTATGCTATTTTAATATAATTTTAATGCTAAAAATCCAGAAGAACAGTATCAACTCTTTATATGATACTTAGTGACTGAATTTTTTACCTTTGAGAATATTTTTAATGCTAGAATACTGTAAATGGGAAAAAAAAAAAAAAAATGACTGCAAATCTTTAATTATTAAAACACACCATTGACTTCAGTATGGCAAAATGACTAACATTGTGGCAGGAAAAAAAAAAAAAAAAAGTATTTTATAATTTATCAGTTGAAAGAAATCACTCCCATTATAATCAAGTTAACAGCTGCTAATCAGAATACTGGAATTTCCATGGGAGGTGTTGAAAGACATGATAGTTATTAAAATTAGTTCTGAAAGAACAGAAAATAAGTAATTCTACTGTCTGTGTTCACAGAAATGAAAAATCCTAGACTAAATTATTCTTGTTTTCCAAGTTTAAAATGAGTAAGTGTGGCAGTCAATTACTACTTTTGCATTCCCCCTGTTGTACCACCAGCTTTATTGATTGGTTTCAATTAATGTATGCCAACAAGTAAATTAACGTAGCACCTGAGGCAGAATTCTCTGGTGGTTTGCGTACGCTGACTTCTTACCATTCTTGCTGTTTTAACTCCAACTGAGCATATTGCTGGAAGCTACAATATTTTTCAGTCTGGACACGGACATTACCCAGGGCTCTAATGACAGGTCATTTACAGCGAACCCATGTTTCACTGCAGAGATGTCTCTTTAAGTGACATGTTATCAATGGCAATTCAATTAGTCAACCTTAAGACTTTGAGATATATCTCACACTGTGTCACACAACACTCTCTGATTTGCATTTTAAATGTTACCTTTTGTCATTTCTATGCTTCTTTGGTATACATTACAAATGCATTTTCATTCCAATTCTTCATTCAAAACTCCATGGAAAACATTTTCTGCATTAAAATCAACTGCCTTCATTTCCAACAATGTTGTCAGCTGAAAAGATGTGTGAACTTGTACTATGGACAAGAGTTTTCTTCAGTGCTGGTGCTTACCCTATCACCGTATCCCACGTGTACCTTATCATTACCTTATCAGCATCAGATGATTCTGAGCACAAATATCTAAAATATTCAGCTACTGCAATCTAAATGGGATGCGTATATAAGTACTATTGTGATGGACACAATCTGCATAAACAGGCAAAAAAATAGCATTTATTTTTATTTTATTTACTTATTTTATATTAACATAGCAGAGTAGCGGAGAATTATAATATATATATTATTATTTTTCTGAGATACTTACACATTGAAAGCATTCTAACAAGACATGGTCTCACTCTGCATTAGCCAACTGAACTCCTTAAGGATAAACCATGTTGCTTTTTTTTTTAAAAAAAAAGTTTACATACAATGTTTGTAGACTTAGGGTATAAGGCATTTCATGGAGTGTGTATGACAGCATTGTGCAACTACATCATTCATCAATGCATGTACTATATGTACTGAACATGCACCATTCACTATGCATCAATATAAAGTAGAGAAGATGGTGACCAAATGTAAGGATATGCTCACCAGTTGTACTGTGTAAAAACCCTGAGCAACAATGCATGCTTATGAATATGATACCTGTTAGTTAGTAAGTGCTATAGATTCATAAAGGAATCTGTAGTTTGGGGAATAAACAGGAAACCTGTGTTTAAAACAAACAAGCAAACAAACAAAAAAAACCCCACAACAACAACTTGAAATATCTGTTGGAGTAGAGGATGTTCTAACTCATGTAGAAAACTTGAATACTGAGAATTTCATCTCCCTGCATCCTGCCACGCTCCACTCTAGTAAGTGTGAACGGGAAAATAGACTAGCTCTGATTTTTTTTTATTTTATTTTAATCCTTATATCTGAAAAAAAAATATATATATTAGTCTTTTCAGTCACATTAAAATGTTTTGTGGGTAATTCTTTATTTTAAAAACAGTATTTTCAAATGTTCATCTGTGAGATTGTCCTTGTGTCATCAAAGAATCATAATTTAAAGCAAATTTTGCTGTTGCTGAAGAGAAATAGAACACGTTATTTACACGGCAAGAGTATTGCCAAGGCAAATCAGCTGGTGTATTTGGCAAGCTTATAAACTAAATGTACACAGTTTCTCTGATACGCTATGGGTAGTATTACAGAATATGAACTTGCTTAATGTGCAACATTTTTTTTTAATTTTTTTTTTTACTAGAATGTGCAACAGCTGATTCAGAGATCCATGCTAATGGACAATTTCAACTAGTTTCAAATTATTGGATTAGTATTCTGAGATCAAATTTTAATGAAGGAAAAAAAGTATGCTAAAGCTCATTAAAAGATTTAAAAAATTAATTAGACTGAAATTAAAAAAAAAAAATAGTGGGCAAATTAATCCTGATAGAGCTATATTGGCTTGTTAACAAAGAAAATGAACTCATAAAGAAAACAGATAAATGACATTAAGCATTTTGTGCTAGAACCACTTTTTTATTTGTTAGTAATACACATGTATTTATGTGCATATGTGAGTGGGCTGAGATATGTTTAAGTATTTTCAAGGTGCATCTTTGTTAGTGTGTTAGTTTGAATCAAGAGGATGCTTTTGAAGTGCATATTTTCCTTTCTTATTGTGCATTAGTTCATGTCACGTGGAGTTTTTTCAGTGCCTCAACTTGATTCTGTTCAGCTGAAACAAAGATTTAGATTTGGAAGATTTAGCACACTCCAGCAGTGTAACTAATGTGCTCCAGCTGCAAATGGGCTGAAGGACCAGAGTAGAGCTAATCTGAAATAAAAAGGTTTGAAAGGTGTATGTTATGGACATGAGTTGTCAGCATCAATTGTTTCCCCCTACAGGGTTGCTTCTATCCATCCATAACCCATCTGATAACCCCCACACAGTCTCTGAATTCTTGTATGTTACTAATAATTTTTATTTAATGAATCTCTGTAAAGCATAAGATGCTATTCCTACATGACTGTAGCAAGCACTTCCTATAGTACAGCACAAGATACGCGTATACATGTGTTCAGTGAGATAGCCATTTATAACATCTTCATTACTGTATAATATTAATAGGTTGTAAAACCTTCAGGCATTGCATCCCTAAGCAGAAGCTTATATCAGTGACTCAAACCATCTCTTTCCCATCACTGACTGTTAAAAGCTTATCCGGAAGCTCATGTAGGTATACAATTCAAGTATACAATTCTACAATTCTTCTCGTGCAAGAATGTTGGAGTATGTATGAGGTAACAGCTCTGAAATTCATCCTGACTGAACTCAGTCCCATTCTCCAAAGTATGAATTCTGACATGAAGAATATATCCTATCCTTAACTCTGGGCAACCAGAAACAATTAAGATTTAAAGTAGCTTATGAGTGTGAATTGCATTTTGCAGTAACTGTTTTGCAGAAATAAACTGAATTGGGGCAAGGCTTTTATAATTGTGCATGCACAAGTTTTAAAACCCAAATGTATTTCATGCATACCTCTCAAAAGCAATTATTTTAGTTGCTGTGCTGCTCAACAGTGCTTTACTTTTATGCATTTGATTAAAACTGAATCTCAGGAGAATATTAACCCGCATGACAAAATCATCACATAATTTGGCAGAAGCATAGCACAGTTGACAGAATCTGCTTGGGGAGAGTCCTAGGACAGAGCTCACATCAGGAATAAATTCACCTTTGACCACAAGCAAAAGCTGTGTCTTTTGGACTCAGAATGAAAGCCTTGCTGTAAAACATTCCATCTGCTCTTAGACCAACCATTCAAATACTTGCCACAAGAGCACTGAAATCTGAGCTTTTCAGAAATGTCTAATAAGTTATACTATTGGTTATATCCTTAAAATGAAATTATTAGCTACTCCCATATTCTGAAAAATTGATTGCACGCTTTACTTGATCTATGTAAAGGGTAACTTGGAGGTCCTCAGCTGGATGAAAAATTTCTCCCAACCTCATCTCATGCTCCAATTTAAGCTATAGGAGCTTCTCTAGTTTTGGATGTCCAGTTCAGGATAAGGCAACCATTTAAAATAGAAAATATCACTATGTTTTCAAAGAATAAGAATTTCCAAATGACTCTGCTTCCTATGGAGCTCTGCTTTCCTAGGGATGATGAATATATTTAACTTCAGTGATTTCTGTTTGCCATGTTGTAACCAGTATTTTGTTGTTTTAATGTAACAATTTTCTATAGTTTTATGGCACTTTTTTCTTTTTCCTGTATTAGCAGAGACATGATAATTTCTCTTAGCCTTTTACAAGACCACTTATAAAAACAAACAAAAAAAACCCTCCGGCTGCAAAGCATGCCAGAATCAAAAAGCTGAATATCTGCGGGGGTTCTACTGAATGAATGAATATAAAAATAATCCCCAGTTAATTTCTATCTATTCACAACCTAAATGGATACATCCCAGGAGAAAGCTGGTTTATGTAACAGAGCCTGAGAACCGTCCCTACAGTATGTATATTAAGGACACGTGTGTTGTATTTCATGTTTAATTTAATCAGGATGTTAAATAGTGCCATTTAAGTTAAAAATACACACTTTTTTTTTTTTCCAGAAAAAATTTTGGAATGCCATTATACCTCTCAATAACTCGTCAATAAGTTAGTTTTTCAATGTTTATTTTAAAGTTTTTTAACAAAATAGCACATGAAATTTGATCATGATTTCTGAAATTCTTTTACATCCATCAATAAAATTTTGGATGATTAGTCTACTGAAACTATGGGACTATGAGCAAAAGCAAAAAAAAAAAAAAAAAAAAAAAAAAATCTGAGGTAGCAAGATTAATTTGGCTAAATGGTTGTTCTGCAAAGTCCACTTGATGACCACATATATTACAGTAATTATTTCCTAGAATATCCTAAGCTTTTAGCATTTCTATCTTACATCCATAACTGAAGTGTATTTGTTTCTCATTGTGACCTTTATGGGAATTACAAAAACTGTAGTTTTCTGAAATTAATCTAAAGAAATAAGTAGCTGAGTACCTTTAGGAAGCACTCACTGCAGTAAGAGCAATATGTATTCTCACTGAATTTTTGAAACAAGGCAGGATTATTTTTTTTGGTTATAAGCAAGAACTTTTAGCAGAAAATCAGCTAGATTTTTTGTTAACACTCACTTTGGAAAATAAAATCACAAACTACTGGAAAAAATATATTTGAACTAGGATGTAAAAATGAAGACCAGTGTTTCTATTCCTGAAGAAGAGAATTTTCATATAAATGGGGAAACTTACTACTGAGTAAGCATCTAAGGTAATGCTGAGGAAAAAAAAATCCTTCATCACTGACTATTAAAAAAAATAATAATAAAAAAATAAAAACAAAGAGAATAACTGCCTTGCCTCTTAACTGCCAAGAAGTTTTAGCTTATTGTTTTTGTTTGGAAAAAGAAATAGCATATATACTTTTTAATGTAAATATTTTTATTTTTTTTTCCTTATATTTTTTTATGCAGCTAAATTGCTGATTTGACTAGTAGAAGATAAGGTTTGGTATTCAGTTTCTTTTGCTAACCTATACTTCATAAGTCATTCTTCCTGTGATATACTTTGATGGACCCCAGTATTTGGACAAAAATGAAAAACTTACATAATGAAAAATGTATCCCACATATCCCCTATGGAGTCTGTAGTCCAATCAATTGAAGAGAAGAGAGGCATAGGTCACAGATGCTACAAAATTATCCTCATAAATAGGATTCAGGTTAAGATCTGTGGGGAGAGGGAAGAAAAAAAAAAAAAAAAAAAAAAAAAAGAGGCTTCAGAAGGACTTGCATTTATAGCATTTTATCTCCAGTTCTGGCAAAGAGGATGAATTGTGATCATTTTCTGTAGCATCACATTGCAGCCTGGATTACCCACATCAAACAGTGCAGAAGTTGTATCTAGCTGGGATAAGACAAAAATAATGTGCAAGTTAATCGATTCTTTCTTAATTTAGGTTCCAATTGACTGAAAAAACATAAACATCGTCAAAGACAATTTCATAGAAACACACTGACATTTTCACAAACCTCTTAATGAGGGAATAACAGAAATAGAGGAAGTAATAAGGGAATGAAAGAAATTGAGAAAATTCATATTTTTCTAATTAATATATTGTATGTAGAACTTTTGTACACATAACTTGTATGCATAACTTGTGTATGTATATAACAATATAATCTTGTTTCTGCAGAAAAAAATCACTTTGATCTTTAGTGGTTATAATATATAGGAAAATAGCTAACCACTGTTTTTTGTCTTAAAACACTTGTTTTAAGATCATCCTGTGTTTGCAAAGGATTCATCTATGTAAGTAGCAAAATAAAATCTTAATTTTGAGAGTAGACAAACATAAACTGTTGTTGACTAAGACAATAAATGTTAAGAAACTTTAAAAATATTTATGTAATTTGTTCATGAAATTTATTTCTCTACAGTCAGTGTGTAATTGATCTATCTAGAGAGCAGTAGTAATATTGCTTGTCATGAAAGAACTGTAAACAGAGTAAAAGTGATAATTTTATAACTACATTAGATGTTATATGCTGTTTGAAAACACAACGCTGCATCTGACAGTGAGTTCTGATCCTGATCTTAATGTTTGGTAGATAGACCTAATTTCTAGTCATGAAACTGAAAAATATTTCAGGTTAAATGAGAAGACAAGAGGGTCCTAAAGATATTGATGCTTATTAGAGATTTGTTAAAATATTATAATGATACTATTTTAAATCATAAATCTGTACAGTGTCTACATTTTTACAAAAGGTTAAAAAAATAACTTTAAAAAAAAATAATATTTGTATTTTGAAGCTGTTCTGTTCTGCATTAGCAATGTGAAGTTTCATCTTCCTTGTTTCATGGAGCTTTTAAGTCCTTGTGGTGCAAGTAAGTCACACTTGTTGATGTCATCTTTTGCTCTTCATAGCAGATCATATTTCTAATTCAACAACTAAAAACATATGATTCTTGTGACAGAGCCTAACTTTGACGTGTATCATGGGAATCATAGTTTCTCTATGATCTCAACCCACAAGAAAGAGTTCAATGCCAAGAGTTCCCTTGGGATCAGATCCCTTATAATAAGAACAGCATTCCAGCAATGTTTCAGTTTTTTTCTAAATGTAAGATTTCACTTACTAACATATTTCAAATAGCGTTAGAGGCTATGGTCATAAAAGGTACTTGAAATACACAGTTTCATCACCTGTGTAAAATCTGGGTTGCTCTTATCATGATTCAGGTGCTGCCATGTCAGATAACAATGGTTTTGAAACCTGCAGTCTCTTAAAGTTGCAACAGTTTTGTGAAGACTTCAGTAGCAATAAAAAAAAGAGCCTCAGTTCCCACCTTCTCTTCTCAACCAAAATCTGATACTAGTATGGACAATAGTATTCCACAAATCAGTTTGCCACATCTGTACATCCCCACTGAATTCAGTCAAAATTCTTTGTCATCAGAGTGGAAGCTTTGTAGTTTGGTGACCCCCACTAAGATGAAAGCTAACCATCATTATGTGGCTCTGATTAAGGAATACATCTGTTGCATCTTAGTTTAACAGGTCAAAAATCCATTACAGAATATTTGTGTAAAAATATTATTGGTTTGTTCCTGCTGTCATTCATAAAAAAATGAATTTAATGTGGAATAGAAGGACCTGGGGGTGCTTGTTGTCAGCCAGCTGAATTTGAGCCAGCAGTGTGCCTAGGTGGCCAAGAAGACCAATGGCATCCTGGGCTGCATCTAAAGTAGCACAGCCAACAGCACTAGGGAAGTCATTGCCCCTCTGTACATGGCACTGGTGAGACCACACCTAGAATATTGAGTTCAGTTTTGGGCCCCTCACTACAAGGATACTGAGTTGCTCGTGCATGTGCAAAGAGTAATGGAGCTGGTGAAAGGACAAGAACACAACTTATGGGAAATATCTGAGGGAACTGGGGCAGTTCAGTCTGGAGAAGAGGAGGCCTCATCATTCTCTATAACTATCTGAGAGGAGGTTGCAGTGAGGAGTGTGTCAGTCTCTTTGTGAGACTGTGACAAAGTGAGAGGATGCAAGGATGCAAGAAAAGATCCTCAAGTTGTCTCAGGGCCAAATATTTGAACACCCTATAGATGTATTTTTTCTTTCTCAGCTATATTGCACTTAGAACTGGAAGATATAAAATAAAGACACAGTGAAACCAGTTCTAGTGGTAGTTTACCAACTTAAGTTGAATAACTTAATAACACAATAACGCTGAAATTTCTTTCTTCTGGAGAGTTTACTTATATTAAGCATAGTGTGTTACTGTAATTTTAAAACAAAATTTTCCAAGGTCATACAGCTTCACAGATATTGCCGACAGGTTGGTCTCTTGGCTTGCTGTAGTGCTAATGGCTGATGGAATGTCTCCACTTTTAGGCATGCTGGAAGAAAACAGTCTTTCAGTGGGTGGCTTAATTATGAATTGAGGGATGAATGTTAAAAATGTATGTCTATTTATATTTCTAATTTAGTTTTGCTGCTGGAAGATTTCAATATATATATATATTCAAAGTCAATGTAGTGACTGAATTCTGGATGGGAAGGGTGGTTGTTTTTCACAGTTGTATAAATATACCTAGATTTTTTAAATTATTTTTTTGTTATAGCTATATTTGAAGCATAATACTAGCATAATTGCTCTCAATTGTTTCAAATTTTTGAAACTGTCTTTTTATCTCTGATTGTACTAATGAAATGTTCCTTCTGTAAGGCTGACCTGAACTTTTTATTTTGTTCTGTCATTTATTTTGGGAAGGAGTATTCAAAAGTTTGCACTGTAATATATTCTATATGTTTGATAGATCATAAACTTCATTGTTTCCTAGAGATCTGCTTGCTCTTTCAAACTGGTTTAGTTATAGTATATGTTGTACCTTTCTTTCCATCCAAACGTGAACTGCGGAACACAGTAAACTCCTACAGTTCCACAAATAGAAATTTCAGGCGAAGCATGGGTGTGAAGCTTGGAGAGAAAATGATGAATGTATGCTGAGAAGGGACTGTCCATAATTCCAGCTCTTAGCTTTATCTGACACTTTGTATGACAAAAGGGTTGTCACCAAGTTGTTTTGAGATGAAACCCACTGTAGCAATAGATGGGGTGTCAATTTGTGGATGCTAACAACACTTCAGACTTGAGTGTCCTTTCTGCTTTGTTCCTGAATTTGCTTTAATCAGCCCACTGATATGAATGTTCCTATTGTAAATAATATATATATATATATATTTATATATAAATATATATATATATTATATATACATATATATAAATATATATATATATATATATTTCTCCATAATAAATTAAGGTTCTTGGCCCATGACAGTATTAATAAATAAAATAAATAAAATCACTTGGAATTTAAAATAAATCCCTGACATTTTTAGGCTCATTGTGGATTTAGGCCTTGACCTAGAAGTAGTTAACAAGTAGAAAATTCAAAGCATGCACTGATTTCAGTGAGGTCTTCAAAGCTATGTATATGTTGAGTCCTGGACTTACCACGAAGATGGAGATCATTATTAACATAGGGTTTCTGCTGTTTACCTTAGGAATTTTCTCACAAGATTGCTCATTAATTTCAGTGAAATCAAATATTAATTTTATGAGTATAGGGCTCACAGTCTTGCCAGAGTGATTTAGAATTGCGCATCTACTGATCTCTTTACATCAGACGTCATGGGTCTGAAGTATATTTCTTTTCCTTGACTTCATACATAATTTAGATTAACAAATTCCAGATGGTTTAGAGATTTCAGTAGCTACAAGTTCAAGAAATTAATTCTCTCTTGAAAGAAAGACTCCATGCTTTTTCAGTTCTTCTTGTATTTTACTCAGTTTACTCAGCTTAACTTCTTTTGTTTGTTTACTTCCTTAAAATACTCTTTCCCTCACATCAATGAGAGCACACCTTGAAGTAGTGAGAATGTGCTTAATTGCTGATGCAATTTTCAGTCCTTGCAGGAAATTCTGTGCAATATTTCCTGAAATAGGTTAATATTCTGATAATCAATTTAAGAAATTTGAGGTTATTTAAAGGATATATGTTTTTTTGTTTTTCTTTGAAAAACAAAACTTAATGTTTGAGTCACTGATAATAAGACATTTTTATATACTGACCTCTGTGAGGCACACAGCAAATATTCTAGCTTTGCCCCTAAAATCAATCAGACAGTTATATTCATTTTTTTTTTTTTTCTGAAAAATAATCTTTAATAATGTGTATACAGAAAGTGTCAGATTTCTTTGGGCATTACTTTTCTCCGTTTAGCTAGTGGATGTTGCATAATCAGGAAGGAAGCAGTGGATGAATTTTTATGCTATTTTTAAGCTATGTCAAGGAGTGATCTGTCATTTCCACAAGCCACAGTATTGTTCTTAGTTTTCTCAGTTAAAATTTTGGCTATACCACGGATAAATATTATGTTTTGATGATATTTCATTGAATGAAGTTTAAGGTTGCTTCAGTGCTATTATTATGATTTGATTGTAAAAATAGCATATGCTTAAAGCTCAAATACTTCAACAGATAAAGTGTACTAGGTTATCATGAGTTTGCTGCAAGTGCCAGGAAGAAGCTGAGTTAGGTTAGTGAAGTTAATTGTAACGTTGTAATATCTGAGTTTGAAATCCAATTATATAGATCTTTTTGCTACTTCCTTCTAATTGAATAAATAAATGTTTCTATAATATAACTTAAAAACTAATTTATGGAGCTATTAAAATCTTCTTTAAATAAATAACAGAAGCATTTTGGTAGAAAATCAGTCAGGTTTAGATGTCTCTAGACTGCCATAGACGGTATTTTCTCCCTGTGGTTTGCTTGCTTAGGCCTCACATTAGGCAGGAGTCTCAGAACGGAGCAACACTGCTTGCCATAGTGACTGATGAATGATTGCATAGCTCTAATGGGACAAATAGAAAGAAGAAATGAAAGGGTGGAAAGACATGCCATCATGCCTAGTTAGAACAGTACCCTGTACACTAATGTTATACTTTACGGTCATTTATCCCCTGGCACTATTTAACACCACCAATTTTGAAGATAAATGTAGTAAAAGCATTTTTATCCTGCTGCTATGAAAATGTGCTTTTAATAGATTTAGGTTTTCTCAGGTCATAAGAAAGAAACAATGATTTTGTAGCTTTCTAAAGGACTGTATTATATACAGAGTTCAAAATGTCGTAAAGCAGCTTGAAACACTATGGGGAGTCTGTGCAGTAATTGGAAAAATGTTTCCTACTAATGTTTGGATTGCATTAGTGTGAGCCGTTGGCATACATTTCATGATAATAAACATGTCTTTGCTTAATTGTAATTATAGCTTACAAAAAGACTTAAAGAAAAAAGAAGTGAGAAAGGTACTTTGGTGAATATGGGTAATGACATTTTAATGCACTTAAGGCACAAGACAGCACTTCTAAAGACCAACTCTAGCTTCCACGCACTGCTAATAGACCAGCTCTACAGTTTTATTTAATAAAATTTATCAAGGCTGGGGAATTTGTTAGGTTCCCTCTGTACAACTCACTCTCAGCACAGATTAACAGCTGGCATGGTTGTCATCCTGTGTCTTTTAGATTAAATTCCTGTTAACAATGAAAGCAGATTCTGATCAGTATTCAGTGCTAAGCTGTACCAGATTCTTGCTTGTGTTGTTGTCTATGTGTGCCCACTCCTGCAGTAAGTTTGAATTCTCATAGCAAAAGACAGAAGAATCAGAATTCCCCATCTTTTGAAATTTCACTTGACAAGAAAAATACAAATTTAGATCTAGGAACTGTAACTCATATCTCCACTGTAGCTCACTGTAAATGCAAAGCTGAGCTTCTCTGCACAGCTTTGGACCTTGTGAAAATACCTGACCTCTTCACGTATTTAGAATTCCAGTTTTAGACAACTTTAGATTAACTGCAATTACAAAGTTTAAATTCTGAATCATAAGTATTCAGGAAATCTTCTCAAATTTTAGGTATTTATAATCCTGTAGTCACATGCTTACTGAAAGATTATCAAACAAATTTAGAACTGGAATTGTTTCTTGTTAGGATCAGAATTGCTTATGGATTATTATTATTCAATCAAATGCATATATAGTGCCATATATATATCAGGAGGTCTTTAATTACAGTAGTGTACCAACAAAATACCTAACTTATTTCAAGTCCCATTTATTTTTAAGTCCTATTGATATAGTTTTGAGATGTAGATGATTCTCTGGGGTCCTAAATGTCCTTTTGCATTGCTTTGGATACCTCTGAATCCAAGCTCCAGTCTGGAGTTCTCTTGGATACCTGTTCTTTGACAGATCTCTGGAGGTGGTAATAGAGTGGCATCTTTGCCAATGACTTAAGGAAGAACTAAGAGAACAGATCAATAAAGAAATGGCTACAGATGGGATATATGTCTAGCAGAGGACACCTATGCAGCCAGAGCTGCTGACTCCCCTTCAGCAGCTCTTCAACACCATGCTGTCTATCCCCTCTGAAAGAACCCCTCCAAGAGGCAAGGGACTTTGCCCTTGACCTTGGTAAAAAGAGCCATGCCTCGAAGGTGGAAATAACACCTTAGAGGCCTGATACTTCTGTACACATCTGAAGCTTAGTGATTATATACTGTTCAAGACACTAGGAAATAAAGGTTATAGTGGACACAAGTGGTGTGTTGTGAAATGCATCAGGCATCTTTAAAGCAATATGTGCAGTGCAGTTGTTTACAGTTTGACAGAATCATTTACTTCCCATTTAATCTTCACTTTTACTTCACTGAACATGTTAGTACTGCTCAAGATGAGTATGTTTTACTTTTTCTGGTTTTAATATTTTTGTAGATAACATTAATGGATAGAGACTGAAGTTTCTCGAAATAAATCGGAAAATTCCACTTTGTATTTGTTCTTCCTCCAACTTATTTCTTGAACCTATTGTCAAAATCTTGGAAGAAAAGTTGAATTCCATTTATTTATCCTCTACAGGCCAAGCTATGTGATCTCTACAGCAAATAATCACTGTCTGGCTGACTTTAATCAGCATCCATGTTAATTCATCCAATGATTTTCATGTACTATAAAGTCTTTTTAAGGCATCTGAGAACTAAGTATGGGTGTACTAATACCAGTACCTGAGACAAACTACTAAGAAATCATCTTCCTCATATGAGGGAAAAAAAAAAACCAACACTTAATATATTCCATATAAAAACTGCTTGCATCACTGAGACATGAATTCCCAGAAGGGAGGAGAAAATCAGGAAGTGAGTTCGTACAGCAAATCTAGGACATAATCCCCCCTCCCCAAAATCCCTTGCATTAGTCATATTTGTTTGGAAGCATTCACCAACATCATAAAACCTAGTAAACCCACCCTCCATATTTCAAGTAAATGGAAATATTTTACATCCTACACGACCACTTTAGGAAGTTTCTAGAAAGCATTGTATGCATGAATTATTATTAATCTACAGGATTCATAGCTTGGTTCCTTTTCCTAATACTCATTGGAAATCAGACACCATGGGGGTAGACATGTAATACTTAAATGCAAAGAGAGGTTGCTATCCTTCCATAACTCATGACGTTAGTTTGGTGTTATCTCTTCATGTATCATATTTCAGTTGCAGGGTAAAATGGTTAATGTCTTTATTGTTGGCAACAAAGGATGAATGCAACTCTTCTACAGAAACATGCAGTAAGAACTGTGTATGCTGACATTAGCCTTCAGTCAGTGCCTCCAAAACGCTATTTCTATGGGTTTCAGCTACATATTCATCTTACCCCTGTTTAGGTGAAGCTGAACAGACTGCATTTGAATATTTAGGCCACACTTTTTCTGAGAACTTCATTCATGATTATTATATGTTCTGCTTGACTGGCAGTTCGTGGTAGGGCAATTCATTAAGGTTAATTGAATTCTGAAGGGAGCAAAAATAAATAAATCATTGGACATGAATGTGAATTACTGAGAACTAATCTAATGTACAGGGTTATAATCTTCAGAGTATATAATAATATACTGGTTTTTAAAACAAGAAAGGTAATTTCAAGTTTGAAATAACAGTTAAAAATCACTGCAGAATCAAAAATAGCACTTTTTCTTCCTCATTCGCAATCATGATTGTTTAATCAATAGTGGGCATGAGAAGTGACACAAAAAAAACCTGCATCACTACTGAAGCAGACAGAATATTGACATTTAAACAAATTCTTTAAATACCGTGTTTACTCATCTAATTTTAATATTAAAACTAGGTGGAAGAACTTTATTAGTCATATTAATTTTGTTTTAACAACAAACTTGGAGTTGTTCTTTTTTGTTATTTTTTATATGAAAGATGATCAGTGAAACCTATCAAATCTTCATTTTCTTTCAAAAGATTGATTGAAATCTCTAACATTTGGGACTTTGGGAGATGTTTCTATTGATCTCAGTTGTCATGAGCATGGATAATGGCCAAAGTAACCCAAAGAAAGTCACCTGCCATGATCTCTTCATCCTAATGATTCACGTTTGAAATTTTTCAGCAGCAGTTTTGAATTTTTCAGGAAGGAAGGAGTTACATGGAAGTATAACTGTGTAACATGGAGTTTGCATGGAAAGTTGAAAGTGTAGCCTGTTGAGCTATGCCATTTAGCTTTCATTTGTGTAGTTTGGGCTCTGTTACTGCAGCAGCTCTGACAGAGTGAATGTCACCATGGCCTAGCTGAAAGGCAGTATACCTGGCTTCTGCTCCATTTTGATAAGGATGCTTTTGCAGATGATGAGCCACAGGAACGATAGTTAATGAAGTTTCTCTATAGTTCAGATACTTAATAATAAGGCAGCTGTGGGATACAGCTGTTAGTCGTAGAGGTCTTCTACGACTAACATGGTCTTCTCCCTATTCTGGGATGAGTGCTGGGCTACTGTGGTACAGCAGCCTTTCTTGTCTCTCTTCTTCCCTTTCTGCTTTTTCTTTCTTCTGTTCTTGGGGAAATGTACATTGCAGTACTTCCAACTGATGAGACTGAGAGTTCTTGTTGCAAACCAGGCTCATGAAAGATGGGATAATTCCTTCAAAAATAAAACGGAACATTTGTCAATAGCTATACCTATTCCCAAGGCAATGTTGGAGGCAAACCCAAGAGCAAGAGTACCCCTGCATCTGCGAGAACCTCAACAATAGACATTGGCTACTCTTGTTTGTATGTGGACCCCCATCCTACAAACTTGCTTTCAAGTGAGCTCCTTAGGGCGAATGCTTTGTGCAACTGTTGTACTGGAACATCTCTTCTGTGACTCCTCAGCTACTGCAGGTGGGTAAGCTGCTAAGTTTCAGTGCTACTGAACATCATTATTTAAGTATCTGAAAGAATTTAATGTGAAACATGTAAGTGTCAATGGACAAGAGAGGTCAATAATTAGTTGTGCTGATGTTTCAAGTATCTTTTTTTTTTTTTTTTTTTTTTTTTTTTTTTTTTTTTATTATGTACCAAAATAACCTACAGAGAAATTCAAAATAATGTTTTAACAA
>CM021731.1:100537335-100602579 GCA_011075105.1 Heteronetta atricapilla
TTTTTTTTTTTTTTTTTTTTTTTTTTTTTTTTTTTTTTTTATGAAGGACCTAAAGTCCCTTCATAGATTTACCATTATCAGTTTTCTCACAGGATTTTCTTTGTTTGGCCCTAACTTTCTATTTTCCTTTCCCGTCTAATTTTTGTTTTGTTTTGATTAAAGTTGTGCAAGATTCTGGATTTGGAAGCACAGGAGTCTTCCTATTGATATCAGTACAGCTAATGAGACCTGAAAATTATTTAATGTGTAGCTAATAAGGTAATATATTTTCAGTATAAGTAATCCTCAATGGGATTGGGCAACTATCAGTGTTGCATTTTGTGGTTCTCTGTGACTTACTGAAATATTAAGGATGCATAAACGTGTTTGTGGTGACATCAATGTGTTTTTGCCCTTTCTTTTCTGTCTCTTACTTATCTTTATGCTATGTTAATATCCTTGAAAGTTTGTATGGCCTTAGAGAAGAACATACTGACAAAAATTATGTTCTGGCTATGTAATCTGAGCTAAAGGTATTTTAACAGGTATGATTTATTATGAGGATCTTTTTGGCGTTGGTGTTTTGGAAGTGCTTGATTCATTGAGCATTTTATATATTTTGTGGAGATGTTGTGGGAGCATTTTTTCTTCTCTAACATCAATTGCACTGAATGTGGTTTTACCCAGCTTGAGACACCTAGATTTGCAAGAGCGCTTGTTAATTTACCTGAATAAACAGAATGGAAGTAATTTTAAATCTCTACTTGTAAAATTGCCGTGTTCAACAAAACATATATTTTAGCTGAGCACTGGAAAAAAATAATTAAACAGAAGGGAAAGTAAGGAAAATACTTATATACTTATAGAATCACTTTAGTCTTTTTTTTTTTTTTTTCTTTAGCCATTTTCAAATTTTTCTACATGTGACTTTTATCACTCTAAACTCTTGAGATGCTGTGAGGGCAAGTTTTGCACTAAAGAGCTCCCTGGGAGACAAAGTAAGGGTTTGACTGGTGTTTCATGTACGTTACTCTTTTTAGTTCTTGTTATGTTCTTGGTGTAAATACGTTACTCTTTTTAGTTCTTGTTATGTTCTTGGTGTAAAGCTTGCAGAAAAATATCAGTCCTTAGGCTATAATTAGGCTATTGGGTATGAACAGGGCCAACACTAACAACCTGAAGGTTAAAAAGGAAGTATCTTCTGTGACAGCAACCTCTCCTTCAGTGATAAATTATGTACTCCACCTAATATGGTGGTGTGCGCAAAACAGTGCTGTGACATTCTGCTTAATTTACTGCCACTTAAAGCAAACTTTTAATGACCTTTTAATGACCTATCAGGGTGTCAATAGAGGGAAAAAAAGAAAAAAAAAAAAAAAAAAAAAAACTTCAGCAACAAGGTAAACACCTTTCTTCTCCCTCCTGCCAGGCCCTGCTGTGGGCCCTGTGGCCTGCCCGGGCCCCATGGCCTTCCCAGGTCCCAGCCCTGTCAGGTGAGTGGGAGCTGACCATGGAGGTTTCCTTCCATTGGTCCTGCTGGCTGGTAAGTGACAGCAGCTTTCCTTTTCTTCCTTTCCAATGCTGAGCTAACTGTGAGCTAACTGCAAGCATCTTCACAAAACCTGAGTGATCATTTTGTGGTCAGGGAGGAGAATTCCTGGCAGTTGTTATTTTTGTGGGGAACGTGATAGAAAACCAAGAAGTGTACATAAACAAAGCAGGAACAGCTTCAGAGCCCCTTTGAGATACGGTAGCGAGAGGCTGAAGGCAACAGGGCCACCACATCCACAAAGGTTTTACCAAGGCATGTAGAAGGAAAATAGTCACAATGCACATTTAGCCACGGAAATCTCAGTGGTTTCCAGCTAATAAATATTTCTAGGCAAGTGTTTCTGCCATTGTTATGTTTATTTAAAAGCAAAGATCTCTGTGTGAAATTGAAACTTAATGTTTCACCTGACTTCCTTGCAGTGCAGGGAAAAATGCGATTCTGACCTATTTAGATGATGAATTGCATCTACATAAAGGATGATTACAATTAGTTGAATAAACATCTAGAAAGTAATGAGATGTAAAGATATTACCATCCAACTTTCATGTATAGTGATGAAAGTAATGGAAATCATTGGTGTACTGATTTACCAACTAAAATAATGGCTGTACAGGGAATCCCTGATTTAAAATGTGATAAAATACTTGTGCTTTGAAGATGCTTGTCTGTAAACTTGTGACAAGTTAGTCCAACCAATTATGTATTACAAATTGGTTCTTTTTTAAAAAAAGTTCTTTGTAAACCATGTCTCTTTCTTTCACTGTGAGTTTTTTGAATATGCATTTCTGACTGCATCAAACATCAACTTAATCAACTTGAATTTTTCTCATCATAGTCTAATTGAGAAGCAGTGCTTACCTTCAAAATAAATAATTTCAGTCTGTTTATAAAAGTGCTGCTCTTGGATTTGAGGGTAGCTCTGAGAGATGAAGATTAAGACTTGTTTTCTGTAGGCCTCTGGGGTTTGGTCTTTTGAGCTCTTGATGTACTTACTGCACCAGCGATCAGTACTGCACCTCTCTGTGGATGTGTCCTTACACCAAGATGATGATTACTCTGTATTAAATATAAGTGTAAATACTGTTTACTCATTATTATGTGTGAAAAGGTATATTTCCGTCCTGTTACAAAACCTCGGTATTAGGTTCATGCTGTTGCATATTCTAATTTTTATCTCATGAAAGACTTTTTCTTGCATCTTTGATAAACGGCTTGTTCAGCACAGAATTATTTAGACGTTAGAAATGGTGCAGTTTAGAATTTACTGTGCTTGTGTCTCAGAAAAGTTTACAGATTCATGCATGTCATATATGTCCATATTTCTTAGGGAGGAATATATAAAATATATAAAAATAGTATTGCATAAGAAATGAAGAGAAAAAAGGGAAATCATGGCTTGACAAACATGTTTCAAGAGAAGATGTGGTTCTTGTATGAATCTAGCAATTGTTTTTGTTTCAAGTCAGGAGCTGGGCTTGTATAAAAACATATTCACCAAGTGGCATAAAAACCGGTCTAAATAACAATTTTCTTGAATGACTAAAGTGTCAGGTTTTAAACAGTTAGAGGTTGTGACTGTCAATGTGCCAATACAAGGTAAATCAATACCACCTTCATCTGCATGAAATGAGAGGTATCACCTAGTGGCTCATGTTAGTTAAATTATGTGCTAGCTGATGTAATGTTTATAAACAAGACCTTTACTCTTTTGGGTCTAATATGATGAGCAATATGTGGTAAGGAAAAAAGTAATTTTGGAGTTTATTTTTAACCTTCAAAATAAGGTGCTTATACTTGATTACAGTAGTGTAAATGGTATGGTATCAGGAGTGACTACCTATGCTGTGGTGGGACGAGAGAGAAATTTTGGAGGCAATACAAGCTGAGTTCCCATCTACCTGCCCTCTCTGTGTCCTGCCAGCATTGCTATTTCCTGGGTTGCTGTGTTCCAGACTAAGAAGATATTTAGGACTTTCAAAAGTAGTGTCTTTCTAAAGTGGTTTTGAAAAATGGGAAATCCTTCATTTTCATAGCTGTCTCTAGCTTTAGAGGTAATCAGTCTCAGTGAGTAGTACCAGCTTTGGTCCTTCTTAAAATATAATGTTTTTTAATGCTCTGCCTGTCTGTCTGTGTTTCCTGTAGTCCAGTTCTTATCTCTGTGGGCCAAGAGGCCATCCTGCTCTGGAATCAATTAAGTCTTCATTGAATTACTTGTATTTTTTCCAAAATAGCACAGGATGGTCCATCTGCTGTATTCCAAAGGGGTAGTTTTCTGGTCCTTGGTTAGCCTACTTCCCCTTAAGCATGAGCGGACCCTGCCATTACAGTGGGTTTTCCTTTTGAACCATCTATTTAAATTTTAACTGTTTTCTAGAGTGTTCTCCTGGGTGTTGTAGAGAAAACTTTAATCTCATGGCTGTGCTGAGAGGCATGAAGGGAGCCTCATGGTAGTTCCTTTTGACAGGAAAATAGGTGCTGTCTCACAAAAGAAGTTTGAGTTTTACTCCCAGAGTCTCCAAGCAGTTCCTTCTTAGCCTGGCTAACAGACATGAGCAACACATTAAAAAATGACTTAAAAATAAAAACAAGAACCTAGTAGGAACTAGATTTCAGCTGGTACCATAGATCTTTTCAAAATCTAATTTTTAAATCTGCCTGATAACTTTAGACACTAATTTTTTTATTTCCATCTTGAAAATACATTCACAAACTCATTTAAAGACTTCTTAATGAAAACTTACTGGGATGTCCAGGCTGTCCTTGCTCTCAATCAATAACCACTCTTTTAATGACATGGTAGCTTGTTGACAAGAAACACACAGTGGAGATGTGTTTTTCTAAATCAGTCAAAGGGAATAAGCCTGGAGAAAGATTGGAAGACAAGTTCCCCAGATCGATACCTACTGTTGTATATCTGTCACCTTTGCTGGGCAGCAGGAAATGTGGTTAAAACAGGTGGAGTTAGGGATACTTTTCCAAGTTTCACACTTTTACTTGAAAATACTTAATGGAACTTCTTGGAGCACCTGGCTAGTGATCTTGACTTCATTTATGTGCTTTGAAAGTTACAGTAGATCTTGGCTTTTTTTTTTTTTTTCCCTGTGTACATCTGTGAATTTATTTCTTCCAAAGGAACTGAAGTGATTTGCATAAATAAGAGGGGACAGGAAACTGCTGCTGCTGTAGCTTCTGGAAAAGCAAGCAAGTGCCCTGAGCACCAGGTTGCCATTCCTATCTTCCAAAGGGGAGTGTGCTGTCCTCCCAAAGCAGCTGAGCACCGTTGTTGTGGTGCAGGCTCTGAATATATGGCCGGGGAGAGCAGCAGGGAGAGAAAAAAAGTCTTTCATTAATGTACTTGGTGTGGCTTATCTAACTGGGCTGGATTTCTTAATTTTAAACGTGCCTGTGATTTGTGCCATTCTTGGAGGTCACAGTACTCCAACAGTTGGTGAGTAGGAGGATGCTTAAACCAATTAAAAACAATTTGGGGAAGGGGAGGGGAACAAAAAGTAAAATTGAAAGGATTAGAAAACTGGATCTTTTCTATAGAGTATCAACATAATTTTCATCTAAGGTGAACTGGTAGCGTTCACTCTTTCACAGAGTTACGTTGCTTAATACAAACTGAGGATGTGCCTCTAGTGTTCTATACCTCTCTTCACTCAACAGGAATAATTGTTTGGGAGAGAAAGCTCACTGGCAAAGGTGGGAGGACAGCAGTAGAGCATATTGGTTACTTAAAGATGACCTGCAAATCAGTTTGACGTTTCTTGACAATACATGCTTAGTGGTTCCAGTAATAGCCATGCTTTCAGCACACTATTATCCAGCCCTGCCTGGATCACTGCTTCTGCTCTTGTCTGTCTTTTTAAACCTTTGGAATAGGATACACTATGCATCTGGATTATTAACAAATACACTGTCACAAATGGAGTCTGTATTTGCAAAAGTAATATTTTAAAACCTAATGCTGGTAGGAACTATCATTTTAGACTCACACTGGGGGTTTTTTTATCTGCGCATACAAATCCACATTCCTACAAGAAATAATAGTCTCACTTAAAAAAAGTCACCAGTGAAGTAAACAGTGATGAGATTGGCATAAGCCATAGGACCAGCTCTTTATGGAGAGAAATACATTATTCAGTAGAGAAGAATGTTAATATTAATTTGGATTTTTCAATTTGTCTGTAAAGCTGTATTCAAACCCTGTGTATGAGTATTGAGTTGAGAAATGCCTATTATGTGTCCTTAAATAACAATTTGTTACATGTACATAGAATGATGCTTCTGTACACATACTGAGTTCCATACATAAAATATGAAACTATTACAAAAATATAGTGGCCAGCTTTAAAGAGCTGAATTACCTTATAATTCTGAAATTCAACAAAATGACCTAGGGCATGCTATAAAAAACTTAATTTAGGAAAATGTGTATGTGAAAGTGATTTGATAAAAAAGGGTAATTATTTTCTTCCATACTGCTATAACCAAATCAGTAGGAGATGGATTTTGTTTTTATTCTCAGTACAAATTGTTTAAAAAAAAATAAATCAGCTGCAGCCTTGTCTGCAGAGTCTCAGCCTAAAGCAAGATTTTTACAGTCAAGTTTTAAATCCCTTGATGTATCTGTGTTTGTAATGGAAATGATAACATAACCTTAGCTGTTACAGGGCGAACAATATTGCAATAATAAATAATGAATAAAGTGGTTTAACAATTTGAAGCAAATCATGTCATAGGCTTGGCAAGATTGTATGACTAAATTATATGGGCAGGAACCCATCAATGGACATGCTGCATAAATACCATAAATAGATGTAATAAGGATGTGTGTTCATGAAGGTGAAACTATGGTTTTCGTGATCTAGGGTATAAGATGCTGTACAAAATTGGTTAGAAGCCTTAGGCGAATCAAAAGCCAGAACAAATGATCAATGGGGCAATTTTTAATCAATGGCTATTATCTCTAGTACTAATGATCTGTACTATACAGTGGCTCGCTAAATCTGCTGGGCTTCTGAATATGGATGTTTTGGTTAATGTTCCGTTGTGTGGCCTATTGGTAACACTTCTTGCCTTTTAATTGCAAAATGTTTTAGTGTCACACACAGCCTAATTGAATGTTTTTCTCTTTATAGTCTAAAGAGCCATGGGGATTTCCCTGACACAGCATGGGTCTGGTTCAGTTAGGCTCGTATCTTTTTCTGACAGTGCCTACTGTATGCTTCTAAAAGGATGCAACGAATCACCAAATAGGAAAGGGCCAATTAATTAATTCCATCCTGATCTCGGATACCAAGAGCTGCTCTGTGGAGTTACGGCTTTCATCAGAACTTGAAGGGTGTCTGTTTCCCATCAAGTGGTTTATCCTCAGTTACTGCTTTTTTTTTCTTTCCTTTTTTTTTTTTTTTTCTTAGATCAAGAACAGCACAGGATGACAGGATGAGAGTGATGAACACAGGCGTGGGCTTTTTCTTATGTTTTAAAGCTATGAAGGAGTGTGTTTATGACTGTCTTGAAGTTGAAGAACTGGCAGGATGCAGGAGGTGGCCCTAGCTTGGTGTACTGTGGGTGCAGCTGCTCCTGCACAAAGCAGGGGATAGGAGCAAAAGACCTATGAACCTGTGGCACCTGCCCCATCTTTGTCAGGAAGGGTGTCTGCTTTAAGAGGTTTGCTCAAAGGGGTAGAAAATACTTTAGGTGATAATTCAGTATTAGGGAGACTTTATCTAAATGAAAGTCTTTGTGCAATAGTGGCTGCGTGATGTGGGCAACAACGGGTAGTGATAAGGCTAAAATTTTGGAAAGATTTTGCTTCTTCTAGGTTCCTCTGAGCAAATGCAATATTTTAGGAGAAGGTTTAATGGGTCAAAAACTTTTTTTATTTCTGCTCAGTTTTAAGGGTTTCTGTCTTATTGGGCATTCAGAAATGCCCTGGAAGTGTTCAGCAGCTCTTCTCAAATTCCTGGCATGATTTTCTTGTGATATACTTGCACAAGCAATTCATTATGCTAGTGTTAACACATTGATCTTGCAGCTATTTGACACTTCTGCTGACTGTATTGATGGCTGTAGGGTTGTCAGGCTGCTGTGCGCTCAGAAATGAAGCCAACAAGAGAACAATCAGGCAGATCCCTGTAAAGCTAGGGTAAGACTGCCTGAGGTCAATTTGTGAAACACCCTTCATCTAGGAGTCATAAGTCCAGACCAAATTAGCTCTTCTTTTAGATATCCTAGTTTAATCATCTGTGAGAAAAAGAGGCTGCATTGCCTTAATATGTAAAAGGAAAAAAACTTTATTGTTACTGTTTTTCTATACTTGTCTCAGTGCTTTTGTTGTTTTTTGAGAGATCACGCTTTGCCTGTTTTCAAGGCAGCCAAATTAGGGCACTCTAATGTGGTACCATTTAGTATTCCACTCTTAACTCATCTACTTACAGAAAGGCACGGCAGATGTTCTGTAAACTCTAGGGAAGGCTCTGTGAGCCTTACCAGGAAATTTCTACTCGCAGCCTGTCACACAGTAGGGAAGGAGCTCTTCTAAAGACAGCACTCACAATATGAAAGGTTCTTGATATAAGAAGGTGGACTTTGCCTCAATTTCATGTCTTGAGTTCACTGAGGGGAGAAAGGGGGTGAGGGGTAGTATCATCTTGCACCTTGAGAATGCTAAAATTTATGTATGCTTCAAGCTTGTGTTTAGGCAAGGTGAAGGCAGAAATATTGTCTAGTAATATACTGTACTCTGCACTGGATTAACACTGGATTCAACTAAAATTTTGTTATCCTAATTTAACTAGCTTTAATGATTTAGGATCCTATTAAACCAGCAAACATTTTGTCTCCTGTCTCAGATCATAGCAATTTAAATCTATTAAGTCACATTTGTTGTTATATTGCAAGGATCGCCCTACTAGTAGAACTCTAATAATGGGCAATCACTCTTACAATTCAGTACCAAATTTGAAGACATACATTCTTTAGACCGTAATGAAGAGCTGCATTGTATGTTTTTCCAGCTCTCAGTTATTAACTGATTGTGGTTATTGGTACCCATCACTGGTTTGTAATCCAATATTTGACAATTTAGTGTTTCTCTTTTGTGAAACCCTCGTGTTGTCTAGAGCAAGATCAATTTTCTTCTGTGTTTATAATTACTTGCAATATTACCTTTGTTTCTGTATATTTGTAGAGAGATCATTCTGTGCGTTTCAATGATTAATTCAGCTGCAGTCACTTTACCAAGGTCTTTTGCAGTCAGATTGCAAATCCTCCACCCCTAAACCTTTCAGAAACTCCTCTCTCCCAAACTATTTTCAGTAATGAGATTGTATTATACAGTATAGAGAGCATGTTGCAGTTAACATTTTTCAGAGTAGGTAGGTTGATAAGGTTGTTCTAAGAGAGAAAGAAAATGTAAAACAAATGCAGAGTTATTAAATTATCCCATTTTTCTTCCAAATACAAAGTTTACGCTTCAAGGCTTCTCCAAGAGAAGAAATGAATAGAAAAAGCACCCCAATCCAGGTTTGCATCTACAGATACTAGCTATTACAAACATCTGATGCCAGGTGTTATGGAAAATCCTTCTTGTCTTTCTAATGCAGGGCAGATGCTTACCCACCCTAGCAGAATTCAACTCCTTGTACCACAAGCACCAGCTATGTCTCCATGTTTTATCAAATATACTATGAAGACACTATATACATTACTTTCATTTTAGTTGTTTTATTTGTCTCTTAATTATAACTCTACTCCCATCTCCTTAAAAAAATAAAAATCTCTTGTGGCAGAAATCTGTGACAGCTGATTTTGACACTTTGAAGCACTGTAATTGTGACAGAAGAGCAAAGACAGGCATTGGAAACGAGGTGTTATTTCCCTGTTCAGACTCAGCTTCAAGTAAAGCTTAGGAAGGGAAGGTTGTTTGCGTGACATATACCTCACAGAAACAAGTGGTAGGAAATGTATTAATACTGTTATGTTCAACTCTGGTACTGTAACAGAGTGCCTGTGTAACACATTTCCAATTAAAGTGCCAGGATGTGCTACATAAAACACGGTAATCTCTTGAAGAAACTTACAGAATAGCTTATCTGTGCAGTTGGCAGCACTTGTAAATATTTGAGTCTGATGGATGTGGATCGGGTGTGCAGTGTTTTCATTGTGTAGAGGGGAAAAAGCCTGACAGTGAGGAAAAGCCAGTTGAGTTTGGAGAGGCCATTCCATCTCTGCCTGTCTCCGAGAGCCCTGTGATGTGTCCATGTCCCTGGGAGGGAGAGCCCCTGCTCAGTGCTCCCATGGTTTGGCTCCCAGCTCCCCGGGGAAGAGGAGCTGCGCTCAGAGCTCAGCAGAAGCCTGGTGCTGCAAAGCATGGCAGTCCATGTGCGGTAGTGCCAGCAGTGAGCCCTGCCTCAAGCCTGGGATTCATCAGCCACCCGTGGTCTCCTCTCCCCCTGGCATGTGCCCAATAACTGCCAGTAATAAAGTTGTGAATGTCCCATGTGGATTTGATGATCAAAGCATTAACCTGGATGTCATGGGAAGGCTTCTGCACTGCGTGGGGATTCTGGGGCAGCCTGCAGGAGATCCAGCTTTGTGCCATTAGACCCGGCAGGAAACCCGAGGGTCATTAGGCTGGAAGTTGTTATGCTCAGTGAGTTTGTACAGTGGTGGTGGTCATGTCTTTCTGCTTCCTCTTCTTTTACTGTGACTGGTGCATGGGGGAGAAGGTAGGTGAAGCCTGTGCAGGTAGGCAGGGAGCGGCAGGGGAGCAGTTTGTCCCTTCTTCCTGGATTGCTTTAGTTTGGATATGTCCACTCCATAATTATCTCTGTTCTCCTCTTCACTTCATGTAGCAGTTTTCAATAGTATTTAACTTGGAGTTCCCACCTGTGAAGTCTGACCTGTTTAATATCAGCTGCTTCTCTGCTTCTGCCCATCTTTCCCCTGCAGCTGCAGCTCTTCCCTTCTCGTCTCATGCAGTTCACAGAAATCATTTTGTTGTAATTTTTCCATCTTGTTTTGTCCTGGGAAGTGTATTCTGCAGGAGGGAAAGTGTACTGAAAGGCTGGAATAACAGAGCTGGAAGGTAGGTAGGGGAAGGGAACAAAGGAGAAGGAAATTCAAGAGCTCTTTTTCAGCAGTAAACAATAATGCCTTAACTAGCTTTTTAAATTATTATTATTTTTTCCCCATATTCCTTGAACACTGTTCTCTGAAAAATAAATGCTAATTTCATTTTTTTTTTTTAAATTACAATAATGCGATAATGTATTTATTTCAGAAATAATTTGGGAGGTAGCTGGAATGAATATTATTTAATTGAAACCTGTTTGCCATTGAGGGGAAGGAGACAGTGTTATTACTAGCCAAACCTCTTTTTTTTTTTTTTTTCCAAAAAAAAAAAAAAAAGTTAGGCACTGCAGTCTTTTTACCTTGTCAATCAAACATAATTAGTACTTTCTGTGCAGAGAGTTTTCACTGTCATGCAGATTGATTGGAAAAAGACATGTTCTCTTAAGCACATAGTTCTTCTGATGAATTAAATAGTCTTGCTATTCAAGTTGGTAAGAGCTGGGTTTGACACACATTATGTTATGTATACTTCCTGCAGTATTTGGAAGGCAACTTTGACTTTCATAAGATTTAGATTTGACTCATGCCCACTGTCATAAACATAAGTGATCCCTCACTGTAAAACATTTGGCAGTATTTGCCATCAGAAATGCCTCTTTGTGGAATATCTGCTATTTTCTGCCTTCTGCAGGCTATCACTCTAAATTTGTATTTAATTGGTACCTATGCCCTATTGAAACTGGCGTTCCACCTAGTGTGTGGGCTGAATGCCACGCTGACAGATGGACATCAGTGCTGGTATGCTGAAGAGCCAATATTTGCATCACGTGCAAGTACGAGTCACTAGATTTTACTTTACAAATAGTGAATTTGAAAATCTTGCAGGGCTTTCATGTTTGAGATGAGAAGGAAGCACCAGTGCTTTTCAATCTGCAGTTGGAGTGTAGGAAAAAAATAGTGTGGTTGTATGAAGCAGCTGCTTAGCTCTGGTAAACCAGGGCTGTTGTTCAGAGGGAGGATTATAATTGTCTCCACCCTCGATTAGCTCTCCACAGGGCACACTCTGACTTTTTAGTAATATTATTTCTGTGGCTAAGCCAAGTTTCTCATGGAATACCCTTGCTGAATACAGAAATCTGATCTGTCTTGCATCCCTTGTAGAAGGCTGCCTATTACTTCTGCTCAATAGACTTTATAAAGACAGCTTTGGGGAAAGAGCGTCACTCAAATGGCTATTTAACTCCCCAGTGAAGAAGCTAAAATGTTAAGAAAAAGAAAAGAAATCGGTAAATACGCTGCCTTATTATTCTGCAGCATTTAATATACATTTCAATACTTCCTGTTCAGTATTTCTTTTCCTTTCTTCAGGCAATTAGCTGCTCAGATATAAACATAATAAAAGCTAAACTACACAAGAGAGGGGTTTTCATCCTCTTGCTAATGCAAGTACAGACTCTAAATCTCGACCTGAATACTCTTTGCAGATTGACAAGGGGTGCATTATTCTAAGTCACTCTGTATTATGTGTGAAGAGTGCCCCAGCTGTGTCATTGCTGAGGTTAAAAGGTGTTAGCGCTTGCATCTTTTAAATGAGCATAGTAAATGAAAGTGAACAATTAAGTAAGAAATTTGGCTTGCTATCTCTGCATGCTGTGTTTTATTGTGGTGTTGCCAGCTTCTCTGAATGAAAATACAAGAGCAAATTAAACAGCTTTATGAACTCGCAGGAGGAGCAGTTGTTCTAGTGGCTTTCATACAAATGTCTAATTAATTCTTGAAGTAACCCAAATTGTTCTTTTGTGATCTGTGAATGGGAATTTGTGAGGAACCTGTGCAGATGAAACTCGGTGAAAGAAGAACAGGCATTTAGTGATTAGCTGGTAGTTTGCAGTTGCTGGGTCCAGACATTTTAGTTATTTTTCTCATTAATATTACATTAGTAAGCTTAATGAAACACTTGGATGAATATGTTATAAGTAATAAGGCATTAATGTTATTTTTTTTTGAGCAGTCAGTTATGCTAATGGACATCTGTCATTTTTTCACCAGTGTTTATTTGAATTATTTGGGGGGGTCCTAAAATAAAGGTATGTAGCAATTAAAAAACAAATTTTGAATACAGTCTACATTTGGCTAGTAGCTGTGGGCTTAAAACAAAAGAAAACGTTTTTGTAGGAAAAAAGCTCACAACCTTGTAACTTTTGCTTCCTTCCTCTAAATGGACCTTTCTTTTAAAGAGCCTCAGGTTAAAATTCTGAAAAGATGGTCATTTTGTTTGTTCCCAAGCCCACACAAAATAAATTCCTTTAAAAACAGATATAAAGTATTCCTAGTGAAAACTTTACAAACTTCAAAATTTTCTGAAATTATTGAATTTAACATTTTTTTTTGTTTGTTTGTTTGTTTTTAATGGAAACAGTATTCATTTTCACTACATCTATACTACCACGTTACTCCCCTGGAGAAATCCAATTTATTTTCATGTCAAACCAACAATACCTTCACAGTTAGTATGAATACAAACACCTCTTTTTAGAAATATCCTTGTTATGTGCTGAGCATGTGTATCCCAGAAATGTCCTATTCTGTTACGTGCTGAAACAAAGTTATCTCATTCTGGTAACAGTTGACAAGGTTGTGCTCTAAATTGTTTGGAACAGAACACTCCATAAGCTGTATGTATACAGTTTCATTAACAGGTCTTTTTATAAAAGAGGATGGAGTTGAGCAATAAACTAAATGTAAATATCACAGGAAGGTTTGGGCAGAGTGCATCCAAGTGTCCTCTGGTGTGTGGGCAGCTTTAGGTGTGAAATGATTCCTCCACATCACGTAGGGACACCAAAGGGAGCTGCGCATCTTTGTGGTGAACAAAAGAGCTTTCATGTTTCATCCTATGCTATATATGTATGCCTTATGATTTCCTTTCTATTGTGTTTTTATTTAATTTTGGTAACCACTAAGAATTCCTCCACTGTCTTCATATGGACCAGGCTCTACTGCTTTTCAGCAAGAGAATAACGTACGTCTGAGCTTGTCTGCTTATCAGTACCTTTCCCTTTAAAACTTCAACATATGCCAGTTCTTACAATACCTTAATTGAATATCAAATTAAGCTCACCATAACTTTAAATCAGTCTGATTTAACCTATTGTTTTCATAGTGGAGACGTAATTTAGCTACGTGTAGTCCAGTCTGCTCCACAGCTATCTAAATCACACTACATTTCCATAGATCTGCAAAGCTTTATCCAGCTGGCCTATAAAATGGAAGCAATTTCTTGTAAAAGCAAATCTCACCATTTTACTGAGATTTAAAATAAGCCCCTCAACCCCTTGATTCTAGTCAGAAGCTGTAACAAATGAGGAATTAGTTTGCATTTCTAAATGTTCACTGTGGGATAATGATGTTAAATAACATCCAGCCATTATGACAATAAACAAGGAGGGTTTTTTTAAAAAAAAGTTTTGGGGAGATAGAAACTCCTGCTTCCATTGTGTGTGTACAATGGAAAATGTCCTGATCCAGGAGGACCATCTAAACATTATAAGAATACATTAGTCTAATAAAGGTAACCTGTAGTACAGTTGTAATTGTAGTTCAAAAATTGCTTATTCTTTGAGCCTAAGCTATTTATACTCAGTAATTCATAGAATATCATATGAATGTAAAGATTCCATGTAAGCATGTGTATGATGTGTATTAACTTGCATCCTGGCAAAATATTTTGCTTAGTAAATCTGTAAACTTACGTGGAAGGATTATGAAAGCTTAACTCAAAAGAGTTATGTTAAGTCTGTAAATTATACTTAAATGCAAGACCAGACTTTTCTTTTCTTCTAATCAGTACCTGGTGGGATTGTATGACCCATTGTATTGGTGTAGTCATGAAAAAACCTGCAGGAGAAAGAATGGAGTCTGTTTTCCTGGCTCATGTAAATCTGCTGTTAAAAGTATGTACAAAAAAGCGTATTTCATAATGAGTGACTCTGAGAACCCAGGATGTTGACAGCATCAGGGACACTTCAGGGATTATAATGATACCTAATTTATTGCATCTGACTGCATGGAAACCTTTCTGAGTTATTGAAGTGCATGTCACAAATATAAAATAATGAATAGCACTGCTTAGACTGCTTTTATACGCTTATAAGGCATAAGCTGTGCTATTGGGGTATGCATTCATAACTCACAGGGCAGTAAATATGATTGGCAGGTGTAAGTCTGAGAGCTTGGCTCAATTCCTACATAGATAAATAGAGCCAAAAGTTCATATTTATAGTGTATGTGTGTGTGTGTATGTGCGTGTGTGTGTGTGTATACACATATATACATACACAAAAATTATTTTAATAGAGGTAATAGTTCCTTGTCAGATTGTCACTCTAGCAATACTTTGAAGTTTCAGGAATGCCAGAGCAGTGGTAGGCTTTAATATAGTCAATGCTAGTTAGTCTTCCTTTGCCAAACAAAAGCTGGTGTGATGTAGTTAATTCTATGTAGCCCCTTCAGTTTTCTGTCACATATACTGCTAATGCACTAGGTTATTTTTCTGGACCCGTTACTGCTTTCCCCTGGGCCGTTAAGTGGCGGCTGGGTAAGGATATGTCACACCATGGTTGCGTGTGGGCCATGGTGCGCGGCTCTGCACCTTTGCTGGGCAGTGGCAGTGAAGCTCTGTGGCAGTGCAGAGGCTGCCACCAGCAGGCCTTTGGGCAGCTGTGGGAGTCTGCAGAAAATCTCCCGGAAAGATGTACGGTGCAGGGTGCAAGAAGGAAGGGAGGTGGGGTTGCTGCTGCTGTCTATACGTGAGCCTTGCAGTCATTGCAAAGCCCTCAGAAATGCTCAGGTGTTGCCAACAGTGCATCTTTTCACAAAATGTTCCTTCGTATTGATTGAAGGATAGGACAAATATCATTTTATAATATAATCAAAGGTATAGGCCAGAGTAGCTATTGTGAATGCCAACCTTCAGATAATAGGGAAAGATAACTTTATGCAAGCTAAAGAATGGCATTGTGCATGCAAAGAGCTGTTGGAATGAGTTTGGACCACCTGTTCATGAAAATTCCTGCGATAGGAGTAGAGTTCTACCATCTTCTCTTATCTGTCAAACTTGCACTGTGTCCCATCCAAATGCAATATTTCCTAAACAAATGAAAGGTAAAATTCAGTGCAAACTTAAACTGAACGTCTGATTATCCTGAAATTGCAGCATGTAATGGTGTACGGTTTAAAGATAATGCTGGGAATCAAGCCTTCGGGCATGGTTTAGCACGTTGTTCATTGCTGTGCACAAAGCTGATGCCTCAAATTCTCATTCACAAACTTGTGCTTACCATATCTGAAAATTTTGCAGTTGGAACTTAGGTGTAATGTGTAATAGTAATTCAGACTTTTCAGTGTGAGTTATTCAATAATGTATTAGCACTGAGAATAGCTTTTAGGCTTTTTTTTTTTTTTTTTTTTTTTTTTCTTTCCAATTTTGGATGTGTCCTGATTACGGATATGTAAACTTTGCATAAAAAATATTTGGTATTTTATCATTATGAAGCTCCCTAAATGATTGGCTTGTGCTATCTGTGTGATTTTTTTCCTAGTTCTTCTTTTGAATTAGCAAGGCTTGATGATTGATTGATTGATTTATTTATTTATTTTAAAAGTGCAAACTGCCTTAGAGATATCGGAAATGGTACATCATACAGCAGCTGCTAGCCAGCTTTTTGGTGATTATTGTATTCTGCATCTGGAGATTTGAAATAGGCTTCTTAACTTTAAATTCACATTTGTGATTTCAGTTACTTTCCTTTTTTTTTTTTTGTGCCTTTTTTGTTGTTGTTTCTAGATGTTAGCCTTATGCTGTTTAATATAAGGAATATTTTTTTCTTCTTTAATTTCATGGTCATCTTGAGTTGTCCCTTTGGGTAAACTGCAACTTACAAAGTATTGAGATGGAATGGAGGTTGAAGACAATTACTTTCTTAATTTCTAGGATATTTCATCTTATCTGAAGGGCTATAGCTTGTGTTAACAAATGCAAGACACATTATTTGAAAGAAGTTGTTTTCCATGGAAACCAACAAAGTAATGTGATCAATATCGATGTTTTCTTCCTTGCTAGTCTGCATCTGTGGAGACAGAGTGGTACAGGGACACCTGCTTTAGTATTTCCATTTACAGATCTGAGGCAACATCAGTGGTAAAGTGCTTCAACCTTCCCTTTACATGGAAAGCAGCAGGAGGGTGATTAACAAAAACTGACCGTACTGTCCCTTAGATCCACCTGCTAAGGGCTATAGATTTGTATTAGAAGTGCATGAACAAAGCATTTGAAGAGATCCAAAGTGTATGCATTTGATACTCACCACGTGAAGCTTTGCAAAATGCCGGGAACTGCTTTGTAATGTCTCTGGTCACCTCAAGCAACATGCCCATCTACCAATGTTAGTGTACCAGCTTGTCCCTGCAACACCTGAATCAGCATTTTGGCATCAGGAATCAGTTACTAAAGATTTTTCTGTGTGTGAAGAACTCCAAAATGACTGTGTCAGAGTAAACAAAGCAAAACCTTTTCTAAGTACTGCACTTAGGAAATGCAAAAGACTTGCTTTTGCAGTACACAAACTGTGTTGACAAAGGATGCTGTAATGGCCACAATGGATTAAATAATTGGTTAAAATCAAGGAAGGGAAAGTCTATCCTGAAAATTGAGAGTAAAAATGCAAGTTTTACCTCAGTCTGGGGAATCTGCCCTAACCTCTAGGAGCTCCTTGTTGAGGAATCATCCTAGAGAAGCAGCTCAGTGTACTTAACTTTATCTTGTCCCTTTGTTGGCTGCTCAGAGAGAGTACTAAGCTAGAGAAACTGCAGGGTTATGGCTGTATATGTAAACCTACCTCTAGCTCTTTCTCCCCACCTATTTTGCAATTGTATAGCTGTTGACTGTGCGGTGCAACACCATTTACAGTATTAACCTTTTGATTTTATAAACTATCCCACTGGGGGTGGTTTCAGTATCTGGTGGCTTTCTCCATTGTTTACTACGGTAATGAAGCAAGTCTGAATCTAGAGGATTTAAAGTTTTAATCCGAGGCAAGGAAGTTTGCTGAGAAGAAATGGCTGTATAGCAGAAGGTAAAATATTTTGCTGAACTGGTATTCCACTGTATATGTGCACACAATTCTTCTAAGGTTATTAGAGAATAACTAACATTTTTTAAAACATAATCAAATTTCGGAATTCCAAAGCAATAGTAAATTGAGTAAAATACTCCCTGTTCATGGGAAACGCTCTGAACAATGGTTTATCCTTATTGCATATACTCTGAATATTTTCTATTGACTTTGTGTTGTCAAGGAAAAGTTTACAGGATCAAGTCCTTACACCAGGATTTGGCCTGAAATGTTTAGTGACCTTCTGCACCAGTAGTTTTGTATTGCAAAGGCTGAAATTAATTTTACTTAACTTGACGTGTACAGATTAAGGTGTTCTTTGCTTCATCACCCATGAGAAGTAGCATCCTGAGCAAAGGATATTGACTCAGCAATTTTAAGAACTTTAGAGGTCTTAGTATCAAGATATATTTTGCTTCCATTTTGTTGGGTAATTTAGGATGCATCAGGGAGGAAGTAACATGAAACAGAGAGAAAACCCTTGTGGAATCATGTACTTTTGCCAAATAGCATCTGTGTCTTCCTAGATTTGGCTAAGATAAAGAATACCTTATATCTATTATACCTTTGTATAGGAATATGTAACATTTAAAGAGAAAATATTCTTCATCAGATTTGACAAAAGATTTAAAACAATATGACATCTTGATGTTTGAGAACCAAGAGCTTTGAAAGAAGCAGAATTTTTATATACCACTTCTTTATATACTCATATACATGTAGAGTGGTTATGGTTTCTGTGTGTGCTTTTCAGTTGATTTCTTTTTCTTTTTTTTTTTTTTTTTTTTTATGCTACTTTAAAATCATAAATCTTTTGCCTAGGATGCCATGTAACATTTTATTTTTTAATTATGTATAATTTGATATGACCTTATCACTCAGCATACGGCAGTACAGATGGAGAATGAAGTCGCAGATGAGTGAAGTGAGGAAAAGACTGGGAATGAGCAAAGGAGCAAAGCCTTAGATAGGCAGAGAAGGGAGGAGAAAACAATCTCGTTTAGCATTTTCTGGACTCCCTTGCAGATAGCTTATCATATATGGCTTTGTATTCTGATTTCTTTCTATGTATAGATTGAATTTGACAAATTTATAATATCACAGCAATCCGAAAAGACGTAGCTGGAGCTAACAGATCAAGGCTGGGATTTTGAGGATGGACGAACTTGTGCTATTTTCTTGTATACAAAGATATTTTTTTAACTGAGATTGAAGGCAAGAGGATAAGCTTCATCAAAAAGTTGGCATGATTTGTTTTGAATAAGTTTTGGAAGTCCAAGAGTTATAGCAAAATGAAATGTTTTCATATTCTGTTTAGCTTTCCTTATTAGCCAAGCCTCCTCTTTTATATAAGAATACATTCTCAACTACCAGTCAGCTACTTTGTACAATTTTTAGAGCTTCCCAGGTACTAAATCCAAATGGCTTCCTTTACAGCAACCAAAATTTCCTGCTCTTCCCCAGCATATTCTATTTTCAAAATGTAATATTCTGCAGGTTCTTCACATCTGAAATGTAGATGCACTGTAAAATTAATTTCATGTATGAATATCCTATGCAAGGACTACATACGTGTGCTTTCTATTTAGTAAAAGTATTTTCAATTTGAAACAAACAAAGCTGAGACATCAGCTTGAGATTTCCCCATGTGAGACACTTCTGCTGCAAAACCCATGTGCTGCCAAATCACAGCAATTTGAACTTTTTGTAGAATAAACAGGTGGTGGTTGTACCCACTGCTGAAGATGGACGTTTTTCTTGTATGTTAGTTCTATTCTTCATCAACAGTTCCTGTTAACTTTATTATTTAGTGTTCTTGTCATTGTTACTTTCTTCCTCCCATACTGCTGTATTCCACGTAAGATCTCTGCGTGTGAGACAGTTAATGCATTTTATTTGGGGTACGTAATGAAATATCCTCTTTGTTCCTGGAAAATAAAAGTGAAAATTAAAGCAGTTCACTTTCTGCTAGCATGTCCTTTTTCCAAGGTACTCTAGACTCTACCAGCCTGACCACATAAGTAGGAATGCTGCAGGAAGGAGCTTTGTCTCCCACCATTCTCCTGCCACCTATGCAAGAGATGGACCCACGGTGAGAAGTGGCTGTGCAGTGCATTTCACTGCCTCCTCTTTGATGTGTTGACTAGGTCAGGCTTGTGTCACATGGTACAATGTATTGAAGCAAACAATTACAAGTGGTTTCACTGTAATACAAATGAAGATCTTTATCAATTTATCCTTAATCTCTGATTTTCTTTCTGGACTTTTTTCTTTAATTTGCAGATGGTTTTATTTACTGAAAAAGGTAAGACCTGAATGGTGCCAGGAAGAAGAATTAGCAAGTTCTAATAGAGAATCACAAATTGTACAGAAAGGAGGAAAAAAAAAAAAAAGGAAGAAAGAGCAGAACTTTATCCACTTATTTTTAATGTCATCTTGCTGGCTATTCAGAACAACAGCTAATAGATCTAGTTCACATTGGTTCATATAGTATATAGAAAACAGGCAATGGATGTGAAATAAATAAAAGATTGATGGGAAATGTCATCTTAAATTCAATAGGTCAGATTCTCAGCTGGTATAAAATGAAGTATTGTAGATCTCCGCTCGTTTAAGGTCAGGTCTAATATATTCGCAAAGAGCTATCCTATATTGCCATTTCATACAGTTATATAACTTTCCAGTCTGCTTTTTATTCCATTCTAAATTCTTCCTCAATTGATGCACATCAAAAATCTATTAAAAATCATACAAGAAACAACATAAAAGCTTAGCGGTAACACTGTGGCTTTAAATGAATTCTTCATATCATCTTTTTAAAAAAGAAAAATGTCAAAAAGGTAACCCATTCAGACCTGTGATTCTACCTGAACTTCAGTCATTCAGGAAAGGTTTGCACAGAAGTTGTGTTGTCCTCCTAACTGAAAGGCTACTGACATTTATTTTGTTGTCTCTTCCTATGTTCATCTTAACCAAAATTATAAGCCAAGCTGTTAAATTTGTAGAAATCAAAATTCTTTTTTTTTTTTTTTTTTGTTTGTTTGTTTGTTTGTTTGTTTTCCCCCCTCTGTGACATAAGAATTGGAAACTTGTCATACAGAAAGCAATTTATCAGCCACACTTCATTAAATAATAATAAAAAAGGCATATGAGATGAAGGGCTGAAATTGTCTGCAAGTGATAACATGTAGAAATAAGACTGCTGTTATTTTGCTGAATGAACTGAGGGCTATTGTTTAAATGATCTTCAGTGCCCTTCTAAATCTTTACTTTAGTAGCCTTCTTCTATGAATAATGGCTCTGACCTCCCTGACTTTTCTCATGGTATTAGGCACTGGCCAATATGCACAAACCCAGCAGGAGTTAGTCCTTAAAGGAGCCCTAGTGAGAAGCTTAATTCCCCACCCACACCCCTTCATTTCTTACTGCATTTTAAAGTGGTAACAGGCTCTTTTCTGAAGCACTATTCCTCATGCTGGCATAGGATATTCCCCAAAGGGAATGCTGGAAATCCTATCATGGCAGAATACCCCAAAGTTTGAAACTGAATTTGACTGCAACATGAATTGCACTTCCATTAAAAATAATTATTTAAAATTATTTTGGTGGTCTAGTGACACACAGGCTACTGTTAGTTTTCAGAAATGAGTTGTGAGAGGTGTCTTGTAACATAGAACTTAATAGTCAACTCAATTTTAGGGTGCATTCCATTGTTGTTAAAGCTTTATGTCCTCTGAATCTAAAAGCCTTTCTCATATTCCATTGCTTTTAAAATAGAACAATTAAATTTTAGTGTAAATTTCACAATCAAAAACCTCAGCCATTGCTCAAGAACTTGAGGATTGCACAGGAGGTGTCTTTGCAAGCACCGTTCAGAGAAACAGTCTTAAGAAAGCATTTATTGGGGTGCTAAATTGTTTTTATTTCCTTTTTTTTTTTTTTTTTTAAAGGCGAAGCTAATTGCATTGCCATTATTGAATTCTTTGTGTTGCACTGATCAGCCTCAGAGTTTCAAAAGCCAACCACAGATCTTTCTTTGTGTAGTCTGTCTGCAGCAGGGCAGCTAAAGGCATATCCTAGGCTAAGAGGTTGTTCAATAATGTCAGATGAATCCCTGGAGCCCTGCTCTCTGTCATATTATTTTCTGCAAATGCTGACCCAAATGAAGTGAAGCATTTATTTATATTCACATTCCTATTATTATGGTAATAGGATTGCTATTGTAGTATCAATATGAGAATTAAAATATATGGGATATAATGGTTTTAGGTCCTTTTTTATAAAGGACCTAAAAGGACCTTTTTATAAAGGCTTTATGGTCCTTTTTTTTTTTATGATTGCTTCACAGTTTTTTTTCCCCAAATTGCAGTTCAGATGGAGTTAAGAAATAGTGTGACTTGGTTTCTGCAAGAATAAGAAAGTAACTCTCTGAGAGATTAGTTATACCATAGGTGAGGGGCTATACTTTACTGCCTTCTGCATGTATATAAATGAAATATTCCAGTAAAATATGACAAGTCTGTGACTACAAAGGATACCTTAAACCTGCCAATGTGTTGTGAGGCAGAAGGAGAATACAAGTTTTCTTCATTCCCCCAGAGAAAAGAGAGTACCCATTGTGAACTCAATTTATTGAAGTGCATTATTGCACTCATAAAATCTTTTTGGTTGTGGTTCAAACAGAGGAGAGACTAATTTAACCCTTAGTTTGCAGAAACAGCCAAGCACTTATAATTCCCATTTAAATTAAATATTGAAACATGTTATAAGTTAGCGCTTTCTCTTGTAAGGTAAAACAGATTTAATTTCAATTGCCTAGTTGACTGAAAGACAGGAATGATCTATGTCTCTTAGTCATAATGCTTATGCTGAGGGGAGTGTGTGAGCATGTAATATATAAACACACACAGTTCTATACACGCTATATATATAGTTTTTGTTGTTATGTGGTTTGAACTTCTTTTAATCTTGAAAAAGAATATCTGATTATAAAAATGAAAGAGGTTACTGACTGGTTCTTCCTTTCAGTTGTTTCATTTATCAAAGACTTTAATAAAAGGTGTTGCATGTTTTAGAGGCTTTAACTTATTATTATGCTACTGTTCTTACTGTTGGCTACTATTTAGTCTTCCATATCTGAGGAATTAGTTATACAAAGCCTTCTGAATATATATAACTGTCATGAATTTTCTTTCCTTTTCACTTCCCTACCTATCTATTATGTTAAGAATTATTATTCTGATTTGGGGCTGCTAAGTGCTTGATATCTTTTTCTATACTTTCTTAATGACAGTTTGTTTATATTTGTTTCTTGCTTCTAGATGTTGGCTGTCATTCGTTCTTCACTGATTCTTGGGTTAAGGGGTTGCTATCTAGTCATCCTCTGAGTTTTTTTTTTTTTTTTTTTTCCAGTTTTCTGCACTCTCATGTATAAATATATAGTCATTTCTAATTTGCTATTTCTTCATATGGGTTCTTTTTTTTTTTTCATTCTCTAGTATAACTTTCTGTGATTTTTATTCTTCTACAACATCTATTGCCTCAGGCTAAGTTCAGTAAAATCCTGCAGGAGTTTGAGTCTTTAAGATGCATCAGTTTTTTTAGTAATGTTATAGGAGTTGGGAAGTAAGAAAAAAATGTGATGGCTTTTAGTAGGAGGAGTTTACTTACTGGTGTTTTGACAGACTTATTGACACATGGTTTTCTTGAAATTTGTGTATTCTATCAGGGTGACCTCTATGCTTTTTGTTGTTCAACCTTAACACCCTTAACACTAGCAAGCTGTATGTGCAAGTGTGTGTATGTACACATGCATATACAAATGTAGTGTTATGATTGACATTTTTGTTTTCACTTTGAATTTTACTCATGAAATTATTACAGTCTGTATCTTAGCTATGTTGTAAAATGTACTCTTTATTGCCTTTTGCATTTTCCATGTTGTAATGAAGTGCCTAGGTAGCTAGCTATTGTTCTGTCCTTGGTCGTGGGTGTCTAAAACAGATGCACCAGTGAGATCTGTTTTACTGTATAATCAAGAAAACACATGCTTTTGACTTTCAAATCCAGCCCCCATAAACAGTAGATGTATTCACTGGGAAGTGAAACGCTGAGGGGTCTTGTCAATGAGAGAATGAAAGATCATGAGAGAGAGAATATTTCACTCCTAGGTCACCAGTTCAAATGCAGACTAGCTTAATAGTTAGTGTAAGTTGTTACCAACTGACAGCTGCTCCATAATCCATGAGAGATGGAAAAGTTGTCACAATCTAGTTCCTCTGGCATCTAGATCTCTAAACATCAACATCCTACAGACAATCATAAGTTGTAGAGGATTTTAATTGTTCTACCCTCGCAGAAACTGAAGTGGAATATTATGAAACTGAATGTAAAGAACACACAAACTTCCCCTTTATTAAAAACTGCTCGTGTGGAGCAAAGTTGAAGGATATTTGAAAGCCACTGTGAAGAAGCAAGAGGTAGCACCTCCTCCCTGCCTTTTGCAGTGCTGAGTTCTTTGTGTGATTGGTTGAGGATAACGAAGATGCTCAGCATCCAACACAGATGCACTCTTTATGTAAGACTTACTGGAATTTTGTTGAATGAATGCAGAGTAATAATTCCAAAAATGCATACAAATTATCACTACTAACAGTATTTTTCCTTCAAATATGAAACCCAGACATGGTGGTATCTATTTCAGATAGTAGCTTATATAATTCTTAGATTATACTGCTGCATGTACTAAAGAAAGGTAAGAAAAACTTATTTAAGTTTAATATTTATTAATGCAGTGGTCATAGTAACAAATTAATGAAATTTTTACTTTGCAATGCTTGAAATAATAAACACATGCCTATACTATCTGTATGTTGAACATAAATTCTGATGCTATTATACTTCTGTTGGCTATTATTTTAATTGACAGAAACTTTCAGTACGAATTTGAAAGATCAAAGTTCTTAGGACTTGATTCTGCAAGATAGAAAAAAAAAAATGAAGAGAAATGTGGGTCATAAAACACTGATATGTACATTTCCACCCCACCACCACCCAACAATGTATTGCATGAATATTTAGGTCAAATGTTACTGCAAACAGAACTAATTATACACATCAGTAATGTTAAGTGTTATTGTTTGGTTTTCTGACCTACAATTTCAAGATAAAATAATTTAACATTTGTGGGCAGGATTCCTTTTAAAATAATAAAAAAATGAATAATAGTCATCCATTCTTGTCATCTGTGTGCTTGAGAGATTTGGGAACATTGATGTCTCTGATCCCTTCCTCAAACCACAGGAATGATCGATATTAAATGGGTTAGGATTTATTGTATGACTTAACATTTGTTTCAAGTTTACTTTATCAGTTTCTTAATGACCCAAGTCCACGAGCTTCATTACCAGCACTGCACAGCATCTGTATACCATTTTGACTTCAACAGCCATTACAAGTGTTCAGTGCTTGTCAGAATAAGACTTGCACTCCAAGGAACATCATTTTCATCAGCATAGATTCATTTGAGCATAAAGGCTCATAAGGTTTATGTAAAACCAACCTAGCTTCTAGGAGCAGAGAAACATGATTTTGAAGAGTTTTTGGCTGTTACAAAACATAAATATTGCATAATGGTGATATATTGGTAAGGGAAAAGAACATCTCAAATGGTAGAGCACATCTGAGCAGCTGCTCTTTATATATAATTACAAGCCAGATGTGGTAGAAAACTGGTCATTTAACAGTAGTTAAAAACAGACATTAAAAACTTATTTCATTAAAATAAAAATTACAGCCAATACATTAACAGATGATGGAAATTAGTAACAATAAATCTGATTTGATTTTGCTACACTGCTTTTCATTAACAACACTTCTGAATTAGCAATTACATTTATATATGTGTAAACAGTTATAGTCCATTTTGTGTACTACTATCATAAAAATTACATATGGATGCATCCACTACCATGGGAGTTGGAGGGACTTCTGGTGACATGAGAGAAGGTAGGAGAGGTACCAAGAAGTTGGTCTGCATGTACATTAATGGAAAGTCAGCTAGAAGTCCAGGATATAGTCCAGGATATATATTTTAATAAACATTAAGAATAGTTTATTTCTGGGATACTCTCTTTTTATTTTGCATATGAAAGTAGCAAAACACAGATAAAATAAGGCAAGTTTGAGAGGAATGTGTTATCTAGTACTTTGAAATCAAATTTCAATAAGCAGAGTGGGCACACCAGTGTGGACTGTAGATTCAGTATTGGGCTTATGCTCTCTATATAAACCTGTAAGTGAGGAGTGAGGTGGAGTCTGTACTTAAAACATGCTCTTTAAGAGAAAAAAAAAATGCTCTTTACAAAGTTGCTTGGGACCAAGCAGGTGCCTGAGGTGCACATGGTACACACAGTTGAACATATGTGTATTGAATGCATTGCACTGTAGCAATAGGTGCTTGCGGGCTCAGTCTTTTCTAGCTTAGAATGGGAGCCTGCAAAGGCAGTGCTTTGCAAAATAGAAATGCAGTTTATGGTTTATGAATGCTTAAGCAGAAAGATCAATGTGAACAGATGAGAAAAACTAACAACTTTTCATGCAAATGGGTATTGTTTCTGGTTGTCAGTGCCATTTGGATTGCCAAAACACTTCTTCACAGTACAGAAAAGTCCATGTTCTGTGGGGCTCATTGAAATAACATGGCATGCACAGTATTTAAAAAAAAAAAAAAAAAAAAAAAAAAAAAGGTGAAAACTGTGAATACTGAAGGCATATTTGAGAAGAATGTGTGTCTATTATGTTGCATTCAAAACTGAATGGACAAAGGCAGAGATTGCAGTATGCAGTTAAAACTACCATCTAGGATATACTGGAAATTGAAAAGAATTTTGAACCTTGAATAGTGGAAGAAATGGTCTGTAAAGGAGCAGAAATTGATTGCGGGCTGAAAAGAAAAGCTGAAAGCAGGAAAAAAAAAAATTACTTTTTTCACCTACCTGAACTAAAGCATACAATGAATATTACATTTCCTGATTAAAATTCCAGCTATTCTTTTTAATCGTTTGAGGCTTAATGTAATGGAAGCATTGGATAGCGTAGATTGGATAGTGCTTCTCTCAATCTCTTTTCCTGAATTCAACTTTCCTTTTGTAATTTATGTACATACAGATAAAACAAAGATGGGAATTTATAGCTTGTTATTGATTAAACTCTTTTTCCAGTTGATTTAATTAGGTCTTTTGCTCCTTGAAAATCCGATCTGAAGCTTAGATACGGATACATTGCTTCAGGCATTCAGGCTGAGGTGATGGAAGGAAGCAACGGGTCCATTGTGAATGGCTTGGGACTGGGAGGAACCAGAGAATGATCAATCGGGATTGCTTACCTTTAATAGAAAATTCTAGCGCTGACGTGTTGAGAGTACTATTGGGAATGGAGATGTGCAAATGAAAGCACATATAGCAGTAAAAATGCAGACTGATAAAGAGGGAGATTCAGCAAATTCTGTACACAATTGTATGTTTTAGACCTGATTAAAAAGAGAAATAGCAGGCTAGAAGACGGTGTTTGGGCTTTATTTATACAGTGGCATGATAAATGAGCTTTATGTATAGTTATTCTAAATGGATGCAAGGACCTTACTAGATGCATGTGACCTATTGACCACATAGCAATAGTGTAGCACTATAAAGCAGGAGACACTGATAATGCAGTAATATTAAATAATTTATATTTGACCATAGTAACTTTTAGAGAAATAACAAGTGATGAGACTACGGTTAATCTGACAAGTGTTTTCTAGCATCTCAGACCTTCTGTAGAGTCTGTTTTTTCCTCTACTTCAGACATTCACTTTTCAACTCACTTGTATTCTTCCAGGAGCTAATAGCAAACATTTTTTGTATTCCCTTTGTATTTTAACATGAGTTAAGTAACAGTTATACATATATACAGGATTTTATCCTAGCTCTAGAATAGCATGTTATTAATGTGTATTAAAGTGAAGTCAAAATAAGAAAGCCCAAAATAAGATTACTGTATTTCCTAAAATCATTTCAGTAAGCTTTAGTTCTTTAGTTCTGTGGACTGTCAACTTCAAATTCTAACTATCCCTATTAAAATGTTGAAGTTCATATGACAAGGTATAAATCTAATGTTACTTAAGAACAGCATGTACCAAATCTGTAGGCAGGCGCGAATAAAGCAAAATGAAGTGATCTACTGGCTTCAGCTGAATTGTTTTCTAATGTTATAGTGTCTAATGCCTATCAAGGAAAATTATCTTCCTTTCTTGTAATGAATAGTATATAGACATTGTCTTTTGTTCCTAGATACGACAACTTGAAATGTGAAAGAGAACAAATTTCTTCTTTTTGGTCAGGTGACAAGCACAGAATCAGGATTAATGAACTGAAATGGAGGGGGAAAAGGTGATTGTTTTCCCATGTATTTGTAGTTGTAATATGAGCGTGTAAGATTAAATATGTTCAAACTTTACTCTTTGGCAGCTAATTCAAGCTCCTGCTGAAGGCAGGGCTAGCCTCAAAGTTCACATTCTTGATATTCTGTTCTACTTCATGGATATTAAAATAAAGATGTTAACAACTTAATCCTGAGGCAAATTTTCAGAATTCAGTGGGCAACAGAGAAATGTTTGCTGGAGATGCCTATAACTGAGTATCTGGCATGGGTACCAGGCCGTAGGTTACTCTGTGTGGTGTTAATGTGACTGGGCTACTCAGAGCAGGGCATGCAAAGAGCAGCATAGGTATGAGCTGCTCCGAGCCAGCTGGCATGGAACACCCGGGTTGATCTGAAACGGCTCAGAAAGTAAGTATGCATGCAAGTGACATGCAAGTAGCAGTATAGACTGCTACTGATATCAGTCTTCCTGTAACACCAAACCAAATGTCACAGAAACTCGATGTTTCTTCTAATGGCTTTTCCATAGGAAGATGCTTTTTAGAGGCAGGATTCTGCAATGTGGCTGTGGGCTGTTCTCTCTCAGCTTCTAATGTGACTGGCTGTTTCTCAGCCCTTGTTCCCAGGCAACCATATTCTTTTAAATGTACAAATTCTGCCTATGTCTCTGGGGGTTCAAGTTAAGTTGTTTCTTCCATCCTCTTACAGACTTTTAAATATGCAAGCAATTAATTGGCTGTTTTGCTCTACTTGGGAGTTTCTTGCATTATCATAAATTTGTTAGTACAGGATCTCTTTGCAGGCAAGAGGATAAATGCATTTCATTATGTTGTTTTAGGCTGCATTTCTAGACAAGTCAAACCATTTATTTTCTCTCATTTTAACCCCTTCTGTATCTTCAGTAACATGTTTAGAATATGGAGGCATACTTGGGTGTCTCCATTTTAGTTCTGAGAGAAGATAATTAAATTTAGCAGAAACGCACATTCAAGGAATGCACAGAAAACCTATACAATTACTCCCACAGACTTCCAGCCAAAGTTTGGGACCCAGTGGAAATAAGCTAGTGTTGTTACTGGCAGCACTTACCGTGCTATTCATTGTGATATGATACAAAGTACATGAGCAATATCCAGGACAAGGTATCCAGCAGGATTTGTGAGCACCACACTGAAACATAAGGGGAGAACATAAAGGAAGTCCTCTCCAAACTTCTGGAGAGGTTTAAGAAAGTATGAAATCTAGCACGAGGAGACATCTTTATGAATGAATTGGCCAGGGAAACAATGTTCCCCCAGCCATGTGGAAGAGCGCATCATGCTCATGGTTACTGCTTCCACTATGAGACATAAGGAAATATGTGTATTCTGTTGGTCAAAAACACTTTCATGGGAAGTGAGGAAATGCCTCTTAAAATGTGAGTCTTGTCAATGTCCTTTACTGTCTGTGTCTGTCCTGGTTTCAGTTGGGACAGAGTTGTTTTTCCTCCTAATGGCTGGTGAGGTACTATGTTTTGGATTGGGATGAGAAGAGTGCTGATAACATGCTGGTGTTTTAATTGCTGCAGAGCAGTGCTTACACTAAGCCAAGGACTTTTCAGCTCCTCGCTCTGTCCTGCCAGCGGGCAGGCTGGGGGGGCAGCAAGAGCTGGGAGGGGACAGCCCCAGGACAGCTGACCCAAACTGGCCAAAGGGGTATTCCATACCATCTGACGTCATGCTGAACAATATATAGGGGTGGCTAGCCAGGGTGGGGGGCCGGGCTGCTCGGGGTTGGGCTGGGCATCGGTCAGCGGGTGGTGAGCAATTGCATTGTGCATCACTTGTTTGTACATATTACTATTATTATTATTATTATTATTATTATTTTCTCTCTTAAATAAACTGCCTTTATCTCAACCCACAAGCTTCACTTTCCCGTTTCTCTCCCCCATCCCAGAGAGGGAGGGGGGAGGGTGAGCGAACGGCTGTGTGGTGTTTAGCTGCCGGCCGGGTTAAACCACAACAGTCTCTTGATTACATCTTCTAGCAAAAGTGGAGTCTTGAGGGTAGTGGCCAAGATCTACTCAGTAGAAGACCTGGCATAGCAGTGCTGGTTGTATATTGTTATGAGCTTAATCCTCAGGTCTCCACTCAGCTCAAATGCTATTTCAGCTAGCAACATTTAAAGGGGGACATATTGTTATACAAAAGTACATATTGTTATACAAAAGATAATATCAGATGATTAATACATGTGCTGGCCGTTTTATTCCCTCATTGAAAATGTGCTGAATTATCACTTCTGCCAGAAATTTTGTAGTGCTTCATTCCTGAACATATCTCATGTGAATCATTTTTGGCTACAGTACTAGGTTTTTTATGCAGGATGCTTAATAATACATATTGAAAAGGGCAATTCATATTTCTTTGATAACTAGAGGCCTGGATTCAGTGGTTTGTTTCTCTTTAACTGCAGGATGTAGGTAATGCATGATTTAATAAAATTACTTGGGCATTCCCTTCTGAGCACTGATCACGATAGAATAATACAAATGATGGATGTTCATTTCCTTTATGGTAAGCCAAAAAACCTGATCATGGTATCGTAAAAAAGAAATAGCATTTTATAGCAGCAATCAAAGTTGAATGAAAGCTAATGAATTAAAGGGGGAAGTTTTAGTACCTCTTTTAAGAAAAATTCCAAGTATTCTAACACTAAGTTCTTTTCATATAATAGATGATAGCTTTTGCTGTCACATTTAGAGTTTAACAAAAACATTCTAACAGCAAAGAAGCTGTAACTGGTTTACTAAGTAACAAGCTCCAGTGCTTTGATTAGATTAATTAAATATTGCTTTATTTTTTAGCTGTGGAATGGAATAAGTGGAAAAACATGCATCTTCCACTGTGGACAGAACTTACTGAAAGACGTGCAGTTTTTCTTAGCTGACTTCATTAAGCAAAAAGCCCTATTTATGCAGAGTGTTGAATATCTTCACCTTCAGGTTTTGTTTTGTTGTGCTCTTCTCTTTCACATGTGGTCCATCCAGAACACTCTTAACAATCCATCCAGAAGGTAGAGGTTTACTATGACAAATCTCTGATAAGTTAGTTGTGGTTTGGTTATGGTTTCAAGTCACATTCATGTATTCCCTGTAGGTTGGCACAAGTGTGAGCTGCTGCCAGCAGAGGCATTTCTTTGCTTCCCCTTCAGTAATTGTGGCTGCCTGCTTTTGCTGTGCTCCCAGCACCATTTATGAAGCTAAGCCATAGGGTGAGTGAAAAACTGACCCAATAAATAGAAAATGGCAAGCTTGCTGGGTGCCTCATGAATAATAATGTTGCCAGAACTGAAGGGAACTCTAGGCAGATTTTTTTTTCTTTTTTTTCTTTTTTTCTTTTATTTTTTTTTTAATTAAACAAGGATAGAAAGTTTGATGCTTACAACATTACAATGTTTCATCTTGATAGGGGCACAGGGAACAGGGAAGTGGAAATAGGGCAGCCCAGTCCACTGAACAGGAGTTGCAGTCATCATTGTGATGTCATGGGTGATACAGGGCTAACTTGGAGCCCAAAGAAAAGATGTGCTATTTATCCAAGCCTCTGAGGTGTGCTTTTTCTGGAGAGACGTTCTTCTCACCTGTCCCAGTGCCTCAGGCTGGAAGCAGAGCCCCACTGCCAAGGCTCATGGCCAGCTGACCACTTTTTCCAACAGCACTTGCTATTTTAGAGCAGTGCAGGGCCAAGAGCTGTTCCTAGCCCATAAAGGTCAGCTTTCTTTGTAGTGTAAAGTTCTGGCTTGGTGTAGAACGAGCTGGCTGTGGGTCAACCAGTGCTTCATCCTGCTCTGGGGAAAGGTTGGGGATCACCACTGTTAATTTACGTCTGACTCCAGGTGTACCAGATGTTTTGTGTGCATCACCTCTGGCTACCAACATAAAAACATTCTTCTGTAGTATTTCCTTTGTGTTTATGAACTCTTGGCAAGCTTAGGTTTCTAACAGTTAATCCTTCAAAGTTTTACTGAGGTGGGTCAGGGAGAAAAATCCTAGCTAGACATGGTCAGGAGAGAACGAAACATTGCATGTTTATGTTTATGTATGGCTTGATTCTAAATCTTGGTGTTGCACGTCAGGTTTCTTATTTTCTACATAGTCTTTGTAACTATTAGAAGTTACGATATGTGTGTGTGTGTGTGTATATATAAATATATTAGAAGATTTATCATTTCTGGTGAAGAAACTATCTCATTGTAAGACACAAGTGACATAGATTTAAATGTAACATCATTATTAATAGAGTGACAATATGCAGCCAGATATGTGGTTTATCTATGCATACAGGTACATGTTTTCTATGAACAGTTACTTGCTTTGTTACTGTTATAACAAAGCCCTGACCGTCTTAAAACTTAGCTGGCACTAATGAGCTGCTTCTCAGAATTAGGTCTACTGTTAAAGATGGAAGTTCTCTAAGGATGTTTTATACCAAAGGCATGAAGTGAAATGAAATTGTAGACATTTATGGGAGAAAGTGACAAAGCCGTGTATAAAATAGATGTTAGCAGAGGAAAAGTAGTATTTAAAATGCTGAAAGCAGACAAAGAAGGACAAAGTTAAGAAATGGTCTGAAGAAATTGGTGCATGAAACAAAAGAAGGTGGCAGAAGGATTACAAGTATGGATGAATGTGTAAAATTGTCCAATTTCCAAGACACTTAAGAGACAAAGTACCATTGTCAGAGAAGCTTTTGTAGATGTTCATGTGTGTAATAATAATCTGCATCTTTAGCTGCATGAGTGCTTACAAAAATGACCCATATCCATTTAGAATCCTAAATGGATTCAAGGATATTTGGGTTTTAGGCTGTTTTATGCTTTTGGAATTTTTACCCATTGTGATCAAACCTAAATGGATATAAAACTAAAAACTAAAACCTGCATTTAGAATGGGTTGAAAGGGAATGGCTGATAAGATGTAATGGAGCTTGAGAATAAATGAATCAAAATGAGAACCCAGAGCTTAAGTGAGCATTTAACTGTGCAGGCAAAAAGGAAGAAAATTATCTTTAATGTGTAGAAGAGGCAGCAGAAAGATTTATATGGGATCTGGATTAGGAAGGCTATGGAAAGGTGCAACAGAAATGACACTTTTATTATAGGCTTGAATGACAGGGAGGATGCTGGTGATGCAGTGCTTGGGTGGGGCGACAAAGATCAATTTTGGTCATGTTAAGCCACTGGCATGCCTGCTAGGTGGGGTGTCAGTGAGACAGCTGAGGGAGGAGATGAGGTAGAAGAGGAAAGGTCAGGAGTAGAGAGGTTAATGTGGGATTTGTCAGTAAAGTTGCTTATATATGTTCTGTTTAGTAAATAGTTTAATTAAGTGTATGTTAGAATCAAAAAATGAAAACATATGGCATTGGTGACTAAATATTTTTAATAAAGTGTGTGTTTTATTGCAGGTTTCATGACTTGCAGATAGCTCCGGTATCAGAAGTTTCTTATCTTCTACAGTTATAACACTGAGTGTTGGATCACTGTCTCCATTAAAACATAAATCAATTAAAATAGATTGCCTGAATGTTCACCCAGCAGGTCAGACTAACTTTCATATGCGAAATTTAGTGTTTTAGATTTACGGTTAGACTGACCGGTTGCACTATATGGAAGGGCAGTAAAATTATATTGTGTCATTCCTGCACAGGGAAGTTTGTTACTTCCCTTCTTCTTAGATTGTGCTCTGAATCTGCGGTGTCACACTTAGCGTACAATTTAGGTTGTTCCAAATGTTCAGAGAAGACTTGTATTTTCCTGTATAAGACTTGCATATGGCATGTAATATCATACAGTGTCCTCTATTATGGAAAACTACACTAGATGCTTTGCTAAGTGTGGAGTAAATAAACTGCTTAAAGAATGTGATTATGTAGTTGGTTTAATTTATATGTAAATGGAAGCAATGCTATTTTAGATTAGTGGAGCAAATTGCTGAAAGTGGAGTCTCATAAATATCTGCTTTTGAAGACTGGAGCCTGAATATTTAAACGGGGATTTTTTTATTTATTTATTTTTCCTCCAGGAAAATTTTGGTTTTCTGAATGGCAAATTTTCCAATCTGAAATATAGAGTTTCTTTCTCTTGAATTTCAAACTGCTCTTCAGTAGTTTGGGATTTTATTGTGTTTCACTGTAATTAAACCTACTATCACTTTTATTCTGATACATTTCTATTTGTCTTCCTTGCCAGCAGCTGTAGAACATCATCTATTGCCTTGAAATATGTTAACAGCTTGTTAGTCTTGCATTATTGTGTATTTGGTTATGTTTTATCTGTGAGAATATTTTTAAGCAGATTTTACTACTTAGGTAAAGCAGAAGGGTAGCAGAGAGTTGTTTTTTGTAGGCATTCCTAAGTGTAGTCTTTTTCTTGGTGTTCTGATGAAGTTACTGTCTTCCAAAATACACATTAGTGGCCCCAGAGCAAAGCAACATATTTTATCATACTCTTTCTCCCTGACTTTAGTTTGAAAATGAGATATGTCATCTGCCAGTGCTTCAGTTAATGGCTTAAACTGTGTGCTCTGCATGAGCAGTATCTTTGTGGCAGCAGGATATACCTTGGAGAACCGTGGAAGCGTTTCACATGGTGGCATCACCTCAGCCTAAGAGGCTGACTCTTTCAACTGTTACACATTTGCTGGGGAGGAAACTATTTATTACTAAATGATGGTATATGCCATTGAACAAAAACAGTAGGATAGTTGAAGATTTTGTGCTTCTGAACACATCATCCCAAGGTGCTGAACCTCTACTAGTGTTAGGATAGTGCTATCAGTAACAGAGATGTTAGCAAAAGTATACATTGGGGGATGTAAAGGAAATAAGTGCACAAGGGAAGAAATTAAAATATTTTGTTTCAGATACAGAAATTCTTGAATTTCTCTGTAGTTATGCGGAAGAAGCTTTATTTCTATTAAGCATCAATTTATTAATTATGTTCATATGTAGCTAGAGGCTTCAAATTTAGTGGTCACTGTGCAAGATAATCATACAATATAAGCACGTACAAGTGTGCTAGTGCATACTCATTTCCCTGGGAAAATAAGTAGCTGTTACTTTCTTGCAGTTTAAAAGTTTAGGGATGTTTTGTGCTTTGTAGAGCATTCTGTCAGTGACATTCAACAAAGTTACTTTTGTCTGCCAGTATGTACAAGAGATCTAGTAGACCAAAGGTTGGCACAGATAAGAGCAAGGACTTGAAATAAATTTATTTCCCTCTCACTACTGGAGGACGGTAGCTCTGAATTAGTTGAATGTGTGCAAGGAATGTGACTTCGATGCATGTTATGAACCTCTTCACTAATACTAATTAATTCATCTGATTTTATGATAAATCATGCTCAAGATGTGAGTAAATTTACATTCTATCCATATGAACCTATTGCTTTCTTCTCACTGGTTGTAGCATTAGATAGCTGCAAGGAACCCATTTGTGTGGATCCAGATCTTCAGAGTAATTAGAGCAGGAGAGAGTGAGGTATTGCCTTTGTTTTATAATTTAAAAATGAGCTACAGTAAATAGCACAAAATTATCTTGGATCCCCCCCTTCTCTACCTTTTCTCCCTCCCTTTTCCCCCTTTTTAGCATTTTTCACTAAGTTCTGTCAATGTTGCCTTTTCTGTAGTCCTCAAGAAACATTGTCTTCTGAAAGTGGCAGTCCAACATAGTGGCTGGCCCAAGCCAGCACACACACAGTTTTCTGTAAGTCCAATTAACAACCTTTGCTTCTGATGCCAGTTCAGAAAGGAAGCATGTGATATTTTCTTGCTGCGCTGCTCTCTTATTTCTGGTAGCACAGAACTAGATTCTCTGGTAAGTTCTAGAGAAGGCACACCACTTTATTTCAGGTGTTTCCAAAGACACAGCTACTTCAATGGGAGGGAAACAGAAACTGTCTTTGAAGTCAGACAAATGTTTCTCATGAACCACTCTTAGCCGTTTTAAAATGATACTGGCACAATGCCTGCATGGTAGTCACTCTAGCAGTCCCAGACTGAGAGAAGCATGGAAATGAAATTTGATAAAAATACAGATTATTAAATAATGAATACATCATTTCTGTGGATTCAGCTTTTTTTCTTTTTTTCTTTTTTTCTTTTTTTTTTTTTTCTCCTGTCCTTTGCGAAGTATTCATCAATGATGAGTTAGTTTAATCATCATGGTTTATTACTAGGAAATTGGTTGTCCATCTCTATTCCAGCTGACACCTGTAGTCCAGCTCAGGAATATTTAAGCTCTAGTCTTTGAAGATTTAGGAGCTAGCAGTTTAGTTATTTAGTCCATGTCTTCAAATTCCTGCTGATGTGACTGGATTCAGTGATTCAAGATGCTTTATTTTCTTGCCCACCTGAGAGTGATTATACAGCAGTTCCTCTGTTAGGAAAGGTCACACCAGTTGTGGCAGGGAACATCCATAACTTTTAAAATATGTTTATAGCTAGTGTCCATTACAGTTACAGGGAGCCTGGTACATGCATGAGCATCTGATTATGCATCTGACAGATATAAAATGTTCAAGGATCCATGTTAAGAACTGGGGACCTCTCAAAATTGTAGCCAGCTAATCTGAACTTTTGCTGTGTTAGATATTCTGTTAGAAGGAAATCATTTTGGTTTGAGCTGAATATTTTCTATTAGGAGTGTTCCTTGCACGAATGAGAACTATTGCGGGGCTTTGGTTTACTGTGCAACCTGAAACTCCAGAATTCGTTATTGTGAGATGTGTGGTTTTGGTTGTTTACTCTTGCATGTAAACGTTATTTCAAATTTTCCATCAGAATTTTTCAGTTTGGTGGTCCTTACTGATACATAAAACCTTCATTCTCTTTTCCATATCCATTGTACATTCCTGATCAGAACATTTTTAGGAGCTTTATCTTTTCTTTTTCTACAGTCATACTTGGAAATAAAACTTAAAACACACTCTAATTTACCCTTCATATACTAATGTACTCTGTCAGCTTCTCTCTAATAGATTGGAGTACTGATCTGTGAGCCTTCTCACAGGGAAAACCTTCTAGGCTGAAAATATTCGGTCTATCAGTTTAAGTTCTCTGCTACTACCAGCTCTTTAACAAATAACTTCCAACCTTAATTTGTATTCTTGAACTGCTGAGATGATTAAAAATTATTATTATTATTATTAACATTAAAAATTAAGGCTGGGGGTGGGAGAAGAGGGATGATTTTTTAAGGAGTTATCTGCATTTTCAAATTAATGTTTAGATGATGCAGGAAACTTTTTTGCATATCCTGCCCTTGCTCAAACTTAGTGCAGTGTTTAAAAACATCTCACTTGAAACTTCAAATCACTAGAAATATTGAAAGTGGGATTTCAGGTATTGCCTCAGATTTTCTCTTCCCTCATAGCTGTAGGAACAGGGAGCCTATCATACTCTGGAAGCATCTTGTTAGTGATATAGTAGCTTTTTGTAGGTGGTTAATACCGCAAGGAGTAAATAAATCCCTTCCATAAAGCCTAATCAAGAGATATTACCAGGGTTTACAACATAGTGCTTTCTTACATATAGTCTGTGGTCCCCCACCTCCACTGGCCATTCTCCTTATAGCAGGCTGAAGCAGAAATGGCAGGGCCAGAAAGACTTGGGCTGTGAAATGTACATGTCCTGTATCCACTGAAATAATCCCAGATCTGCTCTTTGATTCTCTCACATACAATTTAAGGCCTACCTTTGCAGTAACCAGCATCTTCCTCCTGTTTAGCTGGTATGCAGCTCAACATGGAGCCATTAGCCAGATGGAAACGGCAGTGGTTGTGTCCTGCCTGCATTTGTCTTAGGGAAGGGGAAGGCAACTCTATTGCATTTTCCTTTGACTCAAAGGCTTATAATCTTGAGAGCTATAGAAATGCAGTGCTTGTAAATCTTTGTTTCTTTTAACTTCATGCTCAACTCCTGGTTTAAACCAGGAACAAGCTTGTGGGAGCAAGTCAACTGTGAGATAAAGCCTGCTTTAGGTATGAAACATAGTCAAAAGCTACTAGCCATGGTCCCAGAAAGGCTAGGATGCAGTAGTACTTCTCTCCCTTTCGGGGAGAAGTTGTCCTGCTTACTGGGGAATGGCCAGGACGCAGCTACCCAGAGGCACAGGCAGTCCCCAGTGCCCCTGTGATGACAACTTGGCTGCTTGCTGCCCCGTGCTGCAGTTGAAAGCTGTGGTCCCATCCAGGGAGGCAGAGGAGAGGTTGCTGTTAGCAGCCATCCTGACTTCATCAGAGTGGTCTCAGTTTCAAAAGGGTTCTGCCACTCTCCCAGTATCTTGGTGGAAGCTGGAATCTTCTTCCTTTTCCCCAAGGAGTTAGCATTTCACATAAGTCTGTTTAACCAAGAAGCAGGCAATGTTGAAAGTCCCTATATTGTTTTAGGTTCACCTTTACTGATGACCCGAGAAGGATGAATGTTTTTCTGGGGAGAGCTGCGTGTTCTTTGAATTCTGATGTAAATTCCTGTGTCTGAGAATGCTTGTTAGTGGGGCTGGATCCACAAGTCCTTTCTAATTGCTCCCGTTCTTACTAAGGGCAAAAGCCAGGCTATTTTTCTTTGCCTTAAAGTTAAATCCTCAGAGGAAAAGAATTTTGGCAAGCCTTTTTGCTGCCTGAGACTGCACTCCATGGTCCCCAAATGCTTATTGTTTTATAACTTTGCAGTGGAGAACATCCCCCTCTTTTGGATTGTGCACTGAAACTTTGTCTAGTATTCCTTTTTTATTATTTCACAGGTTTAAAATTATGAGGGGGCATTTACTGCCTCTTTGCCATGACAGATAGATGTGTAAGAAGCATGGCAGCTAGATGAGAACAAAGTTTTCCCCATGCACTAAAGTGCAATTTGGGTTTTTCTTTGCATTGAATAACTATTGCTCAGGAGTCTTTTAGCCAAATTTTAGTTGGGGAGAGACTTTATCTGAGAATGTTACTTCCATGTTTAAATACGTTTTCACAACACTGGTTATGCCAAAGCTATGACCCGAGTTTAAATCTTAATTTCCAGACCCACAAAACCCCAGGGCTTGTCTGTCCCACTGTCTGTGTTACACAGCCCTCTGGAACCTAAATGCTAGCAGTGTGACAGCCCTTCTAGGCAAGCTTGGTTTTTTTTCCATATGCAAGACAAATAATGATGCATGCCGAAATGTTGTCACTTAATAGGTGAGAATCTGAGAGGAACAGGTTTTAAAATGGTCCCTCTGCTCTTGAAGGTTGCACTCAATGCTAAAAATAGGTTCCACAGTATGCTAAAAAATTCCACTCAATGCTAAAAATAGGTTCCATTGAGTGGAACAGTAGTGGAACCTACTGTTCCACTCAATGCTAAAATTAGCCAGCTTAGTTTAAATCTTTGTCCCCACATGATGAACTCAACAGCGTCGACTCACCTCTCTGCTACGCGTAAGTAATGCATTTGTGTCTTTATTTTTAAATTATATGGCTGGGATTTCCAGAAGTGCATAGATCCATCCTATTTCATTGCATTTGCAAAATTCCAATCAATTTGCTTCAGTCTGGGAGCAGAGTCAGGTCAGAAATGTGTACTTTAGAGATTACCATCCCAGATCTGTTGCATTTTTCACAAAGCAAACACATATTTCATAAAGCCTGAGGAATATATAACGTGGTCAATTTAATGTTGTCGAAGCATTATCAGTAATCTTCTCCTTCACATTCTTGATTCTGAACTCTGCAACGTTATGTTGATATTTCATGCTCTCCACTCCGTTAACATTTAGGTTGTGTGGTAGGGGCCAACACTTCTCCAGGCACAAGGAACTCAGAATGATTACAGGATTGGCTTTTGAAAGCTCACACTGTAAAAGATTCACTGAAATCTGAGGTGCTGTGTATACCTGTATGTTGTGTTTTGTTTTAAAGGATGAAAGTAATTAAAAAGTGAAGTGATTCTGGATTTTAAAAATAGGCTTGCTTCATAAATAGTTGATTCATTTTTTTTCAAGAAATAGGAGAGTCATAATATTAGAATTATGATTAAATTTTATAAGCTCTTTCTAGTTTGCCAGTTAAGGCTGCTTCTATGAAAATTTTTAAATTTATAATAATAATTTATAATTGTGTAAGAGCAGAATGCTTTTTAAATTTCCAACAACATTGCAGTACAAATTACAGGTAACTTATTTTTACAGTATTATATATCAACAATAGGTAAGGTTAGACTGAGTTAGCGTATGAAAGCTTTCTGGTAAAATGGGTATCGAGTACTTGAGTATTAAGCATAATGAATTTTGGAATGTAATTGTTTTGTAGTACTGAGTCCCATTTTATTTGAAAATTAATATTTTACTTCTCGGGTTAAATATTGATGCTGTTTACCATTTCAACATTTTATGAATATTTTGTTTTCTCTGTGGACTTTCTATGCATTTTACCAACCTAATAAATGAAATAATTCACAAACCAACTGCTTCTTGCTCTTGATGGCTTTAGGGGACCTTGTCATTCCCTGTAGCCTTCTCTCAGGCCCATCTGTGTGGCTCTGAAATCACTTGGCTGGTAATTAGGTATTTATCAGATTGTTTCTGAAAAGGGATGAGACAGTTATCTGACACAATTATCTTTGAAAATTGAATCCCTCTTTTCTGGTCCTGCTGAGGACATTCAAAGGTACTGTGAATGTTTAAAGCTAAATGCCTTTGAAAAACCTTTGCTTTTTTAAATCAGGTATAACGGAGTCCAAATGCATTTTTTTTTTTAAACCTTTCAGACACTGGATTTTCTTTCTATCAAACATTGCTTCTTTTCCATGTGACTCTGTTTGGAAGTACTTTTGACAACTACCACTTTACTGCTTCAAATGACCCCTACTTAATATTTGAAAATTGACACCATTTCTTATTCATATTTTTTAATTGGAGATTCACAACTTCTCTTTGCAGATGATAATTTTTGAGTGATTAGAATATGTAAATTATTTCATCTGTCTTTTAATTCCGTATTTAAAGAAAAGATATACCTACTTATATATCAGAAGTACATCAAGGCATTACTAATCCTATTTTTGCCTGAGTTTTTATACCTGTAACCTCAGAAGCTTTAAAGAGGTTTCATGTTGAAGAACTGATGAGTATTTAGTCTAGAAAAGCAGTTTGAAAAATATGGTGTTTCACATCGGGAACTTCATAACAGGACATAGCTTTTTCTAAACACTCCTTTGAAAATCATGGTGGTCAAGATGGGGATTGCTGATTTAATATGCCAGAGGGGAAAAGGAGATAATGCATCTGTAATATAAGATATGAATTCTTGTCTTATTTAGATCATTGCTTGGTTGTCTTTTCAAAAGGAAAAAATAAAAATAAAAAAATAATATTTAGCCAGATCTTAAGATTTATCTATTGAAAAATACAGAGCTGAGTCCACTGTTACTGAATTTATGATAAATTTAGATTAGAGCAGAACCATATTCTTACTATTTTTGAAGGGATACTATTGCTTTTAACAAGTTCACACCTCTTACAAGGAACCTATTAAGAATCTTCTGTTCAGACTTAAATTTTTTTTTTGTTTTTTTTTTTTTTTAAAAAAAAAAAAAAAAGGTTTATACAAATGAAAGATGGAGGAACCTGATATAGTAGGAGTTGAATACCTCTGTTTTTTTTTTTTTTTTTTTTTTCCTTTTTCTGCCTGTCCTTCACAAGTAGTATTCCTAATGGGAATTTTTCTTTTACATGCTGTTTTTCCAGACTGTGGAAGGGGGGCGGGGGGGTGGGGGGGTGGGGTCTGTGTGTTACAAAACCCAAGAATAATGCCAACCAGTGGTTTTATAGCATGCAAGTTATGCAAGTTGCTTTTTTTTTTTTTTTTTTTTTTTTCCTGTTTTTCTGTTGAGTACATGTAGACTTGTACCTGATGGCTTGGCAGTCCTTATGATTTGGGTTCAGAATGAAGTCAAAGAAATGCAGTTTTGTTTCATTCTTGTTAAACTGCAGTCAGGAAAGGAAAACCTCACTAAAACAGGTCAAGACACTTAAAAGACAGCAACCTTGTAGGTAGTCTATTAGTTACGTTTCAAAATAATTGTATTTTAGAGTTGTGTGAATTAAGTCAGTTGAAGCTTCTGGAGACTGTAATTCTGCTTCTTTTTGCCTGAGTTTTTTTATCTGTAACTTCAGAAGCTTTAAAGAGGTTTGGTGTTCAAAACATGATGCATCTTTAGGCATCAAAGGCATCTTTAATTATAAAAAACAGTGATCCACAAGTAAGAATTGTGCCAGGCAGCCTGGCAAGTATGGAGAACAGCCAAAACCATTTTCTTCTGCATTTGAAATGGGTAAATTTTAGTGGATTAGAGGTGTCTGTAAAGCTACATTACCTCTGCCTCTCACAAAAGTGCCTGTGAATGCATTCACACGGTATCCTGCACTGTATAACATTTAGCTAAGACCACTGTTCTCACTTTCTTGTTTGGCTTCTTGACTGTAATGATACAAATGTCTTCACGTCTACACTCACTTTCTACAGCTTTTTGCTATGTAAGCAGTTTCAACAAAAAAGGCTCGTGAAAAGAATGAAATCACCTATGGGATGTAAGGAAAGTTTTATCCAGTGGATTTGCTGGTGACTGTTACCAATTACTTGATTGCTCTCCTGTGAGTGACTGAATATAAAATAAGAACAAAACCGACAATACTGCAGGTCTGTGCAAAAGAATAGCTTGCAAGTTAGGATTGATTGCTGCATTTCAGGGGAATAATCAGCCTGAATACGAGAAGCAATTAAACAACAGGACACTGCATAGCATATTTTAGCATTATTTTATATATACTTTCTGCTTGCCCATGGAATCATGAGGTTATTCCAAACAACTCTCAGCACAAACCTCCTCAACTTTCAGTTTTTGACTGTGCATTGAGAACTGCCCACAGGACAAATGATTTTTCCTGGTTTTTTTTTTTTTTTTTTTTTTTTAAGTCCAGTCAACCTCTGCCTCTGCAGCTGTTCTAGTCACTCCATGCTACAGTTTCTGAGGATATTGTGACTAATTTTCTGTGAGTCTCTTCTCATTTTATGTTACAGACTTTTTTTTTTTTAATTCCTGAGGCAGTCTATAGTCTGCATATTTTGGTGCTGTGGTTCCCAGACAGCGAAGTAGGAGGAAAGACACCTCTGGGGATTGCTTAGTCCAACCCTGTTTAGACCAAGGTCAGCTAGAACAGGTTGCCATAGTCTGTGTCCTCTCAGATTTTGTATAACTTTAAGGATGGAGACTCTATCTCTCAACACAACCTGTTCTGCTCATCCTCATGGTAGAAAAGTGTTTTCTTATTTTTAAATATGCTTTCCCATGTTTCAGTTTGTTGCTCTTGTCTTTCTTGTCACTGGGCACCACTGAGAGGAGTTTGGTTCCCTCTTTTTTTATTTCTTCCCATTAGGTATTTATATATGTGGACCAGATCCCTCTAAGTCCTTTCTGCTCCAGGCTGAGCAGTCCCAGGTCTCTCAGCCTCCCTGCATGAGATGCTCCAGTTCCTTAATTATCTTTGTTGGATTTGCTCTGCTAAGCTTGTGTTAGTCTTGTATACTGAGGAGCCAGCATTGGACCCAGAGCTCCAGATGTATCATCACTTGCGCAGACCAGATGGGAATGATCACCTCCCTTGACCTGCTGATTATGCTCTGCAGAGCAGCCCAGAATGCCTTTGGTCTTCTGTGCAGCAAAGGCAGGTTGCTGACTCAACTTGTTGTCCACCAGGATGTTCAGGGCTCCAGAATAGCTCGATTCATCACCTTCTCAGGGGTTGAGGTGGGGCTGACTGGCCTACTCTTACCTGGGTTTTGAAGACAGGAGTGACGTTTGCTTTCTTCCGGTTATCAGGAACATCCTTCAATTGTGATGACCTCTCAGAGCTCATCAAGAGTGGCCTTGCACTGAGACTGCTCAGCTTCCTTGGTTCACATGCTTTCATCCTGTCAGGTCCCAGGGACTGGTGTGGGTCTAGGTTAAGTGCTCTCCAACCTGATTCTCCTTCACAGAGGGCAAGTCTTCTTCTCCCTCTAGTCTCAGACTAGAGGGAAAAATTGAGGTGATAAAAGGTATTGAATACTTCAGCATTTTCTGTATCCTTTGTTGACAGGTCCTCTGCCATTTTTAGCAGCAGGCCCTCTTTTTTCCTCATCATCCACTTGGTATTTGTAGAAGCCCCTCTTACCCTTCACATACCTCACCAGGTTGACCTCTAGGTGGATGTTGCTTTTCTGAATTCTGCACACTTGGACAGTGTCTCTGTATTTCTCCTGTCACAGCAGGCAGGAAAGACAGAACAGTGAGAACTCTCCTTGAGAGACCAGCAGTCTGGGGGGCAGGCAGGGACAAAATTTTGAGCCCAGAAGCATGCAGAGCACTGTAAGTTTTCTTGGGTGGCCCCAATGCACAAAACTATTGGAAATCACTGTTTTACACTTAATGATTTTTTGGTTGCTTGTTGGTGGTTGTTTCTTTACTCTTTATTTACACTCCTTCGTATTTCCAGGTCATGCTTTTTACTCTGAATTGCATATTTACTGAACTACAAATATATTGATTTTTTATGTAGAAATCATGTTCTGCTGCTTGCTGTCTCATTTATGGACTCCTCTGAGGAAAATATCTCTGTTAAAGTTGCCCCTTCTACAAAGTTAATCTCAGTTTATTTAACCAGGCAAATGAAGGCAACATTAGAGATTAGCAGACCTTATGGTAGAGAGGTTTCTTATGAGACTAGTAGGGAAAAAAAAAAAAAAAATGTTTCTCTTTTGTCATAGGTTTGGCTCCTCACACCAAGCTTTCATGTGTAGGCAGTTCCGTAGAGTATATTTAGGATTTAGGCTACATTTTATGGCATGTGCCACCATTTGTCAGGCTGATACTGATGTCTGGGTTTCTGCTCGAGTCTCTCAGTAAGAGTGGGCAAAAATGGACACAACTTTTTTTTTTTTCTTCCCCTTCCCTATTTGAATTAATTTAGGTGAACTGCTGCTGTGGTACTGTTTACGCTGTAAATATACCATACAGAGAATCAAGTAACTTAAACTCTTGGAAAAACTATCTACATAAGTGTGTATCACACACCAGCCTAGAAATGTAAACTAAGGACATTGAATTCATTTTTTTTTTAACCCTTGTTTTTCTCACTGGATTAAAGAAAACAAAAAGCAAAACTGACCAAACAGACAAACAAAAGAAAAAGCATCTTAAAATAAGTACAAGTCTTTTGTCATAAACTGTAAAAACTTTCCTGGAATTTATTTCTTAAAAAATATAAATAAATAAAAAAAGTTTTGGTATAGTAAAACATTAAATAAGGTAGGCTTCATGAATAAGTACCGCATGCCACTTTGTATCGAGCTGTTTGCTGAAGCTGTTACGGAAAGGATCACAGTCCAGATCTGTAGTTGCTCTATACTAATGGCTATTCTAGTTTAAGTAGATTTATATTTTTGCAGTTGCTTTTATTTTAGAAGAGTTGATTTACTTTATAACAAAAAAGGAGCTGGGCAGATTTTTTTCCCCCTAGTTCATCAACTGGTTGTCATTCTTGCTCCTAAGTGGAAACAGTTGAGACAGTGTATGGCCTTACTTCCTTCTCATCCTCTCAGAACTCCAAATAAATTTAGTTTAACAGACAGGATGTTTAAAATAGTAGAATGAAGTTCTTCATTTCAGTGATATGTAACTTTACTGATGATACTGATGATAATGCACAGGAGGAGTAAGCTCGAAAGTAGTGTCAGTCTAAACAGATGATGAGATAACTGGATTCTAACTAATTAATAGACACTAGGACTTCTCAACAAAAGGATTGAAAATCAGGGAAGATCCATCCACTATCTTCAGGCCTAATAGTGTATAATAGCTATAGTGCATAATAGCGCAAAATAGCTTGCATTCAAAAGGAGTTAATATTCCTTCAGAAAGACCACTGTCTGGTTCTTATCCTTTCAGTAGAATTGTCAGTCCACTCCAACATGGCCTTTGAGTACACGGCAAGTCAAAATTCAGTTTCATCAGTTAAACAATCTTCTCTAGCATAGTATTTACCAAAGATTGTAAATTTTATAAAAATATATATTATTTTTTATAAGTTAAAATCTTGATCATTTGACCTTGGTGTCCTTTTCTTCTTTTCAAATCCTGTGAAAATCTAGTCCTCCTAATTTAGTTATCATTTCTGAGAAAAAGGTATAGTTTTTTTTTTTTAGAAAAAAAAAAAAAAACAGTGTTGGTTTTTGTCATGACTCGATGCCTTTGCTGCTGAATGCTGCACTGACTATAGTGATAAATAGTATTGTGCTTGGAGAGTGGAAGAAAATAATTGATTAGACTCTTTCCCTTCATTTACCATAGTGCTGCTTTCCCCTCTGGGTTTGTGCAGTTTAATTTGCCATTGATTCTTCAATGATTATAATGTCATAGAGGAACCAGTGTTTATCTTCATTGTGCACTGTAGACGCTGGACCTGAATCTTTTCTTTCACATTATGGTGCAGGTCTGAAATCATCAAATACAGTATTAAGCAAAGTCTCAGGCCAGCTGAAGTATATATGGCTAGTGCATCCTTCTGTCACTGGCAACATCTAATTAGTGCCAGTCCTCATTCTACAATATTAGTTTTGTAGTTCAGACCCTGAAAAACTAATTAAAGAGTAAGACCAGACACAGGAACATTTAGATTGGTACTACAGTCAAAAAATTAAGTGCTATGACTTATATATGAATAGTTCTACATAAACACAGCAGATACTTAATGTTTTTTTAGTATGTAATATAAGGTAAGCAGTGTTTTAAATTGCCTGCTCATTCCCTTTGGTTCTGATACGTTTCTGTGGGTTTCTTCCACTGCTGTAATATAGTACTTCAACTGCATGACTGTGGCAGTAGAATATAAGAAAGATCTTGTTTCCATCCCTCTCTTCTGCTGAACTCAACTTATATCAGAAAACCATTTTCCATTTCAATGACTTTTTTTCCTACTTTATCTTTCCTGTTATCAGGACTGGTATTTCAGAAGAAAGCACTGTACTCTGAATATAGAGAATCAGCCTCCCCTTCAGGATTATTTTCAAGGAATATCTACAGGAATTGATTGTTTGTACACGCGTGTGCATACACAACAACAAAGAAAATGTTTTCATATCAAAATTATTTGGCTTCATGAAAACTATCTTAACTGAAAATTTCCATAAGAATAGCAGATTTTTTTTTAATAAAACTGAAATATTTCAATTTTCAGGATTCAATACTAATTTGATATTCGAACATGAGACACAAGCAGAATTAGATGAGAAAAGGCTTTAACAAACAAGCCGTGCAGCCAAAGCCTGAGCTTTTTGTTGCAGCTGTAACACATGGAAAAAGATTAAAGTCACAGTCCACCAATTCAGAAAATGGGAGAGAGGGGTATGGAAAAGACAAAGCTTTGGACTTGTGCATGGGATTCCTTTACATGTAGGGCACTCCTCTGTCCCCAACTCCTCAACCTCCCACCTACACCTGGAGTGATGCATGGGGATGGAGGCTGTGTCCATAGCAGATCCTCTTTGCTGCTCCTTCCTCTGCATGTTCTTCCCGTGCTCCAGTGGGGTCCTTTCTAGGGGCTGCAGTCCTTCAGGACAAAACTGCTCCACCATGGTTTTCTCAGCAACCTGCTCGTGAATATCTCCTCTGGCATGTGGAGCACCTCCTCCTTCTCTGCCCTATGCCCCTGATGTTCACAAGGCAGTTTCTCATACTTCTCTCCCCCTTCCCCCCCACCCCCCCTTTGTGCAGCATCTTGCCCTTTCTCACAGGGTGGCTGCGTGGCCTGGATGTGCCCTGCAGTGGGGCCGTTGGAGCTGCCAGGGGCCAGCATGAGGCACCCCTGGCATCACCAGCATCCCACTGCCAGCACCTGAGCCTGGTGCAAAGGTCCACAAATGAAATCATCCCCACAGAGTGTGTGTTCCAAATTCCTGTTGACATTGATAGGGCTTCTGTGTTGTCACTGGATGGGAAGCCCTATTCTTCCTGAATCTCTGAGTCTTTGAATGAATTGTATTAATGAAATGTTTCTTTCATGTATATTGTATGAGCACCTCACATTATAATGGCGAAGTACATCCTAATCTAAAAGTGTTATTTTTTTGTTTGGTGAACTGAGTTTGATGGGCTGCCTCATCAGCTTTGCATCAGAAACAGCATTCATTTTTTACATACGCAACTGGAAAATGCCGATGCAAAAACTATGGGAATCTGAATCTCATATTGTAAACAGCTTCATAAAGCAAGCCTGTACTACCACATAGAGAAAGAGATCGATATTCTGAAGGCCTGAATTTGCAATTCCTCATTTCAGTCTTGGAGTCATTACAAATGGCATTTAGAGCAGCTTGCAACAGCAACTTGGCCATTGATTGCAGGGAAGAGAAGGAACTGGGTTTTGGTGTCCAGTGCAGGCAAAGTGAGAAAAAAGGAAGAAAAAAATATGTTGTAGAGTTTAAGTAATAGTAGTAGGAGGAAATGGAGTATTACTAGTTCTGGTTGCTAAGACAATAGAAATCCAGGTGTAGCCTTTACATTAAATGTAAAATGCAACATGAGCAACTGATTGAATCTATTCTAATTTAACTTATTTATGCATTTTTGAACATCCCAAACTTTCAGGTGACACCAAATATTCACAGTAATGATACAACTCTTCTATCTGCAGTCATTAAATATAAAGTCTGCTGCTGCAAATTCTGTCCCAGCAGACTGAACAAGCACTGGAATATTGTCACTGTTCCAGCTTCAACCATGTCTAGGTGGCTTTTGAATATCTCCAAGGAGGGAGACTCTACAGCATCTTTGGGCAGCCCTTGCTAGTGCTCCATCACCTGCATAGTGAAGTGCTTCCTAATGTTCAGACAGAACCTGTTGTGTTCCAGTTTGTGCCTCTTGTCCTGGCACTGGGCACCTATGGAAAGAGCCTGGGTCCATCTTCTTAGCACCCTCTCACAACCTTGTTACGATTGTCTGCTGGTTCTGATCCAAACTTTTCAACTGCAGAGGGAATGAGTACAAAGAGAGAGAAATGAGAAGTGCAGGTGTGATGTTATCAAGGTCCAATGTTGTTATTTATTATTGGAATAGAACTTCATGAGCCAGCCTACCTATTGATTATGATTGTGTTCAGCAGTCTCTAATTGTTGGTTAGGGTCAGAGTTGTGAGTGTCTAGTAACTTGACAAACACTTGAAATATCATCTCTTTTATCACCAGAACTTGATGTGAAACCCAAGTATTATACAATGAATAGGACATTACAAACTGAAATGCATGATTGCATTGAGGCCCTTACCAAAATCAAAGAAATAAAACAATACAATAAAACTGTTGCATTTATTTAAAGATTGCATATATTTAAAGAGATCTTTTTAAAAACATTAGATGTTTTTCAGAAGCCTATGACTGTTTAAAGAACACTAAGTTTTTCAGAAACCTGTAAAGGAAAGGCATTGTGAATGGATTTGTATACTGTAAACAAGACCTAAGCACCAATATAGCTGAAGTGTAAGAAAATGAATAGGAGGAGCAGTCATTATTTTTAAGCAGCGATGGATTTGTGAATGTTTCTCAATCTACAGTTGTAGTGCTCAGAAAAATTAGTGTGAAAATCACATTATGATTCAAAAGATTTTTTTTTTCATAAGATGCAATTTCACTGGCAGTCAAATGGAAAAAATCTGCCCTCAATAACACAAACTCACTCAAAAGATACCTTAACAGGTGAAGTCATTACTGGGTGAATTTATCCCTCATCCTCATTCAGCCAAAACCTCATGTCATAAGATGAGGACCGGTGCAAAGTTTTTACCCTTCTTTTTTACAAAGCTGAATGCTATTGTAGGATGTTTTTAAGTTTAGGCAAGTATTTACATATAAATACACTGAATTATCCTATCTCTTTAATAACTGGGTTTGCATCATAATCAAAGAACATGCAGCATTTCATTATATATGTTGTGTCTTGTTGTGTCTGCTTTAAAGCATCCTTTTAGGGGTTGTCTGCTCTGCAAGGATAGTTTATATATTTCTGGTTGTGGCTTATAGCTTCCTAACTGATAGAAAACTTGGTTTTGTGGTTGACTGTACTGAAACCAGCATATCTGACAAAATTATACTGGGCAAAAATATTTGGAATTAACTTAAATTTATCATTAATTCTTCTGTTCATATTTCCATTGCTTATTGCAGGTAACATTTACGTTAGTACTGCTGAGCTTGTGTAATGCAAGGAAGGACACATCATGAAATGGAAACATTATCCTTTTTTGGTCTTAGTAGCTGCATGCAGCCTTTCCAGATGCCATCACTTACTGGGTCAGCTTATTCCAGGTAGGTACCTTTTATTTAAACATGAATGTTCATATTTGTACAAAATATTTTTATGATGTCACTGTGAATATGTGCATGTATATACATAAAGATCTCTCTCCGTGTGTGTGTGTGTTGGGGGTGGGGGGATAAATTCAAAAATTTATGAGCATAACTGTATATTGAAAACAGAATTTAATAAGTGATGTAGTGTCTGTGCTGCAGTGAATTTTTTGTTTCGATTATAAAGAACAATATAGAAAAGGAGTGGTTTGAAAATCAAAGTATGAGAAGATTAAGGTGGCTATTCATTTGATTAGCAGTGTTGGCAGGGGGAGGAAATACAGAATGCAAAACAGACTTGAAGATCAAAGAGAATATGAAATCTATAGAGATCTTTCCTGAAGGAGGAAAACAGCAGGCCACTGTAAATGTGAAGTAGCTGAAATGCAGTGTTTTTTGGTGAAATCTGAGACATTGGTAATTGTGCTTCTGTCCACATGTGGCAGGTCTTACTTGTGCAGAGAAGAGTAGTAAGTGTGTACAAAATCAGCAAAATGCTGTCCAGCTTGAAAGGGGAGGTGGTGAAATAGATAACCTGTATCACTACTCTGCTGCAGTGAGCAGTGTTTTTTTTTTTTTTTTGTTGGTGTTGGTGGTTTTTTTTTTTCAATTGAAGCAATGGAGGAAATGGAGGAAACTTTTTTTTTTTTTTTTTTTTTTTTTTTCTTCTAGGATAAATGGGTAAAAACAGATTTTGAGTCAATATGAATCATTTGCAATAATTATTATGGAAAAACTCAAGTTTTGTTCAGTGCTGCTAAAAATGGCTATTTTTTCAGTAAAATGTAGGAAGACCCAGTAGACATATTAAAAGAAAAAAAAAGTGACAATTTTTTTTTTTTTTTTTCCCTGTTTTGGATTTGAATAATGTAGACAACTTTATTGGCTGGATTTCTGACTTGAATACACTGTGCATACAGATTTTTTTGTATATACACTTCTTCTCCATATATCTGTAGGCAGCTAGTTCAAATAAAGAATACTCAATAGAAAGAGAAAGGAAAAGGTTTTTCATTCACGGGTTTGTTGACCTATAATGAATGGTGGCTCACGGAAAGCAAATTAAGGAAATGAATTGATACCTTTTTTCTTTCTGATTTTGTTGTTTTCAAATGCATTATGTATGAGATGCAAAAAGACTCCAGAATAAGGGAAGATGTAAATTAAAATTATAATTTTAAAAGTTTGACCTCAGACTTCAAAAATCATTTCAAAGCAATTTACCTGTCAGAAAGACATCTACTACTCTTTTTTAAAAGGAACGCCTGCAGATCCAAATTTATTCGCATGATAGCTACCTTTATCTGCTTGCATTAGTTTCAATTTAGTCATAGTTTTGTAGATACTACCAAAAAGGCTGTTGGCATAGTATTACTTTTTTTGTCAAATTAGTTTCAGAATAAAATCACAGGTGGCATTTTGATTTTGTTCCTGCTTTGTAATTTTCATCACAGACCCTAGACTTGAACCAAGAGATTACTCTGCTTGGCCAGACATCAGTGTGCTCAGACTAGCTGGCAGGGTGCCAGAAGTGTGATTATCACAAAAGATCAAATAAAGCAGGATTTTTTTTTTTTTTTCCTTCAAGCAGTTCATCCCATTCATTTTGTTCTTTTCATGACTTTCTCTGCCATTTTCTTTTTTTATTATTATTTTTTAATGCACAGAAAGAGACCTGTGCAAAATCTGAAAGTTTTTCCTGGGGAGAAAAGAAAATAATAATGCTTCTTTGGAATTCTGCTGTATTCATGGAATCATTATAGAATGGTTTGGGTTGGAAGGGACCTTAAAGATGATCTTGTTCCAACCCCCCTGCCATGGGCGTGGGGTGGATTCTTAGGTATCATATCTTTGATATTCACATTCTTAGATTTCAAGATATTATTATATCTCAATAACAATCTTAGATATTATTGTATCTCAATATAACAGTAGATAACAGCTTTTTCTGAGGATTACTAAAAGCACTAAACAGCTAAAATGTGTCTGATCTTAATACTATTAATTTCTTGTTTGTTTGTTTGTTTGTTTTTAATTTCAGTAAGGAAACTTGCTTTCAAAATATCAGATTAAATGAAATAATTTTTAGATTACTTTTCTCCTGTTATAGAACTCTAAAAATTTATTGATTCAAATCTTCCAAATCTAAACATCAAAAATGATTCCAGCTTATTGGTGACATAGCTGTAATTTCATGTGACAAACCATCCGAAAAGTGTTAAAGTTTACCCTCAGAACTGGAATTCTTGACTTCAGTAAAATGTAATGAATTTTAATGGTGGTCTTACAACTTTGAAACATTTATTGCATTTTTTACCGAATCTTTTCATATATTCTTGTTGAGTCTCACTCTTTTGCATATGGGGTCCACAGGGAAGTACTGTCTCCCCCCTTTATTAAAACCACGGCTGAGTCTTTCATCTCATGTCATTACATCTTACCTCTAATTCACATATAAAATACACTCTCAGTTCTGCTATGGCTGTCTCCTGAGGCATAAAGTATCTCTGCCTTGGCATATCTTTATTTAATCAGGGGTTGAACATTGTCTGGGAAAGATGTGATTTGTTTTCTTTCCAGTTGCCTTGCATGTTTAAAAGCTGGATAACTTCATTGTTTTGATTTTGATTGTCATTGATTTTGATAGTTGATTTTAAAGTGCACTGATCTAAGAAAACATGACATTAACTACTGCTATATTTTGTTTAGATGCATACACCAAGCTTTATGTTTTCTGTTAAATCATTGAAGTGTTTTAAAGTTTGCATTTGCTACATTGTCAAAAATATTTAAGAACAACAGAACTACAAATCCCACATGCAGGAAAAATAGGGGGGGGGGATGCTTGTGTGTAGTGTTTTTTTCTTTTTCTTTTTTTTTTTTTCTCAGTTTTCTTTTATAAAGGTGAGAACAAGCTTTCAGATTTGTAGTCTGATAACAAAAGCAGTAGGAACAGTCCTCATGGACCTAGCTGGGCTTGGGATCCTTACTTTAAGCAGGGAGTACTGTGGAAGTACCATCCATCTGAACTGGAACAGAGGCTAGATATGTGGCATTGAGTTAGTTCTTGAGATTGACAGAGGTGCTTGGGCAAAGAAAGCCTCGTAAAACCATATAATGTCAAATTTTGAATGTGCGTGGTAGATTTAATGGTAGATTTTTATAATAGAATTCTTGTAGATCTTGGAGAGAGAAGGATGAGAAGAAAATTTATTTTGAACCCAGGTTTTTGAGATTTTGGTAGAAGCTTGTGGACCTCCATGGTCTACACATACTGTCTCCCAGTACTTGAGCAAATACTAATGTACTAGAGACCTGCCATTTTCATCAATTTCAAGTAAAAAAAAAGTTTCTTTTTATTCTTTTTTGGATACTTGTTTTGATTTTTAAATGTGAAGTGTATTTTTTTCTCCAGGAAATAGTTTTCCTTTAGGAATACATATAAACAACAAAGTGCAATATATAAAATATACACAATACAAAGTTAATTTGAGAAATGTTTCACTAGTGAAAGTTTGAAACAAACAAAAAAACTAACAGCATTCTCTGATAATCATAGAAGCCTACCGAAGTCCTGAAGAGAACCAATACAGGATTTGACCTCTCCTGAAGTAAAAAAAAAAAAAAAAAAAAAAAGGAATATTTAAAATTTTCTATTCCTGAACCTTTCTTGGCTTGCTAATGCAACATTGGAGAAAATATGTTCACTATCCTAGCTTGTTTACATCTTTCAACAGAAGACAGTTATTAAACATAATGAAACTTGCAAAAATGCAGATGGTCTTTTTTCATTACCTCTAACTTTTAAATAGAATAGGCACTTTTTGTCTACCTTTAAAGCTATGCTGAGGTGTAAGCTGTCATTTTTTGAATCTAAAGCTTTTATCAAAGAGCTTTCATCAAGTTAATCATAACCCAGTAATGTAAGTCACTCTTCAGGTCTGCCTTTTCTACTTAGTTATTTGGTGTGATTTTTTTTTTTCAAAATCACTTAACTTTTCAATCCTCAAGAATCTGTGATCTGGCTGGTGAAAACAGCTTACAGATTTTCATGTTCCCTTTGTTACCTGCTTGTCAAACTACTGAATTTTATCTGAATACGGTACTCCAGGTTTTTAAGTGTTTGATATGTTCTGACAAGAAAATTGATTTTCTTGTGTCCTTTCAACCTGTGAAGTTGCCATGAAAAAAAAATGGTTCCTAGCTCTGAAAGATCTTCATTTGCTGCTTAATAAAGATTATGACCATTTTTTATAATGAAGTGTAAACATATAAATTCTCCTGTGCTTTTAATGTGCCTGAATTAATTTTCAATCAAATATCCAAAATAAATCCATGCAAGACATTCACTTGAAGAATGTATCTAACTTTATGATTTTGCAGATATTTCTGAGGGTAATGTTAAAATATGAAATGTTTGAACCAACCTAACCCACAGTTTACTTACTGCTTGTCTTTTGACATAGCCTCAGAGGCAAAAAGAATTGGATTCAGATTCCATGCAAGCCCATGTTAGTGAATTTGCAAAGGAACAGTGAAGACTCATCGAGCTAAGGAAATTAAGAGTACTTAAAAGTACTCCCTTGATACTTTTTCAAAGAGTAGGAGGTGTGGATTTAAATTCCTTCAGCTGGGAAATACCTGAGCATAAATTTCACCCATTCTGAGCAAGTTATCCAGCAGCTGAGCTGATATTTAAAAAGATGGCAGTTTTACAGAATCACAGAATTTCTAGGTTGGAAGAGACCTCAAGATCATCGAGTCCAACCTCTGACCTAACACTAACAGTCCCCACTAAACCATATCCCTAAGTTCTACATCTAAACGTCTTTTAAAAACTTCCAGGGATGGTGACTCCACCACTTCCCTGGGCAGCCTGTTCCAATGTCTAACAACCCTTTCGGTAAAGAAGTTCTTCCTAACATCCAACCTAAAACTCCCCTGGTGCAACTTAAGCCCATTCCCCCTCGTCCTGTCACCAGGCACGTGGGAGAACAGACCAGCCTCCACCTCGCTACAGCCTCCTTTGAGGTACCTGTAGAGAGCGATAAGGTCGCCCCTGAGCCTCCTTTTCTCCAGGCTGAACAATCCCAGCTCCCTCAGCCGCTCCTCGTAGGACTTGTTCTCCAGACCCCTCACCAGCTTCATCGCCCTTCTCTGGACTCGCTCAAGCACCTTGATGTCCTTCTTGAAGCGAGGGGCCCAAAACTGAACACAATACTCGAGGTGTGGCCTCACCAGAGCCGAGTACAGGGAGACGATCACCTCCCTAGCCCTGCTGGCCACACTGTTTCTTATACAGGCCAGGATGCTGTTGGCCTTCTTGGCCACCTGAGCACACTGCTGGCTCATATTCAGCCGACTGTCCACCATCACTCCCAGGTCCTTCTCTGCCTGGCAGCTCTCCAACCACTCATCTCCCAGCCTGTAGCTCTGCTTGGAGTTATTGCGCCCTAGGTGGAGGACCCGGCACTTGGCCTTGTTGAACTTCATGCAGGTGACCTCAGCCCATTGGTGCAGCCTATCCAGATCCTTCTGCAGAGCCTTCCTACCCTTGATCAGATCGACACACGCACCTAACTTGGTGTCATCTGCAAACTTACTGAGGGTGCACTCAATGCCCTCATCCAGATCATCAATGAAGATATTAAAGAGGACCGGCCCCAGCACTGAGCCCTGGGGAACGCCACTAGTGACCGGCCTCCAACTGGATTTGACTCCATATACCATGACTCTTTGGGCCCAGCTATCCAGCCAGTTTCTAACCCTACGAAGCATATGCCAGTCCAAGCCAAGAGCAGCTAGTTTCTTGAGGAGAATGCTGTGGGAGACGGTGTCAAAAGCCTTGCTGAAGTCAAGGTAGACCACATCCACAGCCTTTCCCTCATCCACCCAGCGCGTCACTTTGTCATAGAAGGAGATCAGGTTCGTCAAGCAGGACCTGCCTTTCATAAACCCATGCTGACTGGGCCTGATCACCTGCTTGCCCTGCAAGTGCTGCGTGATGACTCTCAAGATAATCTGCTCCATGAGCTTCCCTGGCACTGAGGTCAAACTGACAGGCCTGTAGTTTCCCGGGTCAGTCCTCCGGCCCTTCTTGTAGATGGGCGTCACGTTTGCTAGCTGCCAGTCAACTGGGATCTCCCCCGATAGCCAGGACTGTTGATAAATGATGGTAAGTGGCTTGGCCAGCTCCTCTGCCAGTTCTCTCAGTACCCTTGGGTGGATCCCATCCGGCCCCATCGACTTGTGCACACTTATTAAGTTATTAAGTTATCCAGCAGCTGAGCTGATATTTAAAAAGATGGCAGCTTTGTTTGTTATATTTTTCTATTGGTTTAAAGTAATGATTGTTCATAATTATTTTGTGATGAGCCAATAAACATTTCAGGGTACCTGCGCAGGAAAGCCTAGTTTGTAGGTCAATGGGGAAATAAGGCAGAGGATAGACGCCAAAAACCTCACAACATATGTAAATCTGAGCCTTCTCAGGAGCACAGCTTTAAGTCCTAGGGGAATATAAATTCTAAATATGGAAGGACATGATTTCACAGGGTCAAATTTTTAAATATAGGTCCCCAAATTCCATATAAATTTCACTTATTCTGTAGTTGAATCTGAGCCAAAATGAAGATAACTTTTAGCCACTTTTGATTAAAGACATATGTACAAGAACGAAAGTGTATGGTTCTGATATGTAGGCATACTCATGGAATCATGGAAAAATTGAGGTTGCAAGGCACATCTGGAGGTCATTTAATCTTTTTTTTTTTTTTTTTTTTTCCCTCAAAACAATGTTGTCTTCAGAGTTAAATCAAGTTGCACAAGGCCTTGTCTAGCTGAGTGCTGAACATCTCCAGGGATGGAAATATCATAACCTCTTTGGGACACTTTTTTTTTTTTTTTTCTCCCACCCTTAGAGCCAGCTGGAACTTCTCATATGGTATTTTGTGACCTTGCCTCTTGTCCTTTCATTGCACATCTCTGAAGGAGAGTCTGGCTTTCACTTTTGGGAAACTTTCTGTAAGGTAGCAGAAGTCTCTAAGTAGACTACTTCCTTGGTCTTCTGTCTGCTAAACCAACCCATTTTCTTAGCCTTTCCCAGTTTTTCATATGTCTCAGCCCTCTGATAATTCTAGAGGCTCTCTAGATGGGACTCTGTCCCATTTTTCTGTTCCACTCTTGTCATGGCTGGCTCAAAACTGAACACGCTTCTGTGTGTGGACTCACAAATGACAAATGGAGGAGACTAATTACCTTTTGACATGCTAGTTTTGCTCTTGAAAATAAATAAATAACTGTGGTGCACTAAAGCATCCCACTGTGTTGGTAGTCTTTCATGGGGCAAGGGAACACTGCATGCTCAAACTCAGTTTACCTGTCAGGACCACAGACTGATCTGTCATATTTTTCCCATCCTTTACCTTCTTCCACAGAAAAGATTATCACCAGAACAAGAACTGTTCTGTTGACAAACTGTAGTAGCAAGAAATGACATATATTTGTGCACATTCTTCAGTAATTTTGTTTTCACAAGCTTTGTGATTCATCAGTCTTGGCTATAAATTACATTTTTGTGATCCTAATTTAATATAACTTTGATTAATGCATCTGGAAGTGATGCATAGCAAGGGATGATGATTTAATGTATTGTTTTCATTAGTAAGTGCCCCTAAGTTTGTGGACAATGGTATTCAAGGTCAAATTCAGAGAGAATAGTCAGGCAGTTTGGGCCTTGCAGAGGTCAAGAAACGTGGAAAAATGTGTTTCTGTCATCTGCATCCAATCAACATGAAGCAGACAGAAAATATTCTTCAAACCAGATTTGAAACAAACACCTCACCCCCTTCCCCCCAAAAAAAGAAAAGCCTGCAAACCTGCACACCTTTTGGTTATTCCATTCAAAGATTAACTTTATAGTAAAAGTGTTTAAGAAAATAGACCAAAAAAAAAAAAAAAAAGAGGAAAAAACAGTATCTGTGTGCTTGCAAACTCCAGATTTGTTTTGTGTGTTCCTAGTGCAGACTGTACTGCAACCTTTTGTGGAGGGGAAGTAGTATCAGCTGAAATCATCTAATTTGACCACACTGGTAAATTAATGCTAGATCACATTGTTATTCTATAATGTATTTGTTATCAAGGAAATGTTATGGTGTTTCCATGAAATAATATCAGGAATGATATAACTATGTATAATTTCTGTACAAAACAGATTACTTAGAAACACAAGAGGTAATCATTTCTTGTTATTGTAAAATGGCAGCTGTATATACTGTTGTATGGTAATCATTACACTGTTTTCTGTTAATCTACCTCTGTAATGATGTGTAATTTACCTAGTCATCCATCTCTGCTGATAGAAGCAAGAAAACTAAAAATACATAGCAGTTCTTTTCTTAATTTTAAATATTGTGACTAAAATTCTTCTGAGTCTATCTGACATATGCCAGTTGATTTTTACAATTTTGTCAGTTACCAGTCTTTTGGACTTTGATTGACATGAGCACATGTTCAAAGTTCTCAGATTATTTCTCATTCCTTGGCTTTATGGTTTCACGTGAAGTTTTTTTTTTTTTTTTTTTTTTTTTCCTCCTCTCCTTTCTTGGGAGCATGACAAAGGTATGGAATTCCTATCACTAGGAATGCTGTGCCTTGAAAGAGGACAAATGTTGAAGGGGAGAAAAAAAAAACCCAGCACGTGCCTTGCCTCCCAGAGGTTGTCATTGTGTACACTGAGGTCTTAATAAATAAAAAGATTGCCAGCTGTACTTCAACTCATGGCTCCTTTATTACCCTTTAGAAAGAAAGAAATAAAGCATGATGCTTTATTTAATTGTCTGAATATACAGAGACAAACGAAGAGGCACAATAATCTGCAGGGCACTTAATGAAGAAATCTGTATTTTTAATCTAGGTGTAGAACACGCAACTGTTCTGCGTTGATGATGTGGCCTTTGTGTTGAACCTGGCTAGAAAACCACATGTGCTGTACTGTCTTCCTAATTAAGTCATCAAAATGCACTGGAGCAAACTGAGTGACTTGCATAGACCAATATAAGTAATTTTAGTTCCTCTATTGCTTGGTTAATAGAAAGTGGCACTGTTCTAGATTGTGACTGATAGAGGTTAGATGATACAGCCCGCTCTTATTGTGCCTGGAGGTAGACCCTTCTCTGAGCAGCTTCTGTGCATATATAAGAAGGGGGCACTTTGCTTTGTTTCTCTTTTTCTCTTACTTCTTGAGGATGTAATCACAGATGCATTTCCGCCCCCCACCCCCCCCCAGAAATCCCTGTCTGTGATTACCCTCAAAGCACAGAGATAGTCTGCTTGTTCTGAATATAGTGAAGGAATATTTTCCAAAACTGATCTCAAAAGCAAAGTTTTGGGAAGGGTATCCACTAAAATTAAAATATAAATAATAAAAAAATATGTCCACAATGACAGTCACGCTCATGACTAAAAATGTTTCAATATATATAATGAGTAGGGAATCTTTTCTTTTTGATATGCATTTAATTGGCCACAGCTTGAGATTTTGTTTAATACAATAATAATAATAACAACAACAACAAAATTGTAGACTGGATTCTGATGCTTTTATTGGCAAAAATGCTGGTAAATACTCACTGTTTGCTTCACAAATAGTCTTACTTGAAACTCTATGTTTTAGAGATAAAATATATTAATTATAAGACTGACAGTCAGTCCTTAAATATTTCTTATAGGCATTACAAACTCACGGTTTCTTAGTCTTGAGACACTCCAAAATGGTAGCAAGGTTACTGCACAGATGTTTGCATATAATAATCTAAGAAAGCATTTGCTTGAATTCTACTGTAAAGACTGTTTCGTGCGGTTAATGAAGAAACTGGCACAAACACTGCGTATGTATTTATAGATCATGGAAACATAATTTTGACCAGAAGTTGTTCTATGTAAATTAAAACTAACAAGAATACAATATTTTTACATGATTTATCAATTGTCCTGAGATTAATTTTTGGTTACAAATTTACAGCACAAAATGACATGGTATCTCTGTTGAATCTAATATTTATTTAGATGATGAATCTGGTAGACCTTCAAAGCAACTTAATGTCTCTAACATCAATTATAAAACTAATTTCAGTCATGTCAGTGAAAGAATGTAACAATTTGCAAGGGTATTTTCACACTTATGATTACTCAAGGGGTTACTGCAGGCACATCTATACTTGCTAATTTATTTTAAGCACTGTGTAATAGGGTGTCTAGGGATGCTTTATTAAATATTTTAATAAGTGTCAAATGTATTTGCACAATTTCTGCCTTGACAAAGGGTGGTTTATATACACCTGTATCTGCATGTTGAAAAAAAAAATCCTTTTGTCAGAGACTGCCACCTTATCCACCTTGTTTTTGCACTAGATTGACAGGAAATTACTACCTTTTGTTTAATCTGAATTTTAAATCATAGTGCAAGGGTTAAAAGCAAGCAAGTTATTTTAAGATTTTTCTCACCCTTAACTGTTGAGTTAGACTGACACTAACATCTTTTTTTAAGTATTTATACTATATACATCATCATGTTATCAGTACAGCAATATGTATATGATTAGTTGCTGTGTTCTTTATTCCAACTATTTGTAAAGTGTATTATTGTGAATAACAGCATACATATTTTTCATACATTAATTATTGTACATTAATAGTCAAAATAACATGTCAAATGTTCTCTGTATGTTACTGCTCAGTCAACCTACCTTCCTCTGTTATATGAAAACAAAGAGCCTCCTATCCTTTAAAAATGATTTTTGCTTAGGGCATTCTTACAGGCTACCATGAAGATAAAAGACCCTTTAACAGTGCTGAGAAGCACATCTGGTTAGTCATTTACAGTTAAGTTCCAATGTTTAGACATTTCTTTAATTACATTTTGGGTGGCTTTTTTCTCTCTTTTTTTTTTTTTTTTAATCCTCACACACATTTCCCTAAGGATAAAATTTAATGATATCGTTTAGAATTTTTTTTTTTTTTTAATCAGATCATAAATGACTGAGGTTTATGACTATTTCATTTTGACATGTAGCTGATAGCTGATGTGACCTCCCAGGTCACACTTTTAATACATGAAAATAAAAAGGCAGCTAATGGTACCCAACAAAAGGATGTACTGCTTTTTGTCATCTTCTTCTCTCTCTCTATTTGCAGTTATGCCCTTCAGGATTTCATTTACATACTGCACTCTCTACTAAGTTAAATTAAGCAATTTCCTGTTCACTGTGTGTATGTCTGGCACTTAAGAGTTAAACGTTTAGGTGTAAAATTAAAGATTTTGTTCATGTACAGTACTATTTCAGAAAACGTTATATTTAGTATCCTTCACCTAAAAATGCGGCACCACATGCATAAAACACACAAAAACTTGTGTGTTTTGAAATTAATGCTTAATCGTGTCTTCTTTAATCAGTAAAATAATCTTTAATGAGTTACAGTAAAATTTCTAATAGTTAATACTTGAAATTTGCTGTATACTTAAGCGTCTTTGCTGATTTGTCCTGTAACACGTAAACATCACAGTTTTGAAAAGTGTGGCACCCATGGGCAGTTCTATCAGTAGGTTTCCATCATCTCCTTTTGCCACATCTCTAAGTGCATATTTGTTTACAGATGCCAGCTGATAAGCTGCATTTTGTCTGGCTACAGATCAGGACTATCCATTCTGCTAATTTGGAATTGGTGTAAACAGAGATTAAAGCCTGCAGATGTGCATGATTCTATTTTCCGCTGTGAACCTGGGACATTTTGGGTTCATCAAGAGCATATAGGTGGTTAAATAAGACCTAAGTCATTGCCTGATTGAGTATATTCAGTTGCGTCTTTAATCTGTTCTCTGATAAGCAAATGGGAACTAGAAAATAATGAATCTTTATACAAGTTTTCCTATATTTTACTATTTCATTTGTGTTTATAACATCTCATAATTTTATCTTTCACTCTTTCTGTTTACAATCTTAAATATTTGTGATTGACTCTGTGGTAAGCTTTAGGTTAACTTTAATCAACATTGCACAGAGAAGATAGCATCTATCCTTAAATGTCAGCATTGCAGTGGGCTGCTTCTGACCTATCACACCTGGGGGCTTCTGATTCTATGTTTAGGCTTGAGCTGTTTCAGAGAGTATACAAATTCTTTATATTATCTTTTTTTTTTTTTTTTTTTTTAACATTTTCTATGAACAAGGTAGTTTGGATTAGTCTCAGATACACAGATCAAAAAGAGGTGCTTGAATCCCATAGTGTTCGGTCCTAAATTTTCAAAAAATGCAAACTATCCTGACTTAACACTCAAAATGCAGAAAACTTAGGTGTAGGAAGAGGACTGTCTACCTTCCTTGTCTCTTTTCCATTCCTTTAAAACGCATCTTTTTCAAAATTTCACTGTTCATGAAATGGGCTTACTATTTCGAAAGGCCAAAATGTTAACTTTCAATTTGTCTCCTTCCAACATTCACACAGCTTACCTGAATTGAGCTCTCTGCTGTCATGGCTAGATTACTTATGAGACCTGAGCTAGTTTATTTAAAGCTAGCCTGGGAACTTGACTTTACGCTGCAGCCTGCAGTTCTTTGACTGTCTGCGGTCTTTATTTCCTACTGCTTTTCTTGTGAGACTTGATGGTGTTTTATCCTATTGTAGACATTCATAGAATTATAATACAGCTTGTGAATAAAATAGGCTTCTAATTTCTGATTATTATTTTTTTTTTTTTTTTCAGAAATACTCATTTGTTAATTATTTTTTTTTTCTCTCCTGTGGATTTTGACAGACTCTACAAAGGGCTTTTTAACAGAAACATTAGAAGAAAAAGTTGTATGTGCTGTAGCAGGAAAGTCTGAATCATCTAGTATTTCAAAGGAATTAAGTGCAATGAGAAAAAGGATGGTTTGAGGTCAGTCATACCTTATGAAAGTATTCAGTCAGTGTCAAGTTGGCTTTGAGCTCTCATTTGAAATATTTAACCTTTCCATTACTGCAGAAATTCCAATCAATCTATGTTACAGTCACCTTGCAAGATCTGAGAGAAAACTCATGGTCAACATTTGCAGAACAGTCTGTTTTGGTAATTTAGAAAGACTGACAGAATCTTGATTATTAAAAATAAACTAACTAGTATATCATCTTTTCAAAAAAGACCAAAAGTAGCTATATTAGACATGGCAACATCAGTAATATGTTTAACATTGATGAAAGCACATTTCCACATTTTTTGAAATGAAAAGAAATTCTAGAGTAAAACTGTTCCAGTTTATTTCTAGGCTGATGGCATGAAATCCATATTGTAACAGATGATGACATAGACATTCATGTACGTAGCAAAGGATAAGCAATATTTTAATGCTACAGAGCCAAATTAACAAATTACACTTAAAGGTCACAGGACACTTGCAGTCACTGTTAAAACTTGCTTATGAATTGATTTGTGTCAAATTAAAGATTTAAGTGCTTCTGGTGAAAACTTCATCTTACTTCCTATTCTAATCTTTAGTACGTCTCCTTACGAAGTCTCATAGAGGTACATCAGCAATTATTTTATTGTACTTGGTTTATCATTTTTCATTCTCTGGCTGTGAAATAATGCCTTTTCTCTGCAGAATTGCTCATGCCTCATGGATATTTCTGTATTTGTTTTATTTTTCTTTTGACTACAGAGAAATTTTAGCCTGTTTATGTAAAGAAGTTGAATATGTAGGAGTAGCATGAAGCTTTTATACTTCTGGAATTATTTTCTTTTCTTGTTCACTTACAACTGTACAGCAAAGTTCTCAATAATTTATAAAGTTTATTTCAGGTTTTAGTAATGATAAAGCAATGAACATGGCTATATGATAGTTTCCATTATTAGGACCTTTCTTCTGACTATCTTAAATATTTTGGACTGAAATTCTCTGTGCTTCCAAGGAATACAATTTCCTGTGTTTGCTTAATGTAAGGGAAATGGTTCTGATTTTCTGATTTATATTTATTATATACATATATGCATAATCTTGATATACATTATATATATGTATATAAAGATTATATAGTGTGTATATATATAAAGGAAAAAAACAGATAAAATGACTTTTTTTTTTTTTTTTTCCTTGTTAGTTATACATAGTTAACATCTTGGTGCAGGAACTTGAAATTCGGCAGTGGGACTTGCTTGACATCTTACTGAGAGCTCTTTGAAAACTTAACTCAAATGTATAAGTTGCATAAGGCCCTGAAATCTCAGATTCAGCAGCTGATAGTGGTTTTGACACATTGGAATTTCTGAGAAATTCTTTCAAGATTCTTAGACTGGAAATGATAAGCAAGAATTTCTCTGTGATCATTGCTTATGAAGAATAGGACCTGGACTTTGGTAAAGAGATCAGGAAGATTACCCGATCCTTCATTCTCTTACGGTGATACAAAATAAATTTCCAGGAGGGAGCTGCTGAACAGAAGAGCCAGTACAATGAAAAATACGTGGGAAAAGTGTCAGGTGTTCTATTAAGGAATTAGGAAAATAGAGATTTGTTTCTGAAATTTGACCTGATTGGGGGGGGGGGGGGGGGGAA
>CM021731.1:100602679-100844470 GCA_011075105.1 Heteronetta atricapilla
AAAAAAAAAAAAAAAAAAAAAAAAAAAAAAAAAAAAAAAAGAGTTGGACAAGGAAAGGACAAGGAAAGGAAGAGGAAGATAATAGAGGGATTGGTGCAGAATGGCTGCTACTGTAGGACCAGCAGCATTAAGAGCCTGGAAATAAACATAGGAAGTCTGGGTCTCATGCTTCAGTGTCTTCAGAGACTGATATCCTATTTGTGCTTTTCTGTGCTGAACTGTTTAAATAGATTCATATCTTTGCCTCTTTCAGACTACAAGGTAAAGTGTAGGGAAGGAGTTGCTGTGTTGACTTTCATATTGAGATTACTCTTGCTACCAACTGGATGCTCTTCAATAGTTTCTTCAGCCCCAGGAGTTAGGAATCACTCATAGACTGCCTACTTCTGTATAGTTCCTCATAATGAAGAACAGGAAGAGGGTTGGCCAAGGAAATGCCATAGAATGGATTATAATGAAAGAAAATCAGTCACAAAATTAAATATTTAGGTTGTGAAGAATTCATCACCAGTATTTCAGTGAAGTGAATGAATATTTTTTGTTTCAGTTGAGAACACTCACACTCAGACTATTTATGTCAGATTACCCTGTTTTGTATGTTAGCATTTCATATTGTCCATATTGTTGAAATTCCTTTTGCAGATACCTTACTGTGCACAATAATATTCTGCATGTATGCTAGAAATCTTTTTGCACATATAGTGTTGTTGTCTTTTTAACTTGGTTTAGCTTATCTTATAGTACAGTATGTCTGCGTTAATAAATTCAGCCACTCTCTTTTTATTACTCTCCTTCCTCCAATAGTCTTGGAATACATTAACCTTTTTTTTTTTTTTTTAATGTGTGTGTGTGATTGAACAGAGAAAGAGAATCCAGGGAGATATAAAATTCATATGAGAATTACCAGCTGCATAGAGAAAGACTCAGATTAGTACCTCTAGCCATCAGCACATGGTGTAGTTCAGGATGTGTATATGCTGGGGGTTGAGCAGATGTAACTAGAGGGCATATAAAGTACAGAGGAGGAAGGAATAAAGGAAAAGACATGCAGAAGGGTATGGGGGACTGGAGGAGAAAAGAAATCACTGGTGAAAGGATTTCAGAGGGGGTTTCACAAATACCTAGAAGGAGAATGAAAGAGAATAGGGGCTTGTGCTTTTTTAGATTTATTGTTTATGGGACAATTTAATTTTCTATAATATCTGTCTCTGAATGCATAGTGCTTCCAGACTGCAGCCAGGGTGCTCTCATTAAGAACTGCTGTTTTTTATATTGCCTGTCATGTTTCCTATGCATGTATAAAGAACCAGAATCCATCCATACAGCTGCCACAGGTTTCTTAAGTGCTGCTGCAGAAGAGGTTTCAAACTGCTGGCAGGTGGCCATGAGTAGTCCACACCTCATTTCATCACAGAATACTATTCAGGTGTGAAATATTCTTTAAAAAATGAAACCTACTATGTCTCATCTTATATGAACCAAATCTATGGAAACTCTGTGTTTTGAATTGTAGGCCCACATTCCTTACAACCATTACAGTGTTAGAAATAATACCTTACGTGGGAAGAAACTCTGTTTGCTACTTCTAAAGTTAAAATATTTTCAGCATATAGTGTGCTAAGACAATATTAAAATATTACAAGAGGGAATTCTCTATCACAGTTGTGGTTTTTTGCTTGTTTGTTTCTCTAGCATATCTACTGATTCATAGGTCTGATTCATAGGTCTTTTTTACAGGATATGGAGGGAGAAATCAATAGGTGTACCCACAATTAAGTTTCAGTATTACTGTATGCAGAACTCTGAATGTAATTATTCAGAAATGGCAGCCTAACAGTATTGTAACTTTAAAAAAAAAAAAAAAAATACACAAATATTTTCAAATAGAATAAAAAAAAATATTTACAAATAACTTCACAAACCAGGAAATCATGGTTTTCTTTATATGTGCTTTCTATTGCTGCATTTTCTCCCTCAGTGAGTCTCCAGCATACTGTCTAGCCCCATCAAACTCCTGTCAAATGGGCAGAATTTTTTCATCTCATGCTGACACTGTGTTCTTCATCCATCCAACCAGTTTCACCAATGTAGCATCTAACTCAAAACATTTGCATCTGAGTGGATCACTGGGTTTCTAACAACCCCATAAGTAGGGGCAGTTCAGAATGTAGTGGATGTGTGCTAGATGTGTTTTGGGGTTGCCCTCTGTAGTTGCAAGTTGTCTCCCTTCACTAAAGAAAGAGTTTGGATTTACCTTTGAACAGATAAAATCCCATCCTTAGCATCTGCTAATTCTCTTTTGACAACTGGGCTGCCTCTAGACTAAACAGTGGATATGCTGTTGTTTATCTTACATGTATTTGTCATGTAATTATCCAAATCAAGGATCAAGGCGAAGAGTACTGTAGCTCTCTTGTAGCCTTCGCGTTCCTGCTTTCTTTCCAGGAAAAATGAAGGCTGGGATAAAGGATCTTGGTGCTTGCCCAAAGTAAAAATCAGACTGAGGAAGTACTGCTAGGTCCACTAATTTAGATGTGGCATGGAAGTCTTCATCAGAGTTTAAATATGAGGCCTTTCCCATTGTCAAGCTGCTGAGAGGCCTAATGATGATATATTACAGGAAAGGTACTTTTCCCAACCTATCATGGCAGCAGGTTCAAATTATGCAGAAGGCTTGTAAGCTGTAATGCAGAATGGGGGGGAAGTATTTGGAATTCATTAGTAACTGAGGCTGTGGAAATGTGATATATTTCATTACATTGTTTGGACATTGTGCTGTCAGAAATGAGGAATTTTGAAACCATTTGCGAAGTCTTCAGCATGCTCTTGGAAAGGATCATGGAAGGAGCCTGCTGGAAGTCTTGAAGCATGAGTCACAAGCTGGGCCAAAGCATCTGTGGTCTCAGAAGGGGAAAAACACTTATTCCTAGAGTTAATACTTATGCCTAACTGCAGGTGCATTGCCTGAAAGCTAATCAGTCTCAGGAAGCATAAAAGCTCAACCAAGTAAAGCCCAAGGAAATAAATTTAGGGAGTAGTTACAAGGGTCTGAGTGCATTCCAGCTTGCATGTTAAATGGAGACACCTGAGGTGGGCCCCTCTACAGCCAAGGTTAAAGTGGGCTGAATTATTCCTTGACTACATGTGTCTCTGCATTGACTAAAGAAGGAACCAATAAAGATACCTGGTGAGTGTCTGATGTTAGATCAAGTGTATCAAGTCCTTTTATCTCATCTAGAGAAGATCTGAAGAGCCTTCTTGGCAAATAATCCAACTATGCTGTCCAAGCTAATAACTACATTCTTGTTTTCATTTTCTGTTGAGACAAGAATATGCATGCTATGTATGAAGTAGTACCAACATTGTGAAGCAGCCTTTGCATCACTTGCTCTAGTATGCACAAAACAATTTTTTATTTTTTTTTCACTCCTCAGATCCCTCAGCTTCTTCAGCTGTCAGGCTTGGAGGACAATTCTCTATTATTCTATTTTTGTCACAGAGTGTGCATGCGGAGAGAGGTGATTAAATTTTAAAGTACTGTTCCTTGTGACTACTTTTCTCCACTTCTTTGAATTAAAAAAATAAATAAAAAGTGCTTAAGGGTGTGCTTAAGGATGTGTAAAAGTGCTTAAGGAAAAGTGCTTAAGGGGGAACAAAATATGAACTACTAGAGGAAATTATATACACTAATATCTGTTAATACATTATGAAGCATTGATTCACAGTCTTAAAGATGACAATAAAATGAAATATTGCAGATAGATATTGTGTTCAGCCTATGCACTGAAAGAAGTGTTCTACCATGTGAATAAACTTTACACTATTACATATACAAAAAATAGGAAAAAAATGAGCTATTTACATAGAAATATTAGCCTATCTTTTCCCAAATGTTGAGTTTCGTGTTCTCCTTTATTCATTAAATGAAAAATAAATCATGTATAATATCCTAGTTTTCTATAATGGTAGCAAATATATTTTAATTTAGATAGGAAGTTGAAATCCACATCTTTTTTAAATTGCTTGGCACTTTTATAGAATTCAATAATAATAAAGTGCTAAATAATAACAAATGTATAAGAAAACTCAAACTTTTTGGGGTAAAGCTTATATATTTTGTGTGCCTGTACCAAAACAATGCATCTCTTTCTGAGGATATGGCTCCATGCATGGTTTCCAAAACAGAATTGGTATTTTAACGTGTTTTTTACCCTATATATTTCTTTCTATATGAACTTCAGTTGTGCCAGCATAATTTGTGGTGTTACAGACTAAACCCAATGAGTAACATGATTATAAGGCAACCCCACAACCAGTTGTACCTTTCTTAACTAAAGATGTGTGGAGGGATTTGGTAAAACAGACTGGATGGCAAAATATGACAGCTTTTCTCAAGAGCTGGTGTAAGGAACTATTTGATCATGGTGTGTGTGAGATATGGAGCTTTTTTCAAGCTCTTTTAGGGCTTTGGTGGAGGATGGGACTAGAGAGGATGGGACTAGAGCACTGCAGGGGTAAGAATTAACTTTTGGTCTTGTATTTGCAAATTCATCAAGTTTAACAACTATGTGGGAATTTTCTTTATGGTAGTTAAGAAATAATCCAAATTTGTCAATTTCAAATGACACTTTAAATTTTGCTTTGTGCTCTGTTTTTTTTTTTTTTTTTAATCACACTGATGGTTTAAAGTTGTAAAAAATAAATAGAAATTAAAACAAAACAACAAAAACCCTATACAGATAGAAACAGGCATTGAGTACACCTGTTGCCCTAGAGAAGAACTTTAAGAAAGATATGGAAAAAAAAAAAAATGACTGTGGGATCAATGGAGGTTACAATCCTTTACAATTAATTGCCACTTATAAATTGATCTTATCTTCTGATTAATGACTCAACGTGTTGATGTTAGTGTTTTATTGCTCCTGCATTTTTACATACTTTGTGAATCATAGATGTCACCCAACATTGCAGGCATAGTAAAAACATACATATTATTGTTCTGCCTTTGATACCGCTTATTACACAAACTTCAGTATGAATGATTTTCTTTCTCTTTTAATAAAAACCCCTTTAATTTTCACATATGGGAGTCAGTGCCCCAGCATGGTTCTAATATAATCTTCATGTTAGGGCTGTAATTCAGTGAAGTTTTTAGCTGTAGCAGTGCATATCCATACCTAAGGATATGAAATGGTTACTAATTTCTGAAAATTATATAGCTGAATTGAGTCATCAAATTTCAAACTCTCATTTGAATCAGTTAATATCCCAGTTAATATGCTGATAATGAAAAAGAGATGGGTGGTTTTCAGTACAGGCAACCTGTCATGGCAACCTGTCATCTTTCATCATCAGTTTCTGTTTTTCTACAAAGACTGTTTTTTTGAGGTTTGCTTTTGGGTACTGAATGCTGCTTCTGCTGATGTGTTATTAATGGAACTGCACAAGACCGAAAGTTAGACAGCTGCAGAAAGCCCATCAAGTAATATTGCGCTTTTTTTTTTTTTTTTTTTTTTTTGTGATGAGCTGAGTAGATTTTGAAGAGCAGAGCTTGTTTGTGTGTCGTGTTCTGTAGAAGATCTGTGTCCAAGTCTTCCATTTAGCCTCCATTGAAAGGAACAGCTAATTACTTGTACTGTGGATCCCTTCTCTCTGGACTTCATAGGGACAAAGAGAGTAAAAAATAAATGTATTATGGGGATGGATAGTAAGGGGAAGGGAGAAACAGCCATATAAATAGCTGAGAGGTGTTTACTAACTACATTTGTGAAATTAACTAAAATGCGACAAAATAGAGGAGACAATAAATAACATAAATCTTAGAGCTTGTATCCTTATAGTAGTATTTGTGGCACATGCTCATGAGCTGTCAAAGAGAAAATGTAGAGGGCCAGTGAAGGGTTTCAATATGAGAACTGGAGCTGTAGCCCAAAGGCAATAGAAAAGGAAGAAGAGAGATGGAGCCCTAGGAATAATACATTTACTTTCTAAGAGAGGAAAAAAAAAAAAAAAAAAAAAAAAAAAGTAAAAAGAACATTAACTAAAGGATTCAGCTCTGAGTGGTGACATGTCTGGTGACATGAATTAACCTCCAATGTTAACCTCCCTCTCTCTCAGGGAGACTTTTTAGCTCATGCAGTACAATTCAAATGTCAGACAGCCATTGAATTTTTCTTGCAAGTCTCTAAAGTCACCATCTTTTTAATGCTTCTACATCAAAACACTTCAGTAACTCAGGCAACTACTGTACAGTCAGACAAGTGTGCCAGAAAACCTAGATGGTCACAGATAAACTACTTTTGAATGGATTCTTAAGGAAACAATTTTATTACTAAGTTTACCTGAATTTATTTGAATTCAGAATAAAGTGATATGTTGTGTACATTATTGCAGTGGTTAGGACTATAAAAGTTTGTGGGGTTTCCTTCTCCATTTGTGGTTTTTTGTTTGTTTGTTTTGTTTTAATCTGATAAATAACTAAGGGTTAGTATTTTCTTTTGAACACATCTGTACCATAAGGCAAACCCAAGGGGAAGCAATGGATATTGCTGTACAATTGTGCCCATCTATGTGAAAGAAGATCCATGGATTTTGCACCAGGGTTTGGCAAAGAGAAACTCATCCCAAAATCAAAGGATTGTTACCTAGGGCAAATAGGAAAATTGATCGGTAGCAAGAAAGTCAGATATTTCACAATACTTTTTATTGTGAAAATAAAATTTATTTTATTTTTTCAAATGACATTGTGGTGGCTCTATACTAAAACTTCAAAAACATAAACAAACAAAACCTTCTGGATAAAGATAGACAATGGTCTGGTAGTTACCTGCCTTGCAGGAAAATACATGTTAATATACTTCTAATGTAAATGCTATCTATGTTATTTGCTGTCAACATTATTGTTTATCTACAAGATAAATATTGTTTCCTTTTTCTTTTTCCTGAAAAATTTAGGAAATTTATTCTACTTTGAAACCAATTTTTATTATACCGATCTACCATTATTTTTCTTCACACATTTCACAAGCAGTTTAGCAAGAATCATTGGCAGACTGGGAGAAAAAGTGGTCTCTGCACACAGACATAGACAGTATTACAAAAATACCTAGTGTGTCTGTTACCTCACATTTATAGCGGTAATGAAACAATATATGCAGTTTTCTATTTAGAGAATAGAAATTGATTGGAAGATAATCCCCAGTTATGTGAAATGCCGTATCCGTAATTGTTTAAAGTGCTACCTTTTGTATTATCTGTCCAAAAGAACAATTTCTGTGCTTTGTTTTATTTATTTATTTTCAAATTTATTGATCATGTGCAGTGATGTTACTTTTGTATTCTGTTTTTGGTGGTTATGCATTTTCTGTTCTTTGAGCAGCTTTTTACTTGGATTAGGTTGTAGGTCAAAAAAATGAACGTAAGGCATAGTCATAAAATAGAACTCATTACTTATATTAAATATTCCTGATTTGAACCACATAAAAGTCAATTCTGACAGAGAGCTCAGGAAAAAGAGTACAGCATTTTTAATACAGGTCTCCTGAGGTCTGAAATAATATGAAATGAGTTGATCCAGTACACTAGTCTGAGATGAACAAGATTGTTACTCTGAGTACTAAGTGATCGTCTCTCTTCGGGTTACCTAATGAATCACTACTATAAAGGACTATAGAAGTCGTCCAGAATTTTGCATGTCTCCAGGATGGATTATATCAGAATTAAAATAATTTTATGCTATGTTAGCCTTCCAAAAGGCAATAATGGTAAGGAAGTGCAAATGCATATGTAAACATGCAAACCTTTTTATCTTTCCTAAATAATAAATAAATAGCCCTTTGAGGTTTTGAAGAATATTTCTGAAGGAACAGAAATGAGGAAAACTTATGGGTCAGAAAATGAGTAAAATATGAATTCAGCACAAGTGTCTGTCTTTGTATATAATATGCACGTGATGTCCACTGCTGGAGCAGCACTGTTTGCTGTGAAGAGCTCAACTGAATGAAATTCCATTTCCAGTGGCCAAGTTTCTGTCAGATAATATTAAAGCTGGCTTCTGAGGTGGCTCAGGGTTTCACAGCATGACCTCAGCAGGCCACTGCTGTGAGATCAAGTTTGAGAACTCTGTTCCCACAGCTTTTGTATAAATCACAACTACCTGAATCAAAATTTCCTAATAGACTTATAGACTCTGAAACCAAGAGCAAACTTCAGCAAAGAACCCAAATTAAGGGTTGAGCAATTTTCATTTCTATAGAATGAAAATATGAAATCAGGTGGGTTTAATTGGGGAATTGCCAGATGTAATTATGTATATCACTGGAGAAAATACTCTCTACACTTGCTTCCTTTTATATACAGTGAGGGGTAAAGAAGAATCTGGAAAGAATGACAGGAAGTCTCTTTATCTGGACACTTCCCAACTCTGGAGGAAGCAGAATACAGTGGAAAGATTTGGAAAACTGATGGTAGATAGCAGTGAAATGCTAGGTAGTAACAGAGTAATAATAATCACTCAAGCAGTAATAATAATCTCAAAAGCAGGAAAGACTTTGATATGGAAAAGAGAACTGTGAAAATGTGAGAATGTTTCATTAATTATTTTTACGTATCTATTTATAAAATGTTCATGATGTATATTTTCAAAACAGCTATATAGATTATATTTTATTGCCAGTCTGAGGATTCAGAATGTGTTCTGTTCTGATTCCTGTTAATGCTATTCTGGCATGTCTTTCTTACAGTCAGATAACTGAATCCAGTACCTAGACTAATCTATCTGATTTCTCTGGTTAAAGGTAGGCAAGAATTGGCATATTTGTAAGTGTTCTCCACTGAATATCTTAAAAGACTTATCCTTGTATTCTTTGAGTACACCGACTCAGTATGAAGCCACCACATGAAAGGAAACCTCCATCTAAATTATATTAATACATTATTCATTTTATCTTAATATTCACATTTCTTCCCCAGACAATATCAAAACACAGTAAAATGACAAGACCCTTCTATGCAGTCTTTCTGTTCAAGTTAAATCCTATGTATTTTGATGTGTGTAACATAAATTGTAACAGTACCAGAATACAAATTATAGTTGCATCGGGCATCACAAAATGCATGTTCACATTCACAGTCAGCACTTCTGGACACCCAAGTTCTGTGTTGTTTTTCACAAGGTTTTCACAAGGCAACCATTATGCTCCAGGTGGGAGCCTGATAGACTAGCTTGTAGGTAGTGTGGACTTTGGCAGGACTGCAAAAACAGCTCAGGTTGGAAGAGCCTTGGCTGTTCACTTCTGCTCAAACCAGGGTCAGCTGCTAGGTTATGTCTGTGTCCAGTCAGTTCTTGGATTTAATCCAGGATTTAAAAGCAGTTCTCAAATGAAAGACGAATATATGTAGTCTTAAGATCCAAGCTGTGTCTGTGAATATGTGAAAGGAATTTTATTTTATGGCTTTTCTGCCATTTGTCAGATGCTTGTACATTGTGTTGGGAATTTTGTTGTAGTCATTTTAATGTCTTTTTTAGAGTTAATTTTCAAATAATTATTTCAGATTTAAAATAGCTATGTTTAATGCATTATGATATTGCTACTAGTTTCATTCCATGTTATAGTTTATGAACAGAGAAGAAAGAAGTGTCTTCATATGAGTGTTTGCACACCATATCTGCATTGGGTGTGCTCTTACTGTTGTGGTTTAACCCGGCAGGCAGCTAAGCACCATGCAGCCTTTCGCTCATCTTCCTCCCACACACACAGTAGGTATTGGAGAGAATCAAAAAAACAAAACATCAAAAGGGTAAAAACTCATGGATTGAGATAAAGACAGCTTAATAAGACAGAGAAGGAAGGGAGAATAATAATGATCCTAATAACAAAGCAAGTGATGCACAATGCAATTGTTCACCAACCACTGCCCGCTGCTCAGCCAGATCCCAAGCAGCAGCACCTCCCCTCTGGAAAACTTCTCCATAGAAACTGTTCGGCATGACACCCTATGGTGTGGGATATCCCTTTGGGCAGCCTGGGCCAGCTGTCTTAGTTGTGTCCCCTCCCAGCTCCTGGTGCACCCCCAGCCTCCTTGCTGGAAGGGCAACACCAGAAGTTGGAACATCCTTGGATCTGCGTGAGTACTGCTGCTCTGCAGCAACTGAAACACTGCTGAAACACTATCAGCATTGCTCTCACCCTAAATCCAAAACACAGCACCATACCAGCTACTAGGAGGAAGATTAACTCTATCCCAGCTGAAACCAGGTCTTCTTACTTCAGGTTATGTAGAGACTCAGACTGCAGCTACATGCCTGTATAGTTAGGGAACAATGAAAGATTCCTAGCAAAATCTCTTTAGGAGAGTAGCAACAAAGCAGCCAAGAAGCTAAAATGTTTTTTACATACAATGTGGGGGAAGTAATCATGTTTGGAATTACTAGTACAGAAAATTCTTAAAATTGCTAGGATGAGTATTTCCTCTTTCTTTGAATGTGAAATATATGTACGAGATGTTATATTAGATTATTTGAAGTGAATTGTCAAATGACAGTTAGCTCAACACTTTCTGTTTTTAATGACTTTTTAAATACTAAGCAAAGTATAAAAACAAAATAAGGAAAACATTGTGAAAAGTACTTTGGAAATGGCATCCAAATCCTATTCATATAAGTGCAGAAATATATATGATAACTAAAGCTTTCTGGCACTCAGAGGTTGAAGAAAGCAAGGGATTTAAGGAATTTTGAAAATACATGTCATTTACTAAAGATAAAAAGTAGTGCAGATACAAGTCAAATGTAAGTATTCTCACATTCCAAGTGACATGTTATTTTTTTTTCCTTTACTGAACAGGGTAGATGCATTTTGTCCTGGTCCAAGTCTTATTTTTTATATCAAAGGACTGGTATACATATGGTACAATTAGAATTAACAGATGGAGACAGTAGGGTGGATTGTACAGGTTCAGAGCTTCGCAGATCTCAGTGTGAAAGAACAATGCAACTAAAATATACCCTTTCTTCTAATTCTTCTTGCTAGAGTTGAGGAGGAAGGGAAAAATAGCAAAAGAAAGGAACAAAAATGCAGTAGCAGTTGAGAACTTTACATCTTCCCATGAAGCAGTTTAGCTTAGATGTAGTGCAGGAATTAATTGAATTTACTACCTTGCAAGGAAGCGAACTCCCTTGCTTACCACCTATGTACTTTCTTTCAAGCAACAGTTGTTGGCTGAGAACCCTAATGTACCTTCATTGTATTGTTAGAGTTGGTATCTGAGCAGGAGAGTTGGAAAAATATCCTCCTCTTTTTTTTCTTTTTTTTTTTTTTAATCCTGTATCACTTACTGTAAATAGATATTGATAGCAAGTCTCATGGATATCTAAATTAAAAACAAAGGGAGGGAATCAATTTCATAGCAGATTAATATTGTCAACCTATGATGAAAGGGTCAGTCATTCCACATATACGTATTTATATACACATGAGTTCTGCTGTGAAATTATTCAATCCTCTTTTAATAAACATACATTGAAGTTGGAGTTAGTCATTTTCTAAAGGCGTACAGATGGAATATGATTGGCATCAAATGTAACTTTTAAAAGAGTTGGCAAAGAATAAAGGGAGGGGAAAATAAGGGTGATGGGAACTGACACAACACATGGCTCTTGTCAGAATAAGTATCCCAAACCTTTAACATAATGATGGGTTGCAGCTTGTACCGGTAGTTTTTAGGTTCATTACTTCTGACGAGATTTCCTTTGTAACCATTGGACATAAAGTGTTTTGGTTTCTTTTTTCTTTTCTTTTATGTCCATAACACTTGTGAGAAAATATACATTGAAATTGGCTTATTTGCATTTGAGGGTTAGGTTTGTTATATATCCTTGTGTGAGTATCAACACTCCATCTGTCCAGAAATTACCTATTACAGCTCTGGAATGCTTCTCAACACCAGTGTTAGAATACTGTATGATAATATCGAAGATCTTTGCAAAAAAAATGAAAGAAGGGGAAGTGGGAAAAAGATGAAAAATACAGAATTTTAGCCTACAAGCAGAGACAAGTCAGTTAGGAAACAGAAGGTAGGAATAAACTTGAGAGAGGAGGGAGGTCATCAGCAGAGTCACATGTGTCTGCGTTGCTCAGCATTTTCATTAACACTGAAATGAGTAGACAGAATTTACTGATGACACATAGTTTTTCAAGGTAGCAAAAAACAAAAGGGCTATCTATTATGAATTCAGGGAAAATATTGCTGTATTAAGTGACTGCAGTAAAATAGCAGACAAAATGCAATCTAGATAAATATGGAGTGATACATATGGGAAATAAGCACTTCTAACTTTACATATGTACTGATGGATTCCTAGCTGACTATTATCACATTAAATTTTGGAATTATGATTGTTAGTTATATGAAAATGTCAGTTTACTGCTCAATAGCAGTCAGAAAAAGAAAAGGCAAATCAAATGTTAGGAATTATTAGGAAAGATGTATAGAAAAAGGGAAATAACATTATTATGCATATATAAAAATCTCAATATTTTGAGTACTATCTGAAGTTCTTGTCCTGCCATCTCAAAAGAATGTAGCAGAACTGGAAAAATTCTGGAGAAAACCAGTAGGTGTGATTGCACAGGAAGACTAACCAAAGGGTGTCTAGACTGGGTGCTACTTTTCAGCCCTTAAGGCAGATAAGAGAAGATGGAAAGATAGATGTATAGGGTGGAAATTAACACACCATGACTGTGGTGGAGAAACTGAATTTTGAATGATTGCGCATGAGCTCTTCAGATTCAAGAACTATAAACATTCAGTAATCTTAGCAGGAAATGGGTGTACAGTGGGGAAAAAATAAGGCTCATCATCTTCTTTTATGTAACAGACTGAGGGACTTCTTACAAGATGTAATTTCAAAAATTGACAGTACAAATTACTCAAAGAAAAAGTGCTCTTACGTACCAAACAGTACTTTTAACTCTGACAGTCCATTACCTGATAATTGCTGGATACAGGGAAAGCATATTAAGGAAGGAGCACTATGCCCTTGCCCCAGTATTGCACTCTCTGACTGGCATTGACTATTGGCTGCTGTTGTAGCCAGGAGGCAGACAGACCATGGCAAAACTATACACATATAAGCTATGATTTTGAGCAAGACCTATATCAAACCACCTCCCTGTTTATTTACAGTGTAGCTTTTTTTCTTTCACCAACTCCTCAGCTAAATGTAGTCTAAGACTTAAAAAATAAGTTTTATGATAATATAGATTTTTATTTTTCTAACACTGGGGAGTAGTAATATAAAATTTGTCAGAGACTATGTATTTACAGTGATATCACTAAAACACCAGTTCCCAAAATTGCTAGGTCTGCCTTTGCTGATGATACATGGCTAGCAGATTACCTGAATTTTCCCCTTGGTTCTCTGCCAAATTAAATGCTTAGAAAAACAAAATTCTTTACAGTCATTATTAGAAGCTATATGCTTAAATGTGAGCTCTTATCATAGTCAAGACACTGAAAGTATTTCCCTGCTTTTCAGAAGCACAACCTCCCTCAGTAGTTCAGAGAGCTTAGACTTCCTCATGAAGTTATAAAAGTTTAACCTTTCCAGGGCTCACTCTACAGATTGCTTTGAGTTCTCCCTTCATTGTGTTCATGTCACATTCCCATACTAATTCTGTTTTGCATTTATATTAGCACATGCACTTTGCATTCAATTCTGTTCAACTGAAGTCAATAGAAATTTCACTTTTGACTTCACAGTAGAAACAAGTCACAAGCAAAGAACATGACAACACCTCCTTTTCAACACAGGAATTACTATTTCCTATATCTGCTACAGAGGCTGTAATCGCTAAAGTCAGACCTGCATGTCTGTAATTTGCAACTTTCTAGTTTAAAAAGTTTCTGAGCTAATACAAACTGCTGAGAATAGAATTATAAAGCCAGTGTATCTATTTCATATTTATTTCTCTCCCTGTTCTCTAGTTTAACATCTCTTCTACCATAATCATTTTTAATTGTGCCTAATTTGATTTAATACAAACTTTTTTTTTAAGTAATATGCTAAGGTATTGCCTTAGCAATTTTGCAGTGTATGTAACCAATCAACAAATAAATACATACATTAAGCATAGTGCAGTGTGATCTTTACAAGGAAAAAAAATAGCGAGGTTAGAGCAGATAAACTAAAAGGTTGTTCATGAGATCACTTAGGATAAAAAAATATTTTTTGTTTTCTTCACATTGCATGTACTAAACTAAGCTGGAATATATCTGCATACCCAGCAGCTTGCTATAGTTGATTGGGATGTACCTGAAGAGTCATTCAAAGAATTCAGAACTTCCCACAATGTTATATAATGCAGTGCCTATTCTCTTGTAGCTCTGCTTTCTTGTCCTAATAAAGATATGAACATTCAGGATTTAATATTATTCTATGGTTGTTCTTGGAAGATGTTTGTGCACTGAATCCTCACTACGTGGGCTGAAGCCACGATGGTCATTCTGCAGGTAGTTCACGTCCAGGTGAGATGCTCCTACCAGTGGCTGCGGTGCTTGTAGAGAGGCTGGGCAGAAAGGTTCGCACCACGTTTTAGGTCCTGATCTAGCAATTATTCTTCTGTGAAACAAACTACTATCTTTTTGGTCCTGAACAAGGAGTCTCTGAGACTTGTATTGAACTGCACAGTTTTCCCAGTCAGAGGCAGTTCAAGGCATTTTTGGAAGTGTGGTTCCAGACACCAAGGGAACTTCAAATACATAAATACATAACTTCATTTTATTATTTTTTTTCTGCTCTTGGAAGAAAAGATGAAATTTCAGACTTCTCAACTCTACTTATATTAAGATAAGTCCTTACTTTTTTATTTGGCAGATGCTTTTGCCTGACTTTCACATCTAAAAAGTAGGGCTGTGCTGTACTTCCTGACAGGAATGTTATAAAGATTCCTGCAAAGCAGTAGCGAGATAGCTTAGGTACTGTGGTTATTCTGGGCTACAGCAGCACTGTAGCCTGTCCTGAGACAGGTTCTTCAGGAAAGATGTGGATAGCAGCATCTTCAATGCAGTGAAGATAAGTAACTACTCTCAAAAAGTAAAATTTTGTACCCCATTGTTTGCTTTACAGTATTGGAAATGCTGTGATTCCACTCTAAAATATGTTTTAAAATAAGATCCACAGACAGCTCTTTTTTTCAGCTCTTTTTGCCTATATTTGCCCATGTCAGCTCTACTTCTGAAATCAGAGTCCAGTTTTATGTGTATTCATTGTGTATATGTAACAATTATGCTTTGCACAAGTCTAAACACCTGCCTGCAAGATCCAGCTTTGTTCTAAGCACCAGAACAAAGGGGAATTCTGTAAAGCTACTGCATTTGCAAAGCTACTGTTTGTTCACTTCCTCACTAAGACAGTTCGAATCTATTGAGTATTTTCAAGAAGTAGTTCCCTGATGCACTTCCATATATTGCATTTTACTTAAAAACAAACAAACAAACAAAAACCTAGAACTCAAGTTAAAATTATTCTCCACAAAAAAACAAACTAGTAAAACACAGAGAAACAAGAAAACTAGATGGCAGGATAAAACTGATAGCTGTATTTTAAAAATGTATTTACATTCTAATCATTAAATATCCCAGATATATCTGTGAATACTAGGATTTTGTGTGGCTTGTGTTTGAATTAGTTTTCTTTTACTTTTTTTTAGGCTTTCTAATATAGGAAAATATTTCCAAAATACCTTTATAAATAATTTCTAGTTACTATGCTACCAGATGTCAATATAATCTAATTATTGCCTGGGTAGGGTTTGTAGCCTAAAGTCTTCTGAAGTTATTGCAAACCATTGAGTGCTTGGAATTTTTGAAAAGTTGAAATCTCTTTAAGGTAGGAATTTAGATTGTCTTGGAATAAATAAAACAGGGCTAAGGAATCAGATCTTTACTTTTCAGTGAATTGGAACCAGAAAAGGGGGAAATCTTCTCTAAACTTTTATATTATTAAGTCTTGGTGTGTGGGGGGGTTGAAAACGATTAAAAAATTATAGAAATATTTATTTAGAAACAAATTTAAAAACTGTGTTGTATTAATGTAATATTTCTACTGTTACTGGCAAGTATTACTGACCACTGTCTTGATGTAGAGATGTTTCACAGAGGAAGTATCAGTAAAGATTGTGGGTAAAGTATTCGGTAATAAGATGAGCATTCTTCCCTTGTTTTTTTTTCTTGCAGACTGCTTGCGCAGCTTAATTCAGTTCATTTAATACTGCTGTGCTATTTTCAAGTAGTCCATAAAGTTAGATAATAATGCTTCGTGAACCACAGATATATATGAGAATAAAAAGAAAACTCAAAAGGTCCGTTTTTAAAGTGATTATGTATTTCTGCATACCTAGAGAAGTTCTTCTCAATGTTATACATTTAAAAACAATAATTTGCTATATTAAGATCTGCAATATTCTCAATGGAAGTCCAGTTTATACAAATGCAGTGACTGAGTGACTATTTATTGATGTTCCTCCTTATACTCTACATAGTAACATTTAAACTTAACTTTCTTAAGAAAAAGAAATGGATCAGTGAATTGGACAGACTCAGATTGATGACTTTGACATACAGTGCTGTACAGAGAGTACAAGGATCAAAAGTTAGCCCTGTGCTGTAACTTCTAAGGCTATTACTAGTATTTATCTTTGGTTTGCAAAGAGTATAAAGAAATTGATTTCACACTTATCAATTCACTTCTTACTTTTCAGCTCAACAGAAAGCTTTTTTAATGAGTGAAAAGGAATCAATTGATAGTGATTGTCTCTCTGGGCAATTCAGAGATTATCTAATCATGGAATCTAATCCAAGAAAATATATTTGGTCTTTAAAAATTATAGTGGCTTGACTTTGTGAATTTGTCTGATACCATAACTGACATGATCTGATGTTTCATAATGGATACATATGTTAAAAGACTAAATTAAGCTTGTTAAAAGTTCAGGCTCAAAACCTGCAAAAAATATACAATTAAAGTAAACCAACAAAGCTATAGACTTTAATAGTGCTGTATCAAGAGAAAAGAAAAGAAAATTTGTGACTTTGAGCACCAGACCAAGCTCTGAAAGAAAGAATAAATGTATTCACCTTTAATGGTTAGAGTTAGGAATTGCACAAAGAAGTCTGTGGTGGCTTCTTGGATCTTCTGGTTAAGTATGTCTGTTTGGACTAGTATTGTAATTTTTCTTTGCACAGATTTTTACATCTATGTAATGGAGATAAAACTTCCACATGTGTATGAATTGCTCACAGACCTACAATTATATGTATACTTTACATTTCAGTCATCACATCTGTATATGCATGTATTTGCATTCTATGAATGCTTTATATGCATATACAATGTGCATATATGTATCTAAATTGGGGTATATTTTATAAACAAACACAGGTATGTACATCTTAAAATTTCTTTGCTATTTGAGAGGTTAAAGTGCATCCATTGAATGAAGTGTTAGGAATATGATAAAGGAAAGGAAAAGATGCTGTTTAAATCTGATGAGAAGTAATACCAATTTTTGAATCAACATACATGCAGCTTGTGTAGTATCTGTGTCAGAATTACTGAGCTTGAAATCTGATCAAAGATAGGAGTTATTGAAACATAGTGTTTTAGAACTGGAAATTCTACTTTGACAAGGCAAGACAAGACTGCAATAACCTTGACTTAGACGTGGAATCAGAATGATTAGAGTCTGTGTAAATTTCAGACCCACTCCTTGACAACAAATAAATTCGACACCTCCACAATGGAGGTGTCGAGTTTCATTTCGATCACCTTCAGTAATGACCTTGAATGCATGCAAATGTGAAATTTGCTCAATGGGGACTCTGTGGTAACTCTGTGATTCAACTGTGAAATTAGAGTAGCTTGTACTTAAACTGGAATTTCACACCTGCTGAACTAGCAGTCTTTTTGAGTTACAACGGGAAGGGAAGAAACACTTTATAAAGCCAGGTTTCCATCTGTTTATATGAAATAATTTATTTTTCTTCATTTATGACTAAATAAGCAAAAAAAAAAAATTTAAAACTCAGTGAGTGGAACCTGAGACAAAATAATTATGATGGATTTTATTTGAAAGTTACATTCACTCTATTTCTAAAACATGTTTCACCATTGAAGGGAGTTCTACAATCTTTGCAGATGCTGTATGATTAAGAACTTACTGAAACACTGTAAGTGTTCTGGTTCTTAAAAAGGAGAAAAAAAAAAAACAGTGTATCTGATGCATGAAGCAGATTTAAAAAGAAAAAAAAAAAAAAAAAAAAAAAACTAAATTCAAGAATAATAGATATGTACTTAATTCAATAGCTGAGTCCACCAATTTATTTCTTGGCCTTGCTGTAGACAGAATGTGTTTTACAGTGGAATGGAATATGCATTATTTGAAGAGTGGTATAGTGCCAGTCGTGCCCTATCGCAAGCACTTTCTAAGGCCAATTGAATATTGGCTCTGTAGACAAACAGTGCTTTCACGGAAGTGAATCTCAAATTGAATTGCATATTATGAAGTATTTATTGTGAGGCAGGAATTGGCAGTTTCTGATGATATACATCCTCTGGAATTGTGTCATGCCAATGTCATTTCCTATCTTGGCCACCAACTGAAAAGAGTGAGCTGTTGTATCCAAGTTCCACACCCAGTCCCCTAACCACGTATGTGACTGTGAGAAAAATTAAAACTTTAATAGACTCTCAGTGACAGCGTTACTAGGGGAACTGATATAACTTATTTCAGACATGCAGCCAATTTAGTCTGAAAGTGCAATTTTTCAGAGTTTTAAGTCACTATCATCTCATGCTCACTGCAGGAAGGAAGGACTCCTTCCTCGTCTTTTCCAGAGAAATGCTAACTGCACATGAGATGAACACCTGAACTGATCTTTCCATGGTCTCTCTCCCCCATGGCAAGTACATGCAAAGAACTCATTGCCTACTCATCAAGGACTTTTACAAGTAAAATAAATTAATATGCACACAGAATACTGAATTAACAAACATTACTAAAAAATTGAATCATTTTGATTGGATGCATATTCTTTTAAAAGATTTAACAGTTGGCTACTTAAACTGTGTCCAACAAATAAACAGTCCAAGTCTTCTACAGCTTCCTCCCATACAGATTATACTGTTGTTTCCAGTAATGTTTTGTACATTTTCATTGAAAACTTTTGCTTGTTCATACACTTTTAATGAAATGAAAAATGTAATGGGATAACAAATATTTCATTAATTTTTTTAATTATGGCTGTATGAAAACTATATGATGTCATACAAAGGAGAAGACTCTCCTTACATCCCAGAATGTCTCCTTGCATGCAATGTACAGTGGAAATGTCTATACTGGAATTCTGGCAACAATACCTATATTTTAAAAGTAGCTTTTGTGTTCTGAAGAAAAGGCTGTGTCTTCCTCGCTTCTTTCTTTCATGTAGCTGTCCTCACATCTCATAAATTCTCTGGTGTATAAGCTGATTAATCAGGCACTGGAAAAAAAAAATAAAGAGGAAGTGTGCTTGTCTACTTTGGTGGTTAGGACATCTCATCTTTCCAATCTTTGGACTTCATTCCTGCTATTTTAAGAGGGTTGAATTGAGAACCTGTCCAATGCATATCTCTTCCTGCCACAATTAATGCTTCAAACATTTGTCTCTTCCCTGAGATAAAATCTCGTGACTTGAAACTTCTCAAACAGAGAAGGAAAAAAAAAAAAAAAAAAAAAAAGGCATTTGTAGGGGCTTTCCTGCTCTAGGTACTGGACTGTTATAAAAAGGAAGACCTCCACAATCACAGCCTTCTTCTTAATGTGTCAAATGCCAAGTCCATTCACAACAGCCAAGTCACTGATTTCAACCTTCAATTGTTTGCTTTATTACAATTGGCAAAGGACAAAATTTACTTCAATTGAAACTTCAGGGTAATATTACATCCCGTTGTGAAATACTATATATATTATATTTATATATATTTAATGCATTCACCATTTCTCTCATTTTTTGCAGTTTTTATTCCCTACCCCCACCCCCCAAATTAATTATGTGATATGTGAACATAAACCTGTTAGCGTCTCTGATAGGCTTTCCTCTTAACTGGAAAACATTTTGTCTTTCATCTTCAACAGTCCAGACCAATAGCACAGTTTGGCCTTCTGTTGCACTTTTTTTTTTCAGTAATGAGTCCACTAATCCTACTCGTGACAATTGATGCTTCTTTACAGGTGCATTTTATATTAGGCACCTTCAATTCATGTCACCATAGGGATTTGGTTTAGTTATGGGACTCAGTAGGTCAGATTGCTTGTTTGACATAATGATCTCGAAGGTCGTTTCCAACCTAGATGATTCTATCTGCTCTCACATCCAGATATACCTGCTCCTAAAGACAATATTTGTTCTCTCAGCTATATCTTGAATGTAAAACATAATTATCAATATTAATTACTCCCTAATTTTCATCAGAGGTCTCAACTGATATCCAGTGGCAATGTTAGTGGTCTTACCTCTAACCCAAAAGACTTTTTTGACCTTTATTTATTTATTTATTAGGAAATCTCTTCTAAAAAATCACACGAAAAACTATATGCTGACGTAGTTGCTATGTTTAAATTTTATTTAACCATCATGGAAAGATTTTTTTTCAATAGCCATATATGATCCTAATAGGCATAAATTATGAAAAAAAAAAAAAAGTTATAAAATGTATCCTGTTCTGTGATTAGAGATTGTTGTTCTGAGATTAGAGATCAGATCTCTTACTTAGCTTACAAGATTTTTTTCCAGCTCACATCACATGTAACAGTGAGAGAAATGTAAGCATTTGCATTTCACTAAAGATTTGTAGAGTACATTCTGTTTTGACAGATAGTATTTTAATTAATAGTTAAATATGTAATTATTTCAAGGCAAATGTATTTCCATGTAGTTGTGCAGAATCCATAGGCCCTGCTCTGGAAAATGCCTTAGGCAGATGCTTATATTTAGACTGATGAGGTCTGTTAACTTTGATAAAACTAAACTTATGCTCTAAGTGGTTTGCTGGATTAGGGCCATAGACTCTGTAATTGAGTTGGATTTTTATCTTTAATCCTTCATCCATTTGTTAAAATTTTTGATGAATTTTGTTCTTTTACGTAGAATTATATTTTTTAATGCTACTGGATTCCTAATGTAATTATCTTCCAGGCTTCATTAATCATGTTTAAAGTACTTTCAGATATTCATGCATAATTTCTATGTGTTAATTTAACCTGGTTATTTTAATTCATTCAATCTCCTTAAGTATCATAGGATAGGCACATACATATATGTGTGTCCTGGGTAACAGACTGATCTGATTCTCAAAATTTAAGTGTGTATATATGTGTGTATATATATATATATATACACACACCTTATACATATTTGTATAATGAATTCTATAATGAAGAATGGTAGTGTTTCACATTGTAATTGCAGTGCATATACTTCCCTCATACATCTGAAACCTGTTCTTCTAAAAGTTTTCCAGGTAACCACGGATAGAGGTTTTTACTGTGAACTTTTTACTGTGAACATTTGTTTGCATCAGAATCTATTTCAACAGTTATATTAGTGAGAAGCAAGTGGAATGTAGATCAAATAGAAGCTGGCATTTGAAAAGTTAGGGTAAAGAATATAGTATTTTATACATATGATCCCCTTTTGTAATCACAAGGGTTTGTTACTGAGCTCTTCAACTTTTTTATTTGTATTTTTTTCCCTTTTCTGTTTTATAATCATTAGCTATTCCTTCTAGTTAGAATATCAAAGATTTAAGGCATGAAGCATATATAGTATGTGCATGCTTGTACAGTATCTATCATAATTATTCTAATTAATGCCTACAACTCCTGCCTTTAAACAAATAATTATAATTGTATAAGGAAATGGATACACTTTACTAGTCTTAGGAGACAAAAACTTCCTGAGTACTACTGCTGCTTGCATCAAAGTAGGCCCTGATCCTTCTCTATTAAGCTAATTAATTATAGCATGTTTTCATTATTAATTATTAAACATAATTAATTATTACACATTTCTTGGACCCATGGAGCTGGTAATAACTTAAATTTTATTAACAAGTTTTGAGACAATGTATCTTCAAAGACATTTTCATTATTTCATACTTTGTGTTGAAAAATTTCAGAATTTACATTGAGAATATTTAAGCAATTTAATTGTCAGATTTTGCTTCTGTTGTTTTTTATCATATAAAAAATAAACCTATCATACAGTTTTCTTGTTTACTAACATATTCTTTCTTAATTTTAATTAGTCCTTTTTTTTTTTTTTTCCACTATCAGTATATATGGCCATAGTCCCTATCCTTGCTGGTTCACACTATTAGAGATTAATATTATCACTAACAGTAGTTAATGATGAGTGATTGAAAACATATTCCTAGAAATTGCAAATATACTTCCAAATTGTCCTTTCGATGCCCTTTGAGTATTCATTCATCAACTCCTGTATATTTCATGTGCTTCAGTTAGAGAGAGAGAGACAGGGAAAGAGGTGGGCAAATTCCCTTCTTAAGGTACATATTCCTTCATACCCCAAAATATCCCAGGAGGGAGACTATTGAGGGGGACTATAGGGAGACTAGCTCCATCAATAAAGAAACCGAAGGGCATTGTGAAATGAAGCAAAAAGCTCTGTGGACGTGTTTCTGTAAGTTTTGAATATTTCTAGTTTCAGCAATAATATTCACAAAGGCTCCTTATTTGAATTATTATTTTCTTTTTCCTAAAATAAGTTAATGGGGAAACTCTGCAGATTATGGTAGATGACTACTTCTACTCTGATCAGAGTATATTCACTTAATAATTGTGTTGGTATTCTATTTTTAAGTGTTTTAATTCTAAATATAAAGAGTAGAATCTGATCCATATTGTTTGTCCTTTTGCATATAAAAGACTGTTTTGGTTTAACCCGGCCGGCAGCTAAACACCACACAGTCGTTTGCTCACCCTCCCCCCTCCCTCTCTGGGATGGGGGAGAGAAACGGGAAAGTGAAGCCTGTGGGTTGAGATAAAGACAGTTTATTAAGATAGAAAATAATAATAACAATAATATGTACAAACAAGTGATGCACAATGCAATTGCTCACCACCCGCTGACCGATGCCCAGCCCAACCCCGAGAGCCGCCCCCCCCACCCTGGCTAGCCACCCCTATATATTGTTCAGCATGACGTCAGATGGTATGGAATCTTTGGCCAGTTTGGGTCAGCTGTCCTGGGGCTGTCCCCTCCCAGCTCTTGCTGCCCCCCCAGCCTGCAGGACAGAGCGAGGAGCTGAAAAGTCCTTGGCTTAGTATAAGCACTGCTCTGCAGCAATTAAAACATCAGCATGTTATCAACACTCTTCTCATCCTAATCCAAAACATAGCACTCTACCAGCTACTAGGAGGAAAAATAACTCTGTCCTAACTGAAACCAGGACAAATACCATAGCAGAAAACACATTTTGCTCTTTCTCTTGAGTTATGACTGTGTCTGGGTGAATGGTTCATCCCATCAAATCTGAACCTAGCTAATAAAAACAAAATCAGTTTTCTTCAGCAAATGCTAATGCCTTGGTATGTATTAGGCTTATTCTGCTGAACTATTCACCTCCTCTTAATCATTAATCAATTTAGTGACAGCTTAAACATAGTAGCAACTTTTTTATGACACTTGTATCATGCCTTTAATAGCAGTGATCAAATGTTTCAATGTGATGCTTTCTGGAAGAGATGCTGTTCTGCATCTTCTGTCTTCATTTCATTTTATGCATCTAAGGGTATATGGTCAACCTTGAGTAATAGGATGTTTAACTGTCAGTCCTCATAAGTCAACACTAAAGACACTATATATCCAGTTTACTGCCAGATAGTTTGCTGATGGAAGAAAGCTGTTATTGTTTGCTATGTGGCCAGAAACTACCAGCATATAGGCAATAAAACCTAGGCTTGTGTCAGTTGCTACTGGTTTATGATGTTAATGTAATTCTATGATTAACTTTTCAGTTAAAGATCAGCACTGCTTTTATTAATTTCTGGGAGACGATATTAATTGCATAAACTTAGACTTGAGTGCAATTGGTTGAAAACATATAACCTTTCAGAGTTAAAATATGATGTTCCTTTTAAAAAGAAATAGTCTTTTTTTGTGCTGTTAGAAGTTTTCCACTTTCATGAGCGTATGCCTATGTGTGTGAGTGGAGTGATGAGCACTCTTTAACTGTAAGAACTTTTTCTAAGAGCAATCAAAATAGCAACCCAAAAGGGAAACATGCATAACCAGGACCAGTAGCTGCTGTTAAGTTTGCTTTGTTAAGTTTGTATTGAGCTTAATATTGCTTTTGGATATATAAGATTTAAACAAAAGAAACAAATACTTGAAAAAAAAATATTACAGGGAAAGGAATAGTTCTTCATTATTTCTAATAAACACTGTGTGAATTGGATGATGTTTTGAAAGTTAAAAACATAGATCTCAGTTTCCAACAGGAGCACCTGCAGTGCTCACTGTAGCTCTAGTTGGGAAATGGTGCAGCCTGGAAGGTCTACACATAAAGTATTAATTTTATTTTTAAATAAGATCATTATCTCCTTTGTATTTTAAATACAGGGGAAAAACTGCAAGAGTTCAATTAAATATTTTTGTTCCACCCCAAGCAGACTTAGGTGAATATTGTATATATATCTCAGAATTAAGTTATATTACATATAGCGAGATGGATTTAATAGTTAAAATTAAAAATGAATAAAACCTCTCATGTACTTATCAAATAGATTTATTGGTCTGTATTCATCATATATAACATGCATAACACTGTAATAGAAACACTTTGGTGTAATTTGTTCAGACTCATCTGTATAATTCATTTTTGACTTAGCAGCCCATGAGTAAGTGAGAATCCCAAATGCACACTCATAAAATCTGTGTGCCAAACCATGTCATCACCTGCTCTTATTGAAATACAGAGATGAAACCAGTACCTATTAAAAAGGGTAGGAACGTGACAAATTGAAGGATGATTAAAACAATCAGTTGTTCTCATATGACGTTCTTGGTTGTATGGATGTAGGACAAATTTACTGTTTAGCTTCGAAGACAGCTATTAATTTTCTAATGGTCTTTTCCTTGTTTACTCATTCAAAAAGTATCTTAGTGATTTAGAAATCCCATGAAACTTGCATTCATACAGTTCTAGAATGGTTATTATCCTGATTTATAAATGAGGATCTGAAATGCAGTGAATTTCATATGTTCCACCAGAGACACCTTGGACGTGGATTTTACAGCTTTTGAAGCATTCAGAGCCCAGATTCATTGTCTCCTGTTGCAGCTGTGCGCACTTGGCAGTTTTGGAAATCAGATGTGACACAGCTGTGTGTAGGCTAAGCCCGGCTGATGGACAGAGGTCACTAGTGAGGTCTCTGCTTGAAACTTCTCAGCAGTCACCACAGAAGAAAGAGCTCCAGACCATTTCTTCTTCTTACAAGCTTAACCACACAGCAGCTCCTGTTGCTTGTTCCCTGGGAACGCTTGCTTGTTCACGCTTTCTAACCCTTGTATCTGGGGGAGAAATAAATAAATAAATAAATAAAAATATTCAGATTCTCCTGTAAAGCAGACTCAATCTTTGCAGAAGGTGATTCAAGCTGTGAACAGCTTTCTGCCTTGTAAGTAATGTCTGTTGTGTCAAAGTTATGTACAGTTCATGTGCTTCAATACAGATACAAACTGTAAATTCTGGCATTTTGCTAGTTCTGAGGCTTAGGTGTGCAGTTCTAAGTATTTCTTTGTAGTTCTCAAACTTCAAAAACAGATTTCCATCAGAATTTTAAATGGGGAAATTTTGAATTTAAATCTGAATCCTTAATTATGTAGAACTTGATCAAGAAATTGGCTGTTGAGAAAGTAGAAAATGGTATCTTCAGATGCTTCTTTATAGTTCTACAAGATTTTAAGGAAGTACTATTGTATTTTCACTTACAGAATTTTAATGAGAATACTCAGCTAGCTTGATATGCTTTCATTTCAGACCTGATGAGACCTGATCTCTGTAAGCGCAAAACTGGAAACAGTTGAATAGAACTTTTAAAAACACTAATTTTTCTTCAATGTATTCATACATGTTTAAAATATACTATTGCCTTTTATGATAAAAAGGCTCGTTCTTCTTAGTGTGTTCTTTAGGGTTATCTATACCAATGCAAAAGGAGTTTTAAATGTTACATTTTATACTCTTTTCATTGGGAAGGCAACAAAAAAGGCCCTTTGCATCCTTCATACCTTTAGGATGTGCTCATTACCAAATCGCAGACCTGGCATGACGCTTATCATGTGGATGCTATTAAAGAAATAACAACACTGTCTTTTCAGGAAATGAGAAGATTTGCTGTGCATTCTTGGCGCTTCTCATGGGTGGGAGCATGCTGTATATGCTCATAACCATTATCATGCATGTACTGATCCCCTATCATGCATGTGCATGATCCCCAAATTTCCCACTTAAAAGTTTTTTCTTCATAAAGCTGATCAATACGCTTGCATTGCCAGTAACTGATGAAATAACAATAAAACAAGCTAGGCCAGTTAGTACCTACCTAGTTTCATGTCAGCCTTAGCTAATATGCAGGCGCTATATTAAGCTCTTGTCATACTTTCACTCTTCATCTCATTGTGAGGTACTTTATATGTATATGCATATATATATATATATATATATACACACACACATATGTATGTGCACATGTATTTCTATGTACCAATACAGATAGGTAGTGCCATTGGCCCCATTCATTACTAAAAGCTGTTGTTAGAGCAGCAGAGATGCTGAAGGGTAGAAATGATTTTATCAATGATACTGGCAGATCTATAAAATATGAAAATACAAATGTGAAGAAATAATATTAACATTTGTTAAAATGTACTAGGTAAATTGTGTAAACATTTAACAATTATTATTATTAATTATTATTAACAATTAATAACATTTCTTTCTTTCTTTAATAAAGGGTAAAAAGATATTTATTCGCTAAGGGAAATGTATCTGGTGCTACCAGTAACCTAAAATCACTGAACATCTGAGCTCATTTCTGAGAGAACAGATTCTCTTTCTTCTATAGTGTATATTGTTTTCACACTTTGTCTAGACAATGGTCACTCATATGGTGGCATCATCATTAGCATTTAATTCATAGGATTTGGCTTACAAAAAGTTCATGCTTACAACAGAAAAAGAGACAAAAAGGTAGGCATTACACAGGGTGCTGCTGAGGTGAGAAGTACTCCCCCCCCAGGTTGGAGCTCTATTTTTTTTAATAACCTTGACTAGTAAGATGAATATTTCCAGCTGATCGAACCATAGGAAGAATAATGTGTCTCAGATACACTGGCAAATATCCATACTCATTTAGTCACATATGAAGCAGTACTTCAATTGAGTGTTTAGATCTTCACATGGGAAGGGTCTTTTGTTTCAGCATAGGAAAACAATTTTGGAACCAACACTGGGAGACAGGGAGCTGTGATATACGGCCAGATATTCTGCCCCGGAGCTTTTTTTATTTCAGTGAATGTTTGCTGTTAGTGCTTTGTAGTGAAGAATATTCTACCATGTAACACCAGAATATGCTGTTGGAATGGACAAAATGTTCTTTGTCCATGCTTGTATATGTTTTTGCTTGTTTTGTAGAGCAAAACAATCACTCTATTCCATCTATGGCATTTTCTAGTAGCCACATAGCTATTTGCTCAGAAATTTGAAGTTTAATCTCATCAACATTGTGTTCATGTACCAATACTAGCTTTTCTGTTTCTAGGAGTGTATGCTCTCCTTATACTAATTAGACAGGTTGGAATTTATTTTAAAATAATTTCAATTTTCTGGTTAAAAAAAAAAAAAAAAAAAATCTAATGAGAACCACTTAGGATACTGTTTGTAGGACTTTATACAATCCTTTCAATTTTTGAAATATTCTTTGTCTCAGAACTTGAAAACTTTGTACCAGGCAGTTCCTAAAAAATCCCTTAAGTGTATGTTATTCAATGTACACAAGTTCATTCTGGTAAGCTGAATGACACTGCTCTGCAGAAAACAAACAAAGTGTCAAAATTAGTTTTGTCTTCAAATACAATTCATGTTCAAATGCATCTCTGAATGCTTGGCATTTTTAGCTATTTTGTAAATTTTATCATAATTGTTAATTATCAGAGGGATGGCAAAACAGACATTGACAAGGATTTTTCCTTAACTGTCTTGGTTAGAAAACACCTGAATTGCTCATGTGGTTTGTTACATTGTGGTGTTTCTTTCCTCTGGATTGCCAGACACTGGCCTCAACAAGGCTTGTTATGCATTGCACAGTAACATTGTAGGTAAGGCATTCCTTTTGCACAGCATGCAGAAGAAAATAGGAATCAGAAAATTCAGTATGTATGCTGTGCTTATGTCCAGAAAGTATCCAGATCCCTGAAAGAGGATCTTTACCTAAGGCATTTCTTTGTTTGCTTGATCACATCTACTCCCTTTCCTTGTGTCTAATTGTCCAGATTAGGATCTTCTGGGGTTTCACTCGGTCTCATTCAAGAATTTCTATAAAAGCAGTCTAATTTGTTAGATCCATGAGCCTCACCTCCATGTGAGGCTTGGCTGGGCCTGGCATGGGCCAGGCATTGACTGTGAGCACACCAGTCTGGTATCTTGAGGGGTGTTGTCTTGTGCCTGTCGGCTCTGCCGCTTGATGCTGTAAACTGATGTGACACTGCTTTGCTATCACGGGAGTGCAGCTGGCCACATACTGTCTATTTCTAGAAAAGCCAGTGTCACTCTATTGCCCTATCCTAATGATCAATGAGGCCATACAGGAATGCTGCAGAAAGAGGATAACTACCTACCTACACCCTTAGAAACTGAGGAGACAAAGGGAGTAACGATCCCACCTTGATGCTCCTTCCTACCTCTGCTTTGTTCCTATGTAGCAGAGAGGATTTGGGTGCTTTGACCCAAATCACAGCTGATTGTAATAGTCTAAAACAATCTCATCTCAAAAAAAGTAGGAGCATATTCGAAGAAACAATTTTCTCTAATGCTAATGATTTGTTTACCTATCGTCATCCTACATATTAAAATTGTTTGGCCCACTACTATATTCATCTCATAGTATAAAAAAGTTGAACACATTTTCACCTTTCTTCATAATCATCTCAAGACAACCTGCCATGAAAAAGAGGAAACTTTTTTGCTTTCCCAAACAAGAATATTCCTGTTTATATATGCTGTACGTATATTTACACAAATATCATATGTGTAATATATACTTGTTATATATATTATTCAGTAATACTTTTTGAATAAGTCTTTCACGAGCAATAAAAAATCAAGAAACACTCCCCACCTATATATATAGATATATAAAAAAAAAAAAAAGAAAAAAAAAAAAAAGCACAGGTGGCAGAAAAGCTTTCTACACTGGAGTAATTGATAATTTGTGGGATTTTTTTTTTTTTTTTTTTCCTCTAAAGCCTGCACGACAAGCAATTCCTTAGCGTATTGCGGTAGCATGCAGTACAGATGTAAGGGAAAGTTAGGTGTCACTCATTAAGGAATCCTGTTGGTATGACTGACACACAAAGCATTTTTTTTGCCATTCTGATGTGTGCTTTCTTGCGGAGGGGTATCTCAGAGACAAACCATTGGAGTAAACCCTTTCTATTGTCATTTGGTGTGGAGATTTTTATTTTAATGAAAGCAATCTGTCTTGTGTGCAAATACTAGCCTTTGCTGTTTTATATGCACAGAAATTCAATCAGATGCCTAATTACATCTTAACATGAGTTCCAAACAGCTGGCTAATTCCCTTGTTTCTGATTACAAAAAGAGATTACAAAAATAAAATTTAACATTACATTTACATACAGCTCTAAAAGGAAACATTTGCCCATAAGTTTTAGTCATTTAGGAAATTCGTGTCTGTTCAATGCTAGGGATCAAAGCTTTTATCATGATGAATTGCAGACTGACAACAGATTAAAAAAAAAAAAAGAAAGAAGAAGAAGAAATAGCAAATGGAATTTGTCAAATGTTCTGCTTGTTGATTATGGCAGGCTTTAACTCGAAGGTGTAAGTCCATAAAAATATGCAGGAAGTATTTTGTTTCATACTTCTTTTTGTGAAAGCATACAAGTTTGTTAGCTAAACCTTCACTTCCCACGAACTCAAAAGATTATTTTTCAAATGGGATTGTTCTGAGCATATGCACTAGTTCCTTTAATAGATCCTTTAAAGTTGATCTATTAACTGTCACAAAATAAGGTAAAACTTTGTTTAGTTTCTGTCTAGCTTAATCTTCGAGTGGTATATTTTTCAATTATTTTAAAGTCCTTTTTTTTCATCAAAACTATGGTTATTCTAACATTAGTGTTTGACATTCACATGTTCTCAGCAATGATAGTATAAACATTTTCTGACACAAAAACATAAACTCCTTTTAGCTGTAATTCTTGTAATTATCCATAAACTCCTTTAGCCTCTCGTAATTCTTGGTGAAACCAGTCTGAATAATCGCTGAAAGGTGGTAGGATATAGATTCCTGATGTTATAGGCTTAATGGAGATTCATTTGAACATGTTAAAAGAGAGATTGTTATACATAAAGAATTCATATGATTTTTTTTTTTTTTTTTTTACTTTTTAAGTAAGAGATATTTCAATACTTCAATTATATGAAAACAGGAAATCAAGGGAGCTACAGATAGTGATAAGCAGCTAAGTGACCTGTATGCATAACTCATTGATGCTGAATGTTGTGAAGAAATATACCTCCCTATTTCAGTGATAAAGACTGCACATTTGAAGAGGTTCTGGGGCTATTCACACTTATTAAAAATTCAAATAGGACATATGCAAGTCTGCTGAGAGAAGTTGAGTATAAAAAGAATGAGAGGCTATAAAGAATGTCCAGGTTTTTGTTATACTGAGGACTGGAGGGTGACAGATACCACATCCATATTTTGCAGATGTCTGTGAGCCAAGGGGGACTACTGACCTCCAAACCTAGTATGTAATACCTGGTATTACAGTAGAAGGAAAGACCTGGGAGACCATGACCAGACAAATCTAAGGAGAAAAGTTTGCTTGAAAAAGGAAAACTCTCCCATCTTAATCTGTTGACATTTTACAAACATATTAATGAACAAGCATATTAAGAAGCTCATAACTGACATTTTGTTTAGACTCTGCTGAGACTTTGAAGAGATGTCCTGCAGAAGTTACCAAATACACTGAGTGGTCATGGGAAGTAAGCTTTAAAAGTTGCATTATGTCAAAAACTGTCTTAGGCACAGGAGATGAAAAGTGAGAATAAGAGAACAGGTTTCACTATCAACCCCTCCTCCTTCCTACAAGAAGCAAACAAACAAAGCAGCCAAAGTGAAGTACCTACTTGAGAGCTTCTGAATTATCCTGTGCATGACCAATGGCACTGGGTCAGGCTAAAGGCTCAGCTAGTCTTTTACTGGCTGGTTGCTTGGGGAAGAGCAACTATTACAACGTGGCATTTCCCCTCACACACAGGTTAGGCAATCTCAGATGAAAAATTGTAGTGAATAATGGTGTTTAATAGTCCTTAAAGGGTTTTTACTTCCATTAACTGATAAAACCTCTTTGGACTGTGTTAGTGTCAAGAGTCCAATTCTTGTTGACCATGTTCTTTCTGATATTCCACACGCAAAGAGTTTGATGTTTAATACCAGATTTTCTTATTTGATGCTATCTGACCTTACACAGGATTTTGATTTAGCATGCTGTTGCAGCAGTGCATGTAAATCAAAATACAAGTACACTTAACAGAGTGTAGCAGTTGCAATGCACAGCTGAATCACAATACAGTGGTAAGGCCTCCCTGGCTGCTGGGAGGGAGTACCTGAGTTCAGACCATCTCCAGCCCTTTGCTCTCTTCAAAGTACCTTTTGTTACTTGTTCATGTTTCTCTAATTTGTGCTGGGCTGAGCCACATGTTAACCTGCACCTCACCAGTCTGGCTAGCCCAGGAGGACATTTGAACTCTTGTGATTAAGTCTGGGGTGAACAGGTACAGAGGTGATGCACACAAGTGATGTAGGCATTCATCTAGCCTAAAGGGCGAACCTCTGGGCCCCTCTGCATTGCAGTGAGTTGAGCTTTCTTTGCTCAGCAGCAGACAATCACTCCCAACATCCCTTCCAGAGTACAAGCCGTGCCTTTCTCCTCAGCCTCTTCTGTCATTGTAGATGTTCAATGATCAGTCTCAGCTTTTGCTTTTTATGTTCACAAGATCTGGTGGCAATGAGGACATAAGTTAAGCATGCATTGTATAAAAAAGAATTTATTGTTTGTTGGTCACAAAATGCTGATTTTGTGCGAAATCAAGAATGACATGGGGAAGGTTATTTCAAAAGTAATAGAATCAAATAAAATGATAAACTCTTAAATTTACCTGAAGAGTCTGAGGCTACCTTTTCTCTGCTGATGCAAACTATGCTACCTGTCTCCATTTGATTTTGTTACTCTTTCTTGTCTTCTTTCTATTTCTGTTGTATACTGCCTTTGGTTGTAGAGTACCCCAGATATGCGCTCATTCTGGTTTTCTACTGTGGCATAGCAATGCTAAGCACTGGACCCAGCTGGAGCCACAGCCACCCACTGCAATCTGTTCCATTGCCAGTGGGAACTGAGGGAGAAAAATCAAGAGAGGGCTTCAGCAAACTGTTCTGTGGAAAATTCCTGCTGATTCATGCAATGCTGTAAAAACAGTAAGGATGTTGTTGCACACATTTTGTGATACCTTGTTCAGCTTTCCAATGCTTATGCATGTCCCCTTATAGCTTAGCTGAGACCATAGGCTGTTATTTCCATATCACTGTAACACAATATTTTCCCTTGCAGCTCAAACCACTTAGTACTCTAAAAAGTTCAGTCATTAAAAGTACTGAAGTGAAGGGGAAAGTGGGAATTTTTATTAGTGCCAGGTTTTTTTTGTTGTTGTTGGTTTTATTTTTTTTTAAAAAAAAAAAGGGTGGTACAAAAGCTAACATAAAAAACTTGTCTGCCTTGTAATGAGAAAAAACTTGTTCCAGGTAATCATGGAATACATTTATATGTTTGTTGTATTATCAATGAAATAACTTTTCTAAACTAAACAGATCATGGCTAGTTAATATTTTTTTCTGGACCAAACTTGTTAATTATCTTCTAAGTGATCAAGGGAATGAGTGTGTAAGCTATTTAAAGGTTTATGCAACAGAGCAGAGGCTTAAAATTATGAGTGAGAAACCAGAGTGAATGTGAGCTCTCAGAGAGGAGTTCTGGCTCTAAGCCATGAAGTGCTCCTTGAATCCTTGATAGTGTGAGTGGCGGGGAGATAGAAAATGGGCTCTAGAGACTGATGCAGGGTGTGCAGGTCATGTGGTGTCTGAAAATGCTGAGAAGGTTAACAGATTTGTTCAACTCTATTAATCACTTCCATTAGCTCCTTTATGGATTTCATAAGGACGTAGTATTTCTTTCTGTCATATTAGATACACATCTGCATGCCTGCGGCAGGCATCCAGTGATATGTGGCTGAACTCCAGATTTGCACTGGCTCATTCCACTTGCCCTCTTCTTGCAGCTTTCATGGATCGTCTCATCATTTTAACCTCTTTATCCTCCCCACTTTCCCTCCACACATATGCATAGTTTGAAGCAGCACCTTGTGTGAGGCCAGAAAAGAAGTCTTCTCTATAAAGTATTTGGGTGATTCAGTATCACTCTCTTGAGCTTTGGTTCACTTAGGAATTTCTGTGGTGGTAGAGTAAGAAGGATTATCTTTATAAAGGAAGTGCTACATTTTAGGCTAACTGAAAAGTCAGCAAAAGCACATTAATTAAATGGAAGCACAATGTTTCAGTAAGGTCAATGTGTTTTAATCTCAAATTGGTCTATGGCATCATAAAATGTTCATAATCAGACTGTGAAAGTTGGTATCAGAGTTGAGGTCAATATTTAGTGGGATTCAAGAACTACTTGGACACCTCAGTAGGCCCAGGAATATTAGTTGTTCACCTGTGTTCACCACTGCACAGCAATGCTATCATTCAAGCTCTGCTCTTGAGTTTGCAAATGCAGATATGGAATCATTCTCAATCAATGTAGATATGTTTGTGTGCTTATGACATGTTAAGATTACTGGTAATGGTGTTGCAATTACTATTACTTATGGCAGGAGCGAGCATTTTCCTATGCTCACAGTCTTCACTTAAATGAATCAATGGTTTATATACAAAATAAAATCAACAAACAAATCAACACAAAGAAAACATTTTTTTCAATTCTACCTATTTTTATAAAATGGAATTCTTTCAGAAGCAAACTTACATGAGCATGTAGTCATGGTTTGGGCAAAAAGAAAGAATACAGACCATGAATTTTATAATTAAATATTCTGGAATTTAGATAACTCTGTTCAGAATAATCATCTTGATTCTATTTTCACTTTAAAATTAGTGAAGTATATCAGAGGTGCTGCATGGAAGTGATATGTTCCATTATTTTAGAGACCAACATTTTCAAGGCTACTTAAAATCAAGAGGATGAAAACATGTGGCAGGTAATTATACTAAATTGTTGAATTTAGCTTGAAATATGAACTGCCACCTTCACAGCCTGTCTCCTCCGATAGACACTGTTAGGCCCCAGTCAAATAAAGATTATGTATAGAAGATACTGAGACAATTCTCATAGAGTGTGTCGTCATATCTGAGGGTGGACAAGTGGCCAAGAAGGCTGGAATAATTCTGTCTGTGCTATATTTTATTTTTGTATCATTTAAACTGCTTAGTATGATGCACGATACTATTTTCTAGTGTCATTTCCTGTATTTAAAAGAGTGCATTTTAGGTGTGGGGAATGGGGAGTGGAGAGTGTGGGAATAATACTGCTGCTGCAGAGGATGTATTTTATTATTACTGTAGACCAGAAATTTTAAAATGCATTACCTTGCAAAGGACTCATGCCTTCTACAGCTCCTCCCAAAACACACATAGCAAGCTTTACCAGAAATTTTGCTGAGAACTGTAAAGTTTTAAGTCTAAGTTCTCGCTCTCCAGTTTTATCAATATTTGTTCTATTATTCTCCAAGGTCTAGGATGCACTCCCAGATTACCTTTGTCCTACTTCTCCCTTATTAGGTTTGTCTCTTTTGTTTCTAGCTTTTCCTTAGTTAGCAGGTCGATTTACAGAATCTTTGGCATTGACCTTGTCAGTATTTTTTTTTTAATGCTTGAATAGGAATATATATTTTCCTGCAGACATTACCACAATAAATATGTACGTGCTACTAACTTTGCGATATATGCCTCATGTGATGATAGAGACAGGCATGAAATTGGGGTGAATGAGTCTATTTACCCATCACAATCTAAATTATCATCTACTGATGGCCCTTTTGTCCAAAAGGTTATGTAAGCTCTCTTGGGCAACACATATGCCAATCCCTTATGTGTATGTGAATTTCAGTGACATTTTACACTAAAGCTAGAATAAATACCAACAGGACGTTTTGCAAAGGGCTTAGTCAGCAGTCTTTACATCTACTGAAAATTAAATTAGAAGGAACAAGTAAAATGTCTTGGTGTGCAAGAATGAAAAACATGGAATATTCAGAAATGTTGAGAAACATTCATAGTATCACTTGGTCTTCCAGAAGTATAAATCAGGACTGAAAAAGGCAACTTTGTATGAATTATTTTTTATAAAAAATTTTTTGCCTAAAAGAAATGGAAGGATAACAAACATACGAAAGAGATGGAAGGATAACAAGCATATGTAATCATGTAAGAGAACTACATTGTGTGTGCGAGTATAAAACCAAGAAAATGTTTGCAAATAATGCAAATGATAAAATGTATATCAAACTAGTAATTTCATTTAGAGATAATATTCCAAACTTTGAAATCCTTTTTATGGAGATTAAATGTATACACACACACACATATATATATAGTACTCTGGAAAGTAGAAAACATCTTAGAAATTAAACCACTGTATTCACTTTATCTATCTCCTGAAATGAGGTATATATTGAAAAGTGGTGAAATATGTGAAATACGATGGTGAAACCATCAGTGAAATATTATGGTTTCATGTAGAAGGAAAAAAAAAAAAAAAAAAGGAAAGTAACATTACCAGATTTAACATACATTGCATTTAACTAATGAGTCACTTCCCTGGATTGGGTTTCTAGTCTGGAAAGCAAAGAAAATAAACACATCTGAATCTGCCTTATTAGCTGATATTTGTGAAGTAGCTGATGAATGTGGGGTGTAAATGTTAAGTCTTACTACCACAATAAGTAATATTTTTGTTGTGAATTACAGGAGAATCTAAGCCTTCTGACTCTTCTTCTTAATGAAATCTCAGTGAAGAATATTACACTTTTATTACTGGAATAATTAGGATGTGTTTAGGACCTAAGGGTCAGAAAGAGTATGGAGTATGTATGTCACAAAACATGAAACATGATGCAAAACTTACAGTCCATTTGCATATTTTAAGCACTAATCTAGGCCCAAATCCAATCTCATAAACATTGTTCCCTTTGAATTTAGGTTTACATTGTCATCTTTATTATTATAAATGCATGCACACAGCTGATATATTTATAAAAGCATTCTACAAAGGCATAAGAAATTTTGAAAACTATAAACAGCACTTTGTATGGTGAAAAATAACAAAGTGGCAGGCCCTCTATGCTTTTTGTCTTGTATTTTTGCTTGGTAATTGTGGGCAAGAAGGCTGTAAGAAAGCACACAAAGGTTTATCTGCTTTAATAATGAAAAAAAAATAAATATCTTACATGAAGCTTTTCCATCAGGTTCAGAATTCTCTCTAGTTTTACTTTCCTACAGGGGCATTCAGTGTCACAAGTAGTTTATACAGTCATTAGACAGAAACAGCCTCTTTTTCCTTTTTTTTTTTTTTTTTTTTTTCCTCCTCCCTTGGAGTCCACTCTAAATATACGAGAAGTCTGACTTGAATAGTTATTTCTAAATTATTAAAAACATGGTTATACTGCTTCCTAGTGGTGGACAAAAGAGTATCTTTTCATCTTGTTATATCTTGTTTTGAAACTTTGTGATAATGCATGTGTAGATTTTTATTCTTCAATTTTGATGCAATACCAGAGTATTTAAAACTTTCCCTTTTCTAATGTATAGTTTTGTATCAACGTGGATTGACTTCAGTGAATTTTTGGTAGCTGACACCAAAATGTTTAAGAGAATATGATCATAAAAGCAAAATGCTTTGCTGTTTTACATGGGATCTGAACTCTCAAGCCTATGGCATGCTGTTTACAATTCAAGAAAATGATTAATCAAGGCTAGCAGCTGTAATTTCTCCTGGAGATGGGCAAGTAAACTTATCAATGTTGGATGGCAGCTTACAATTCTATAAGAATATTTTTTTCTTGGAAGGAAGAGAAAATACAAGTAACCCAGAATACATAAAGATCGATTACAAACTGTTTGTCAGAAAGAAGTGTGAAGTGTGTGTAGATGGGAGAGATGATTGCTTTTTGAAGTATTCATTGGGAAAGAAGTAATAGTGTGCACTGACATCTCCAGGAGAACAAAGATTTGAGTACCTTCATCATGTTAGTGATATTACCCTGATAGTTAAGGCGTTGGACTGAAACTCAACAGATTTGCCCACAGCTCTTGCTTCTTCCATCAATTTATTGCAAAAACCAGGGGGTGTACTACTCAGTACTGAAGTTCAGCACTTGCAAAATGGCACTATTAGTTTTCTGTCTCACTCTTTTTGTCTGCTTCGGGCCAGTATTGGTACAATTATTTATGATCAATTAGCACTCAAATTCACACCAACTGTACTGAGATGCTACTGAGTGAGAGAATAGTGGGTCTGCAGAGCAGAATACCTGGAGATGGAGGGCCCAATGCCTGCTGGACGGTGTACCCAGCCCTGGAACCCCAACTCTGACTTCAGCAGAAATAGTTATTGTTTTTGTTCTTGCACATGTTCTTCACACTTTGTTTCTCTCTTCAAACTGTTTTTTTTTTTTTTTTTCACGTAAATTCCCAAATCCACCCAAAATCAAAGAAGTTAGGCATTTTAGCAGACACTTCTATGTGTTTTTTACAGTCCTTCATATTGTCTAAAATTCCTTTCCAGTGTATTCTTTCAATATCCCATGGCTCATCAACCTACCCATGAACTGACCTAATTGCTAGGGTAATGTCTCAACATAGGTGTTAAAGAGAACTGGTAGCACCTCAGAATGGCTGTGACTCCTTATTATAATTATATAAGAACGGTGGAATTTGTGTTTACACATTAATAACAATTCTATCTCAGTGTTAGACATGCTTGTTTGTTGATTCATTTTAGTATAAAAAATGATAAAATATAATAATTCACAAAAAATTAGAATCTTTTAGTATGCAGAATGTTTTCCCTATAACACCCACTGCTGTTAATAGTAGCTACTTATATGACTTCACTGCGCATTAAAATCAAAATATACCTCTGTGTTTAGTCTGAGATACACCCAGAAGTAATGTTAAATGATATTTAGAATTTCATTATTGAAAATAAATTTAGCCTAGAGTATGTCAGATTTCAGACGTTTGGATTTTAGTGTTCAAAATAACTGACTGCATATGCATTCATAAGAATTTTATATATTTTCCACAGCCTACAGAAGTCCTGAAACTGAGTGATTGTAGGCAACAGCCCGTGCATTTTCCTGTCTGAAATTAAACTTTACTTATTTCAACAACTTTACCAAGGTTATATATATACAAAAATGTACTGTTTACTTGTATGATAAAGCCATTCACAACAACTTCTAATTCACATGAAAAGTGTCAAAGCTTGCGTATGGTTTCAGCAGACATTCACTGGCAAGCCTTGCTGGAGTGACATGACTTGACTTGACTTAAAACCCCAAAGGTCTCAACTATGTTCATTAGATATCTGCAAGAAGTTATGTCCTCAGAGAAGGGAGCACAGAGAGGAGCACATCCCTCTGCTCCAGGCGTGTCAGCCTGGTGGGTCAGTGTAAACCACTGGTGCTCATGTGGCCAGCTGAGCAAGCCGCTGTGGGTGGTGTTGAGAGCAGAGCTTTTGCTTTTGCCACTCCTTGCATTTGGCTGCTCCGTGGCCGTGCTGGCCTCAGCATTGCTCAAGAATTTAAGCCATTGTTTATCATGAGCAGTGCCGGAGGATCTGAGTGTCTGAATTCCCCTGTCAGAGAGTAATATACAAGGTTTTTCCAGGGGATTTGGATTTTTATTGTGTTTATTTATGGAGACTGCTCTGGAAGTTTAATTGGGCCTGAAATTTTTTACAAAGCTGGTGGCTGTAGGCTGTTTCTGTAACTACCAGTGACAAGGTGTTTCCTTTCAAAATAAACCAGAAAAGCTCCTGTAAGTAACTAGTAAAGTCATTACTTTAAGTCAGAAACTGCTATCAGCTTCCAGTAGTAAATTACAGCTGAAGTTATTCTTTCTGGGTTCAGAAAGGCAAAATAAAAATAACATGAACTTAACTCATCCACTGACCAACTCTGCTTTGCTTAATCAGTTTAAATAATATTTTACTGTCCAAGAAGTCTTATTTAGTTTAATAAAACTAAAAGCTGTTACAATTTATGCTCATTATTAGTGAGGGTGACATGAGATGTTTTTTTTTATCCGTGGTTAGAGTACTAACTGAACTCATCAGTAATCCTATTTAGTTAGGAACTATCCCTAATCTGAATTAAAATAAATTAAAAAAAAAAAAAAAAAAAAAAAGGCATGAAAGCTGGGGAAAGCTAGTGATTTTGCTAGACTAACTAACCCATGATAGCGTTGTAGTCAGTACTTATTAAATATGTGTATATATATATATATATATATATTAAATAAATGAGTGTGAAGTTGTGTCTCTAACTAATACAGCAATCCTCAAAATAATTGATCTAGGTTAACATGTCAGTCATCAAAGTACCCTGAAGCTTAATGAGAATATAGAAAAGACTATCACAGGATCAATCAATGGTCTGTCTATCTTGGTATATCAAATCCAAAAATGGCCAATAGTGAATGCATAGGCAATAGAAAAACAAGGAAAACTTACCTCCCCATGACACTCCAAGGGATTTCTAGAGACCAAACTAGTATCTTTCACTTCAATAGTCATTTGGATGTGGGTGTTCATTAGTTTGTCTAAACTTATTTAAAAAAAAAAAAAAAAAAAAATGTAAGCTTTTAACACATTATCTTGTGGCAATAAGTACAAGGTTTTTATTAGCTTTTGAGAAAAATAATGTATTTCACTGGATATAAATATGCCACTTGCTGACACCTACTATAGCTGCTCCATAGCTCCTGTGTTAAAATTGACAGAGAATAGTTTTTGCTATTCTTGTTGAATAGTTTTCGTTATTCTTCTTAGGTATTATTGTTATTAACCCAGTCAACATGCTAGCCAACTGGTATTTCAAAATATGAGAGAGAATGTTATGCTGGGTGCAATGTGAAGGTTCTTGAACTTGGCAGATAGAAGTGAAAACTGTGGGCATCGAAGTGTTCCCAATATTCCTCACTTTGGTGCTCTACAGTCAGGGTCACATGTTGGTCCATTTGTGAAGTACTCAGACCCAAACAGATGACCTACTTGGAACCTTATGCTAGCTGACTACAGTAGCAACTAATTTGATCATTTTTTTTTTTTTTTTCCTTTGGAAGAGAAAACTGGAATGAAATAATTCACTGTAGAAGAATCACGTTAGCAGAATGACCTTTGTAATTTAAAGTGTATATAAATTTCATTGTGTTTAATTTCTGTTGTTTATAGTACATATTACTCATGTGATAGTATATCTGTGCCAGACAGTGCACAAACATTATAAAAGGTCACAACATCATGCATCTGCTGGAAAGAGACTGGAATATAAGGTGAAAAAACAGTAGGTTTGTTCTCATCAGGTAAAAAATAATAATAATAATAAAAAAAAATAATTCTGAAACAGCTAGGAACAACATGAGAAACCGTGAAATTACCTTCACTGCGGTGTTAGTGCAGTGCTCTATTAGTACAGAAAGGGTTGAAAGAAAGTGGTCTGGTATGTAAGATGACCCGTAAGAAAGGAGAATGATAGAAAAATTGAACTATCCACAGCCTCCTTGATTATGAGGATTTTGGACTTCTACAGTAGTTTGATTTCAGTTGCTATACAGCTAATTAATCCCAGAGAAAGAAAGATGATGTTAATTATTATGGTTATGATTATGAGATTTTGATATTAATCATATCCCCTTGGTCTGCTTTTGAAGCATGTGAGGGGTCAACTTGCACTGTATGGTTAACCCAGGCAATATAAAAACACAGAAATAAAGATTTGCACAGCTCAGCTATGAACAATTATGAAATGATGTATTTATTTATTTGTTCTGAATTTACTTTTGTGCAATGTCTGCAAGCATCTGTGAGGAAAAAGAATGCAACCACAGTTCTTTTTGGGTATAATAACCTGATTTTCTCTGTGACTGTTTTTTAGTCACCTTGGAAGGTTTTGGAGTTCTATCCCATTACTTCCTGTTTGGCCAGCACAGGGGGAATTGTAGAAAGAGGAACTTCAAAGCTAACAAAACCCTTGCAGTTTTGATAACATCTCAGCTGCAGGATGGTGGGGTTAGCAGTCGATGAGAAAATGGAGCTGGAAGTCCAATCATATTCTTACTATTTCTACCTGTTTCATCTGAAAATTACTTCTGTGTTCCAGTTAATTGTACCGTTTAACTAATGAGCAATGAATGAGGTGAAACAGGAACAACAGAACAGACAGCCAGGGGCATATAGAGAGTGGGGTTCCTTCCCTCCCCTCCCCTTTCCTCCTCTCCTCCTGTCCCTCCCTGCCTCCCTCCCTCCCTGCCTCCCATTTATTGGCTGTTTGCATGCTTGTATGTTGATTCCTCGGATAATACAATTTCATACTCCCAAAGCAACAATCTCCAGTCTGTGATTCAGCATGAAGCCTGAAATATCATATATACAATATTACAAGCCTGAAATAATGTAACATGAGTTACATGCAAAAGATAGCATATTTGATTATAAATGGTAGCTGCGCCATTTGTTTTTGAAAGGCGTTTGGGTGAGCAGCTGGAGCAGCTGCTTGCCTTCCCCCTAGCAGAAACTCAGCAGCCCTCCACTGGACAGTTGTTGCCTTAGTTTGCAACATATCTGCCTTCTGTTTCTATGTACCGTATGCTTCGAGGCCTCCCGAGGAGATAATGTCTGTACACATTGCTTTTCTTTGTGGTACTACATGACGTGTCCAGGCTGGAAATGGTGCATTGCTGTTTTCATGCAAATCCTTTGGCCACCACAGATGTAAGAATTAAAGGCAGAGTTGAAGTGCAGTCTCACGTAGAGGAGGGAGTGGAAGAGGTCTTTGTAATCTTTCTGCTCATTTCTGTATTTCAGCATTTAATGTCTGAGTATTGTTTCTGTCTCCTACTGTTAGATTTCTTAACAACTTTGAAAGACAAATCCCTTTCTTTGATCCATGCTTCAGGCTGAATCCTAAATTCTGTGTTCAGTTGGTAGTCATTTCCTGCCTAAACCTTTGCAGCCCCATTTGGCTTCAGGGGTTGCCATCATGGCTCCAGGTGCTGCTCAGCTCTCGGCCTGGGCGGACCGCGTCCCGGCCTCAGCGCTGGCTGCAGGGCAAAGACAGCAAGGGACCTACCCTCGTGACACTCCTAGGTTTTCTGTTCCGGTGGAGAATATAGGTTTTTGTGTAATTAATGACAACTTTCATAGAAAAAACGGGTGAAACGTTTCAGCTGGTAACTTTGAAGTGCTCCATGCTGGCTGATTTACGGTGCTGCCTTGTCCAGCTGCTTAACCGTGGCCTTACCCTGCCATCTAGTGTTGAAAGCATCAAATCTGGACTTCATCGAAGCGATTAGGGAACTGTTTCTTTTTAGGATAAAACATCTAAAAATATGAATGAAATGAATAAAAAGCATGCGCTAGCGTGAAATAGTTGAAAAAAAAAGTGACAAAATACTCAATACAGGTAGTGGGTTTTGTTTTCTTGAGTAGAGCTGCTCTTGTCTGTAGATTCACTCAGGGAGCTATAAAAAACTGTATTACAGTCCCATGATTTTAAACTCTCCTTTGTTTATTTAATGAAAATGTATTTTAGGAGTGAATCCAGATGTTCTTTAGACAGTATCTGTTGGCTTAAACAGGCACTGAGCACTTTAGATAATTAGCTGTCAGATTTTTATCTGTTTTTCAGACTGTTTACTTTGGAGAATTTCATACTCATATCCGTGTCATGTTTGATTTCTGAATAACTAGTTGTTTATAGGGGCTTTTAAAACTAAAAAAAAATCATTGGTGATTTTCCAAATCCAACAAGATGAGGATTTAACAGTCAGATTTTAAATAACAGCCTTATTTAACAGACAGATTACTTTTGCCTGTGCAAAAGTGTGGAAAGTATTGAACCAGAAGTTGTGGTAGAGCACGGTCTTCTGTCTCAGTCCTCCCCCTGAAAAACTCTGGAACAAAAATCCTATCAGTTAAATACGATTTATTTTTTTCTTGTATTTCGTATTGGCTTACAATACATTTGGATATGGCAAGCATCCAAATGATATGACAGGAAAGAAAGACATTGACTATATTAGGGATCACAGTGCATTTTATCTGGGAAATTAGGCTGTCCCCTGCTATTGTAGTTCCTGGATGGAAGACTACTTGCAGATTGCAAGTAAATCAGTAGTGGAATTGCTAATAAGCACTGTACCACTAGAGTGAAAGTATTTCTATTACTCCTGCTATGATAGGAGACAGAGAAAGTAATTCAAGAATAAAGACAATTAAAAGCAATTCAGAGGGAAATTTGAGGGCAAATAAATTAAAGAAACATATTTTATGCTTAATAAGGTTCAGATCCATAAACATATCCATCCCATATCCATCCCATAACCTTTCACTTGATGGAGTTGACTAGTTTGCAAATTGAAATACCTTTTCTTTAGACTAAAGTAGGTTCATTTCCTATTCTGAAGTCTGAAATGCTTTCTTCTTATGTTTCAATCTTACCAAAATTTATGAATGAATCATAGAATAATTCCATAAAATGCCAGAAAACAGTGTTTGATATGCACAATGGATTCTCCATGGTGCCACTAATCTTGCTTACCAAATGTTAATACTACCTTTGGTCCATCCCTAAGCATTGTTCTCTGAAAGCACCATCTCATTAAAAAAAAAAAAAAAAAGTGATAAAGAAAACAGATCATTATTATAGTTATATGGATAGCTCTGACAAATTATGATATGTTGTTCCAGTTCTTCTATCTAGCACAGTCCATACTTTCATGGTTTATCCAGTTAGGCCAACTTTATTTTCACTTCTTTTTTTAAAGTATTTAGCAAAATGTTGATTCTGTGTTGATACTTCTCAATCATTGCTGTATTCCTTTGGAATGTGAGACTGCTTAGGGTCCTTTTGGATAAACTATGTCAATACAACTTTTTTTTTTTTTTTTTTTTTTTTTCAGTGATGCTGTTCAGCTGTGGGATAGTATTCATAAAGTCATTATGATGTTTAACCAATTTTCTATTAAACTGTCAATTTAATTGAATAAAAATTATTCAGTGAGCATCTCATGATAAGAAGGCAGTGATGTTGCTTCTTATTTATGTATGTACAGTAGTAAAAAGAGGTAAGCATTCAAAAATAATAGAAATCAGCTATTTTTCCAAACTTTTATAACATTCACTGAACTGCACAAAGGCATAGTAAGATTTTATTTATTATTTTTATTTGTTTATTGAAAGCTTACACCTCATGCATGATATACTCTTGTTTTGAAGCTACGTTGTAGAATATATAGATAACAGAGGCTTCAAATACGTCATACTTGAGCCCAGAAGTTTACTGGTTATTTTCCATGAGAAAAGCTGAAAGGATGAAATTAAACTGGATTATAATATCCTGTTGGCATGTTGAGTAGCACAGTATAGTGCATATCTCCAGAAGGATAGATCAGGAAAGTGTATGTTGCATCTACTAGATGATGAGACACTTCCACATTTCCATTGGATTTGGATTTGTTTTGGTCTCAGGTGGTAACTAGAAGAATTAGGGACAATTGAAAAGAAGTCTGTATTCCTTTTACAAATGGCAGTGATAAGACCTTATGGGAAAGCCAGGGCGATGAAGTTTTTCCTAACATTTCTCAGTGTATTTTAAAATGTCAATAACATCACCTATTTTTTCTTTCCTATTTTGAAGAGAGGCAAGCAAATCTTGTTTGTCTGTGTTTCTTTTTAGTTTTAACATTTTGAAGTACATTGACTGGTAATTTCATCTTTCACACGCATGCTTTGTCCTAGCATACCACAAGTTTTCATCTTTCTTCTTCTCCAGTGAAGGACTGGCCCATCCTCAAAGAGCTGCTTTAGCTGCAGCCCAAAAAGCATTACAGCATTCTGCAGCTCTGCAGTAGCTTAACTTTGAACTGTAGTCCACAGATACCCAGTATCCGATGTTTTTTCTACTCTGGAAAATGTGATCTTGTCTGCTGCTATTTATAGATTTTGTATACTTAAGAAGTTAAAAAAAAAAAAAAAAAAAGAAAAAAAAAAAGCACTGCTTTGTTTTGTTTTCTGTCAGATGGGCCTCATAATTTTAAAATCTAACTATATTTATAGAGTAGGATCTTTGTTCATTTTTGCTCTATCAAACATGTTATTTATATTTTAAAACATTCAATCTTCAACCATTTTATATTTTATTTTCTGGTATGAAGCAACTTATGAACTACATCAAAAATATATAGTACATAAAAATCAAGGACAGAATGTTCATTGTTGTTGCATTTACAAGTTATCTAAGAAAATTGACTATTGCTAGTGTAGAAGGTCCTTATTCAGTAAGTCAAATCTGTGCAAATGTATTCTTGAAGCCATTAAATTAAATTGATTTGATCAGGGTTTAGTCATCCAAAAATATCTCATATTGTCTGCTTTTTATAACACTCAGCACCCAGCCTTGTCTTCATTCCTTTCATAATAACTTCTCAACATCCAACCGTGTCTGTATTTTTCACAGATAAACAGGATTGTTTTTAAGTCAAAGTCAATACACTTATTCAGAATTGTCAAGCATGTATATGTTATGTACATGGTAGTAAAAACTGATGGATGAATATGTTCAAATGTGTATTGAAATGGCTTAAAATAGCTCTGTTATTTTTCTAGTCAACTGCAGAAAAATTCTATGCTTCGTGTATGTTGTGGTTTACCCTGGCTGGCAGCTAAACACCACACAGCCATTTGCTCACCTCCCCCCCGCCTTGGCTGGGGGAGAGAAATGGGAAAGTGAAGCCTGTGGGTTGAGATAGACAGTTTGTTAAGATATGAAATAATAATAATAATAGTGTGTACCAAACAAATGATGCACAATGCAATTGCTCACCACCTGCTGACTGATGCCCAGTCCTTCCCGGAGCAGCTGTGCCCCCACCCCAGCTAGCCACCCCTATATATTGTTCAGCATGATGCCAGATGGTATGGAATACCCCTTTGGCCAGTTTGGGTCAGCTGTCCTGGGTCTGTCCCTTCCCAGCTCTTGCTGCACCCCCAGCCTGCCCACTGGCAGGACAGAGCAAGAAGCTGAAGAGTCCTTGGCTTAGTGTAAGCATTGCTCTGCAACAATTAAACCATCAGCGGCCCACTGACTACTACCCGCTACTGGTCTTTCAGGCTGGTAGCAATGAAGTAGCAAAGAAAAGTCCGAAGGCGATCAAAAGAGACTTTAGGGATTTGGGGCGACTACTTAGAGGATCAGGCGCGCAGGTTGTGTTTGCCTCTGTCCTTCCGATAGGGGGGATCGAAGCAGAAAGGTGTGCTGTTCACATAAACTCGTGGCTTCGAGACTGGTGTGACCGGCAGAACTTCGGGTTCTTTGATCATGGGAAGGTCTATGCTACACCGGGCCTGATGGCACCGGATGGGATGCGCCTCTCTCGGAGAGGGGTAAGGATCTTTGGTCAGGAGTTGGCAGGGCTGATAGATAGGGCTTTAAACTAGAGTCGAAGGGGGAAGGGGCTAAAACCAGGCACGCCGGTGAAGACCTAAGGGATGGTACGCTAGAATCAGAGGGGCTGTGTGCCATTGAGGTCCTTCGGTTAGATCTACAAGGTGCTGAGTGTAAGGAGACACACCTGAAATGCTTCTACACGAATGCACGTAGTATGAGGAATAAAATGGATGAGCTAGAAGTACTGGCCCAGTCCCGCAACTACGACATCATCGGCATAAGCGAAACCTGGTGGGATGAGTCCTGTGACTGGGGTGTTGCGATAGATGGTTACAGGCTCTTCAGGAGGGACAGGCAGGGTAGGCGAGGTGGTGGGGTGGCGATGTATGTGAAGCAGGGGCTGGACTGTGTGGAGCTTCAGGTCGGCGATGGAAAAGTTGAGAGCCTCTGGGTAAGGATCAAGGGACGAACAAATAAAGGGGATGTAGTTGTGGGAATCTATTACAGACCGCCTGGCCAGGACGATAGCGCCGATAAATTATTCTTTACAGAACTAAGAGAGGCCTCGAGATTAACTCCCCTTGTCCTTATGGGGGACTTCAACTTGCCAGACGTAAACTGGGAGTGCCACACGGCTGACACGAGCAAGTCCAGGAGGTTCATGAAGCACCTAGATGATAACTTCTTGGTGCAGGTGCTAACGGAGCCAACTAGGAAAGGTGCCCTCCTAGACCTGCTGCTAGAAAACAGAGAGGGCCTGGTGGGAGATGTGGTGATTGGTGGCCGCCTTGGTCATAGCGACCATGAAGTGGTTGAGTTCAAAATTTATGGTGACAGAAGGAAAAGTGCCACCAAAACCTCATCCCTAGATATGGGGAAGGCGGACTTCAGACTGCTCAGGGAACTAGTCAGCAAGGTCCCTTGGGAAGCTGCTCTTGAAGGCCTCGATGTCCACCAGTGCTGGTCATTCTTTAAGCGATGCCTCCTAGAAGCACAAGATCAGGCAATTCGTAAATATCGCAAATCAGGCAAGCGGGGCAGGAGGCCGGCGTGGCTGATCAGGGACATTCTAATGGAGATTAGGTGGAAACAGAGAGTGTTTCGCTACTGGAAGGAGGGCCAGGTGACATGGAAAGAATACAGGGATGCTGTTCGTGTTTGTAGGAAGAAAATTCGTGTGGTTAAAGCACACCTAGAGTTGAAGCTGGCTGTTTCTGTGAGAGATAATAAAAAGGGTTTTTTTAGATATGTGAATGGAAAAAGGAGAACTAAAGAATACATAGGGCCGCTCCTTGATAGGGAAGGTCTCCTCACAGACAATGACATAGGCAATGCAGAGACGCTTAACGCCTTCTTTGCCTCTGTCTTCAATGCCGATGATGGGCTTCAGGACCCAGGGTGCCCTGAGCTGGAGGACCGGGACGGTGGGGATGACAAACTCCCAACTGACCCTGAACGTGTGCGGGATTTTCTACTCCACCTGGATCCCTACAAGTCCATGGGTCCAGATGGGATTCATCCCCGGGTGCTGAAAGAGCTGGCAGACGTCATCGCGGAACCTCTCTCAATTATTTTTCAAATATCCTGGGAGTCTGGAGAGGTCCCGGTAGACTGGAAGCTGGCAAATGTTGTGCCGATTTTCAAGAAGGGTCAGAAAGAAGACCCAAGCAATTACAGGCCTGTCAGTCTCACGTCAGTGCCTGGTCAAATCATGGAGAAGATGGTTCTCGAACTTATTGAGGTGCACCTGGGGGACAAAGCAGTCATTGGTCCCAGCCAGCATGGGTTTGTGAAGGGTAAGTCCTGCCTAACTAACCCGATTTCCTTTTATGATAAGATCACCCGTATGGTGGACCAAGGGAAACCAGCTGATGTGATTTTTTTGGACTTCAGCAAGGTTTTTGACATGGTTTCCCATAGGATCCTACTGGACAAAATGTCCACCATACAGCTAAACAAAAACATCATCCGATGGGTGAGCAATTGGCTAACGGGCAGGGCCCAAAGGGTTATGGTGAATGGGGCTGCGTCAGGCTGGCGGGCGGTCACCAGTGGGGTCCCTCAAGGCTCCATTTTAGGGCCGGTACTTTTCAATATCTTTATAAAAGATCTGGATGTAGGAATAGAAGGTATTTTGAGCAAGTTTGCTGATGACACCAAACTTGGAGGAGTTGTGGACTCGGATGAGGGTGGAAAGGCCTTGCAGAGGGATCTGGATAGGTTGGAGAGCTGGGCGATCACCAACCGCATGAAGTTTAATAAGAGCAAGTGCCGGGTCCTGCACCTGGGACGAAGAAACCCTGGCTGCACATACAGACTGGGCGATGAGACGCTGGAGAGCAGCCTAGAAGAGAGGGATCTGGGGGTTGTGGTAGACAGCAAGTTGAATATGAGCCAGCAGTGTGCCTTGGCAGCCAGGAGGGCCAACCGTGTCCTGGGGTGCATCAAGCACGGCATCACTAGTAGGTCGAGGGAGGTGATTGTCCCGCTCTACTCTGCGCTGGTGCCTCACCTCAAGTACTGTGTGCAGTTCTGGGCACCACAGTATAAAAAGGACATGAAACTGTTGGAGAGTGTCCAGAGGAGGGCTACGAAGATGGTGAAAGGCCTGGAGGGGAAGATGTACGAGGAACGGCTGAGGGCACTGGGCCTGTTCAGCCTGGAGAAGAGGAGGCTGAGGGGAGACCTCATCGCAGTCTACAACTTCCTTGTAAGGGGGTGTCGAGAGGCAGGAGACCTTTTCTCCATTAACACCAGCGACAGGACCCGCGGGAACGGGGTTAAGCTGAGGCAGGGGAAGTTTAGGCTTGACATCAGGAGGGGGTTCTTCACTGAGAGAGTGGTTGCACACTGGAACAGGCTCCCCAGGGAAGTGGTCACTGCACCGAGCCTGACTGAATTTAAGAAGAGATTGGACTGTGCACTTAGTCACATGGTCTGAACTTTTGGGTAGACCTGTGCGGTGTCAAGAGTTGGACTTGATGATCCTTAAGGGTCCCTTCCAACTCAGGATATTCTATGATTCTATGATTCTATGATTCTATGTTATCAGCACTCTTCTCATCCTAATCCAAAACATAGCGTCCTACCAGCTAGTAGGAGGAAAATTAACTCTGTCCTAACTGAAACCATGACAATATGAAAATTTGCATCTCAAATGGAAGAGATGCTATGTTTGCTATCCAGTAATCTAAAATCCTTTGTAGTTCCATATTTGCATACCCAATTGCTTTGCCATTTTGAATCAAAATTTTTAAGCATTTATCTGCAATAAACAATAAAGTTTCAATTTTTGGCTTAAAATAGGCTTAAAGATGCTTTGATATCCACTTTAATTATGCTAAAATAACAATCTTTCATGCTATTGTCCAGAGAATGAGAAAGTTTCCAGTGTGAGAAGGACCAAATGTCTCTCAATAAGAGCACAGCTCTAGTCTTTCTTCAACCACATGGTCTTCAGCAAAACACTCAGTATGTTTAAACAAGCATACAGTGTGTATTTTGCAGGAAACTTCAAACAAACATTATGTAACTCTAAAGAAGAACAAGACAAAAGAATGGAGGGAGTGTTTTGCCCTTAGTTCAGAACAACAGACTGATTTATTGTGGAGCAGCAGACAGAGTAGGAGCCATTCCAATAAGTAAAACTGTCTGGCTCTGATTCCTTTCTTCCTCCTCATCCAACATGTGTCTTCCCATGGCTGCAGAAGAAACATGTAGAGATTGTTTATTATTATTATTATTATTAAATTTATTTTCTGTCTTCATTGTCCCTCTAGTAGCTCCTGGCACAGTTGCCATTTGCAGGCATCCATACATTTTCATTGCCCCACCAGTGTTTCTCCCTCCTGGTATGTTTAAAGAACAGTATAGAAAGGGCTCTCTCAACTTATTTACTGCTATAAACTAGTGGAGTTGCCCCTTAGCTCTTGTAACAAACTTGTGTGTTATTTCTTATTTTTTTTGCACCTTAAATTCTGCTGATCATCCTCTCAGGAGGGAAGATCAACAGTATAAACTAGAGGTTGTTCATGCTCACTCAGCAAGTTAGTGAACATGAGAGGAGGGCTGGGTGTACAAGCTGAGCAGAAATGGGAAAACATACTGCTCAAGGGGCTGGTGAGGAGGGAAAATGGGAATGGAGGAAAGGAAGACAGAATTTTTAATTTTATTTTTTAATGTCTCTTTAAGAAGGTCAAAGATTTTACAGAGAAAACTAGTAAGCAATGTAAGTCAGTACTTTGCCCCTATTCTAGTCTTCAGTAATTAAAGAGCCTTATTTCCCCCCGGCATGTTAGTAGTAAAAGACTATAAATTCAAAGTGTAGATCATTGGTTTTTGTTTTGTTTTTCAATATTTGCAGTCATTTCATCATCATATTCCAGATGTAATCAAGGTGTACAGTTTTATCTTGCATGCTATGTGTACACATACACATGTGTACTACAAAGAGTTGGGCTGCAGCAAGGAAGGAATTTGTGCAGACAGCTTCACAGGGTGAAGTGGCTCTTTGTCTGATTCCAGCTGCTTAAATACTTTCTTAATTTCAAGTTACAGTTACAAAACTATATACTGTAAATAAACATAGCTCTTACTGCTGTGTTTGGCTATCAGTAAAAACATGTTTTAAAATCCATTTATCATTATTGGATTCTATTTTGCATTTTTCCATGAGGACAATGAAAATCAATGAGACTATTTAATTTTCAGAATGAAACCAATACTTTTATGTAACTGACTCTCCAAGGTGTCAGCAATGCATCTACTCATTATTCAGTCTCTGTTACTCCAAATAGATGAAGTTTTATAACTTATAGCATCAGCATTACTGGCATTTTTTCAATTTTCAGAAAATTTTCAATGTTAAGTAAGAAAAAAAAATGAAAACATAACATAGCTTATAGACATACCACTTTAAAGTAACGTTATTTCTTTTGCAAACATGAAATTAGCTTAATAAAAAACGTTTTGAAACTTGTTTTCCTGTAAATACTGTTGCCTTCTTTAATAAGTGCATGAAGGGAAGTGCTACGCTATTTGTATATAAGTCTTCTATTGTTAATAGCATTTTCTGAAATACTAGATCTGTGGATGCATGGAAAAATCTGTAAAATAAAAGATGTATCTTGTGCTTCATTAAATATCTTAGTTTATTTAACTAATATTTATTTTGGTGTTATTCATTATCTTCTTCAAATCTCTTCTGCAGTCTTTGAGAATTTCACAGATCAGTAACCAATCAGTAAACAATGAAATTTTGATGTCCAACCCTAATTTTGCTGCTAGACATTACATGTTCTATGTGAAGGTCAGGTTACCGTTGACTTGTAGTATATACTTAGATATACAGTGTACAGACAGATGTACAGTGTACTTAGATGGATAGCGTACTTCCTCTAAGTTCCACTTAGAGGAAGCTCCCCATCCCTCTTCCTCTTAACTGGCTGTTGTTGCCTAAAGAAGTAGTGTCGGAATGGGAGTGACCCGGAGTAACAACGCAACCTCGATGCGAGTATAATCGTTCTTGTTTAATGAGTGTTCTAGCAAGGTATATATATGCTACCATTACAGCATGCACAGACAACAACTTATAATTGGTCTAACTTCTATGCACACATCTCTAGCGCTAATATAATTGGTACAACGGTGCCGTCTCTCCTCCCGAACATAGTTCCACATATTTTAGCTATAACATCACTCAAGGTTATCAGCCCTGGGCCTACACTATCTTCACAGTACTTTGAGGCCTGAGTTGCGCACTTGTAATTAAATCATGCCCCTTCTCATTTAAACATAGCTCCACAAAGTAGTTTTCTTATTAATATATTGAGACAATGTATTTTAAGATGCTTCTCTAAATATGCTCTAAAAATGCTCTAGTCGAACACTAGATCATGCAGAATAAAACCACGAAGGGCCCCTATACTTGTCTTTATTCATAGTGTTTTTGTGAGTGGGCCCTTGCATACAGTCTTGGTTTCCACTCCCTTGGCTGTTGTGACTGGAAGAAAGCACCATGCAGTTCCCTGAAGAGCTGTTCCCCTGTTCAGAGAGTGAGCAGGCAACTCCCATCTCTGCTACCTGAAAGTAATCTTCCCCCCTCCCTCCCCCTCCCATTTTTTTAATGAATTATTTGCAATTTCTATTCATGAACAGAAAATATTTCTATTTCTTCATTAAAGGTTCTAGAAATATTATTAGGAAGAAAGGAGATGGTAAATCAGGACCTGCTATTTTTCTGCTATGAGAGGTAATCTGCTAGTAGCAGACAGAAATTTGAAGTTTCACAAGAGACAATTTTGGAATGTGATGTATTTCTTTGGAATTTATGTTTCATTGGCTTTTGGTGCAGCTTTGATTCAGATGTTTTAACTACATCTTGACTGTGGCTTCACCTAGCCCAGGCCAAGCTGGCACCAGCCAAGCACCAATGTAGAATTTCTCCATTCCAAAGGCAAGTAGAGGTGGGTTGTGAATTGTAGCCACCTCCTGCGGTCCTGGTGCCACTCATAAAAAAGTAGCATACAGTTTTTTATACAGTTTTTCTTTTTCTGCCACAGCAACAAACAAAACACTCGTGGAGATCATGGAGTATTTGTAAAGTTTATGGAAGGGAAACGTACAGAGATAAAAAAGAAATAAAAAAAATGCAAATTGAAGAAAGCAATTGTATTATTATTACTTCCTTAAATACAGTGCTGGAACAAACAACTTGCTTTATATGTTTCTTTAAGGTGTGAATTTCTTCCAGGATGGAATTTTTTTTTTTGTAAATTAAGCCCATGATATTCCTGAGTAGGCCCGGTGGTATTTTTTCCCTTGATTTGGATATGGTTTTATGTACCAGAAGGTGGATTAGCTGTGTGACCCTTTCCTTCCTTCCCCTCCCGTCAGAGATCTTGTGCAGGCAGCACTGATGCAAAGCTCTGTTCTCTTGTCCATGCTGCTGATTATCATCAGCTATGATGGGCTGGAACCCTGTAGTAGATGGAGATAATGGTGATTTGCGGGCAGCTGGAAAGAGGGATATGAGTTGATTTCTTCTCTTATTTCAGAGTTCATTGCTGTGCTTTGCTGAGTGTTTTTAGCTGATTGTGCACATTCCGACATCTTCAGATGCTCACAGCACTTCTCAGCTGATGGCGGTATTTTTTTATAAGTCGTTCCTTCCATAAGTTGTGGTTTTGCTGCTAGAAATGGCATAGGTGTCTCATGAAAGTGATTAAAGCAACTCTTGAGTAACACTATTGATTTAAACCACTTAGGGATTTGGCTCATAACTTAAAAACCAGCAATCTGAAAACAAAGGATAGAGGTCTAGAAATGAAGGCATGATGTTAGATATATTTATTTTGAAAATGATGACAGAGAATGTGGATCAAGAATTGGGGAAGTTGTCAAATCCAATTAGGAAGAACACTGCTGTGAAAAAGAAAGAACATAAAAGGGAGGGAGGAAAGGAGGCAAAGTATGAGGTGTAGATTTTTCATCATGAGGGATCGATCATTCAAGCAGAGCTGACTCAGGGCTTCTCAACAATGTAGGCAAACATAAATTTTGCTCTCCCAGTTGCTGTGGAGTAGTGCTTTGACAGAGTGCTGGCTGAATAGCAAGAAGTGTTTAGCATTAGGCTGACCATGCCTATAGCCTTGAGGTGGGGAACAGTGGAAAGGAGACACCAGCAATGCCTCTCCCTTTAACTTGCACCAAGACTCGTTTTCCAGGACTGTGGCACAGGCTGGCAAGTCAGTGCAGCCAAGCCTGGTCTTGCCAGGGAGAGGGAAGGATAGTCTGGGCAAACTGTATCTGTCCCTTTTAACATTTTCTTGATATGAGTGAATAAAATAAATCATACTTTATGTAAGCAATTTTGTTAGGTTAGAATTTACGTTCCTAAGCCTATGTAAATATCTGTTGAAAGAGGTTGAACCCCTTTGTATTTTGATCAGAATCTCTTCTTTATCATATTGTTCATTTACCTCATAAGTGGTCTTGTATGGGATACCACAAGCTGTGATGATAGCTTCTGTCACCCATCATGTTCAGTGGATATATAAGACTTAGTGTGATAACAGTGAAGAGCAGAAGATGTAGAAGCTGCAGATAGCCAGAAGTGATAGAGAAGCTATAAATCTTTTGATTAAAGAAGTATAATCTCCTTTTGTTACTGGGCTTAATATGATGCCCATTTTAATCCTTGCTGAAGACTAATACATTAATTTAAAACTGAATAAAGAGTTCTGGAGACTTTTGATCCAAATTCCTTGTCCCTAATGTATTCAGGAACCAGGTTTTCAAGAAAATCATTCTGATTACTCATTTTTAGAACAAAAGTGGGATAAAATGCTTTAGTATATTAAGTAGTGACTTCCTCATAGACACCTTGTTAGAATAATTGAACTAGAAGTCAGCATAGCAAAACACTAGGTATTGCTCTACCAAGATATAACTGCAGAGCTTTGCTTTAACAGGCTAACAAACAAAATGAGAACAGAGAATTTTACATTGATTTCAGTTGTAAACTTTCTAAAAATGAGCATTCACTATGAAGCAAAGGCAGCAGAAGACTTAAATATCACATAAATGTTTACTAGCTGGAAAGCACAAAGAATGTCAGTATGGCTAATGTTTTGGCCTCTTACACCTTTGTACCCTTATGAAGCATATTAAGTAAAAAAAATATTTTGACTTCTGTATATCAAAAATAAAAATGAATACATGAGAGAAAACTGTTTTGGACATTAATAGGACCACAACACAATGTTGGGTTTTATTATCTTTGGATAATATGGAATTTGGATCTCATACAATAACATTGGATAAGGGGGAGATAAATTAGAAAGTATTTGGAGGAACAGTCCTGCATCTAATACTTTTTTTTTTTTATTTATTTATTTTTTAAAGTGCAATAACTCTTGAAGGTAAAATGTTTTAAAGCATATTGATTTATCTATTTTAGAGGCTTTTTGAGACATCCAGCCTTTGGAAGGTCTATTGAATGAGAAGCTTTTTCCACCCACCTTTGGAAAGGAGTACATTTGCTAATCTAAATTTATCAGGATATGAGACATTGATCATGACCCATGAAATGTTTTATCCAACTGAAAGTACTTTGTGTACACAGAATGGCTTTTATTTGTCCTCAAAGGGACTTTTTGCAGACTTTAATAGTCCTTGGGCTGATCGTTGTGTTAGCAAAAGGGACTTGAAAGTAACAGCTTGTATTACTGTGTTACTCAGTGACATTTAGAAACCAGAAACCACTTCTGCTTGTTGTGTTTGAAAACCTGTTTTTCTGAACATGTAAGGAGCTAAAGAATTGTTACAAGAGCAAAAGAGAAAATGTTTTCTGTGTTTCACATAGTCATCACTTCACTTAATCGATTACTAGTTTAGACATCAGTGAAAATCAAAGGACAGTTTCACAGACCACAATAGTCACTTATGCGCTGAGCAGCAGTGGGAAAATTCTGATGTTGTATGACTTTTATCTTAATTCCAGATTACAATAGGCTTAATCTTTCCTGACCATTTGCTTTCTAGACATGAACTTAGAATCCCAACATTTTTTCCTTTCTTTTGCATTCAAGTTTGGACAAACTTTCTGAGATTTATCCTATTCTTCTCATACAAATTCTCATGAATTCATGAAGCTCCTGTGGTGACAGTCTTTAGTATTTTTCCCCAAAAGCTGTCAGGAAATGAAGGAGATTGGCAGGCATGCTGGAGGTTAGGACCCTCTCCCCACTCCCCACACTGGCTGCTGAATTGAACACTGCATATATTTTCCTTGGATCAGACACCAGACTTCTTCAACACTCATTTTCTGTAGGTATAACACTCTTTAATTCTCCTCTGCAGGAGTAATCCAAGGATAGGGCTATCGCTCTAGGAAATTCTAATAGCACTATAGTTTGTTTGTTTGTTTGTTTGTTTAAAAAAAAAAAAAAAAAAAAAAAAAAGCTGAGCAAGCTATCAGGCTGGTGAACACCCAAAATGTTAACACTGCTTTGCCTCTTTCTGGTTTGCAGATAACCCAAAAAATTATTTTAGACAACTACAGAGATTTCACTTAGGTTTCTGTTTGTTCTGATCACAAGATATCTGTTTGTGTACTGTGTATGCAGGACTAGTTTTAATTTTATTTTATTTATTATTTTTTTTCATGGAACAAGTGCACTTAGGATTTTCTGCTTTGCATTAATAACTTGCTAGAGTCACCAGAAATACCAAGTGCCTTGGCTGGTCTTTCTCTGGGTTGTAAATGGTACTTTCCAAGATGATTTACCGATAGATAAGATAAAGGTTTAAATGGTTAAGTAAGAAATCAGAAATATGTTTTGCCATTTGAGATGAGAGCAATTGCCACCAGGATATTACTAGAGTTACCAGTGCTGTATTTATGTCTGCTTTTAAGCAACAATATAAAAGCAGTCACCTTAATATATGTTTTCATTTATCCTGGGTTGGAATATGATGATAATTGCTCCTAAAGTTTCATGATCCATACCTTTCTGGTGTGGAGATCAGTTCTGCTGCACAATGGTTCTTCACAAATAAACTTAAAGAAGATAGTTGAAAGGGCAGGGGCTATTTGAAAGAACTGCTGTTCTTTATGAACATGTGAGCCTGATGCTTTCTGATATATGTAGGTGATTTGGGGCTTAAAGTCTGGGCATTACTGACCTCAAACCACTAAAGCCTCAATTCACCCAGGTCATCTAACTGTGGTGTTGCCTCACATCTCAATGAAGTCAAAGTAAATTGACAGGTTCGACAAAAGAGACGGTTGTGTTCTCCCTAGTGCCTCTGCCAGGCATCTCTTCTGCTTCTCTTGAGCCAGCACTAATATTTGTGAAGCTGTGTGGTCAGTCAGCTCAAAGAATTGATCAGACTAGCACTGATAAAAAATGTTTTTTTCCTACCAAAAACCAAACCAAAACTTTTCAGCCTGACCACCTTGTCAGCTTATGTTATATAGGCGTAAACATCACATTTTTTTTTTCCTATTTTAACAACACTGTGTTTTGTTATATGTTTGTTGATGTAAAAGCCATCAAAATTTTAAAATTGTAGATATTATTTGAGTGAATACACTTCTGTGAATCAGGGATAAATCAAATCCATTAAGCATGTACAAGTATATGTTAGAATACATATACACATGTATATGAACACACACAAACACAAGCACGCACATTCTAATACTGTAAAAGCACAGAATTACATTTAAGGTTTGTTTTAGGTAAAATGCTGAAGTAGAGAAGAGGTCAGGAAATATGAGATTTTTCTTAGAAAACTGTGCTAGAAAATGTTGATATGAACATGATAGCAAGTGGTAGCAAGATAGGTCCTAATCAGTCAACATAACCTCAGCTTATAGGATGATCATTAATCATTGTTTTCCTAGTACAGACAGAAGCTGTAGCCAAAAACTGCAGATGGGAGAAAAGAGGGAGCCACTAGAAACAAAATAAAGCTTGAAGACTTGTATTCATCCAAATATTTATCAATGTCATTGTGCCCCCAAATCATTCCCAGTCTCCATAAACTATATTTGAAAGAATTCAGATGTCCTTAATTTTTTATTTTTATTTTTATTTTTTATTTTTTTTTTCCTGAGACAGTCCAGGGATAGCAACCCGTTAAACACTGAAGCCTCTGCCCCTTGGGTTGATTTCATCCAGACAAATCAAGTTACAATGTTTAGTTTGTGCCAGCACTAGGGAAAGGATCATGGGACAGGGTGAACTGAAATGTGTTAGCTAATCACAACCCTTTTTCTAAACTAAATAAAACCTCAGTGGGTGAAGAATAAAGCAGTCACACCAAATCCATCAGATTCTGCAGACCTACCAGTGACACCTAGCTGTCAGCAGTATCAGAGGCCATCGATAACATTAACATGGACACCTGACCTTTGTTCATAGGCGATGGAAATCTTTGATCAAGGGTACAAGTGTTGTAGTAAACTGACTCATGTCTGAAATCAAACTGAAATGGTTAAAAAAAAAAAAGGCAAACAAAAAAAACCTCACCCTTTACACCTCTTGGAGGTATCTGAAGTTGTCCTAAATGCTACACAAACGTGTAAAATATAACTTACCTTCTGTTAGAATAAATTCTAAAGGAATTGAAATATTCATATTCTTAGATAATGAAATTTTCTTTGGGAAAATTAAGGTACAGTTCATTTTTAAAATATACCAATAATATGTTCAATAGTATATGTTAAGCAACCTTTGAAGACGTGGAGTCTCTTCCCTTTAGCTTCATTAAAATCTATTTTTAAACTTCTCTAATGTGTGATTAAATGTTTAATTCAGGATTCCCAATTTTGTTCTTAAGGAAAATATTTCTCTTAAAAAAAAAAAGACATTTACATGTATTCTTTGAAATAGAATATTTTAAGTACTCTTAATTTAAAGAACATGAGTGATAGTGAAATATGAGACATCTGAGGGATTCTATTTATGTCATGTCTTATACAGATAGTACTGGTTATAGGTAAGATATATAAGATATATTGTAAGGTTCTTTACAACTTGCAGTGTTTGGGCCTGATTTGCTAGAGTTAATTACATAGGTTTATTTGTCAAATGTAAGAAAAAAAAAATCAGAATATAGTGCTTGTCATGATAAACTACTCACCTCGTGAATTTAATAAATCATTACATTGCAGACATTAAAATATAAATACATTTTATTTGATTTTGAAACGTGCACTTTTTCTCAGATTCCACAAGAGGGCAACATGTACCAGGCATTTGACTACAAGAGTATTAAAATCCTTTCATTGTTCAACAGACTTGGATGAAATTAATTGATTTTCGATTTAGCATTCTTCTGTATTAATTTGTATTTTTATCTAAACTTTTCATATTGATAGGTGTTAATAGAAACAAATCCTATTTTATATGGTACTGAATGTGAGTGTTGTTACACGTACTTATAATTAATTATGATTAAGGTTTAATACTCATTTCATTTATCACTTGGACTGTCTTAACACCAGCACTCTTTTATTGGAAATGCTGTGATGGCTAACAAAAACTTTTAGTATCTCTTAGAAGGTCACATATTGGCAAAGCATATATTAATATTCATGATGGAGATAGGTTATTAGCAATGTGTTTGTTTGTTTGTTTGTTGTTCCTGAAGGAACAAAAATTCCATAATTTTGTACAACAGAAGGATATGGTCTTTGCAGTGTATGTAAAAAAGCAACTAAACTTGTAAAAGTGTAATTTTCATCTGAATAGTCCTCCTGCAGTAGTTCACTAGGGCATCTCTGCATCTCTTACACACTGGATAAGACTTTTCTCTGCAAGTAATCACAGTGAAATCAATTACACTCTTAATAGAATAAGGGTGGTCCAACCTGGTCCAAAACAATTAAATCAGTCCTTCAAGACAGTGACAGCTGATCGATACCATTGGCATAAAACTCTCAATCTCATCAGGTTCTTGACACTCACAAAGCTCCAATTTAAGAGCTGATTATTTTCATTTCTCTAATTCCAAAGAATGCAGAAGTTAAACTTCTCAATTTAGTGTGTATGTTTCACAGAACATATAAGAACATTTAGCCTTAGAAGTAGCTTTATCTTAGAGAAACTGATACATCAATATTTTTGTGTCAAAGTGAGTAGTGTTGCTATACAGTATAGTCATAGAAACTGACCAATGTAGTAGGATGTTCAAACTCTCAAAAATTTATATGTGGTATGATCCATCTTTCACATATTTGTCTCTTCAGCCTGACTGTAGGATGAACAATTTGCTGTAAGCTAGAGAATGTTTGACACTTTAAATCAATACTTAGGAATAGAGAGAGACAATCATTGTCCTCACAGAGCACTTAGACTGCTTTCTTCCTGGCTTAGAGTAGTCTCACTGAAAGGGGCACAACTTTGCTAGAAAAATTAAAGCTCCCCATCCAAAGTCTCCAGAAAGCAAAGAATATATATATATATATATTGGGTGGTGGTGGTTTTGTTTGTTTGTTTTGTTTTGTATGGCTTTGAACAACACTCATTGGAACAAAAATTATAAACTATATGCTATTCAGGAAGCTAGGAACTCACTGCTTTAAATTAACTATGCCATCAAACAGCAAATATATGTGGAGAATGACTTCTCTCTCAGGCAACAGGATACCCAAGCAAGCCTGTATATATTTAAACTACAGTCACAGAAGTTATTTATATATGAATTAGCCTGTGGTGAGCTCTGTGCTGTCACAACTGATTGACTACTGAAATCCAAGCCAGATGAAGATTGGCTGGCTTATTTCTGCTACATAGCACTGACTGCTATACAGACATGATTAACTCTAGCATATCTATTTTGTTGTGTTTATCTTTGTCTGAGAGTCTTGTTTTATATTCTGCCTTTCTTTTCTAATTGAGTCTCATTTTTCCTTTGCTTTCTTCTTTTGTACCGTGTATCAGTGGTATTGAGGGTCAAATCAAGTAGCTAGTACCAGCTTTTGTAGTCTGTTGGCCCAGTCAGCAAAGTGTATTTCCAGAAAAGGTGGGAGTTCTTCCTTTCTTAGGTCTTCCAGGTGCACCTCAGCTGAATAGAAGACTCCACTGCTTGCATGTCCTTTCTGCTGCCAATAATTCTTGATGCCATTGCTTGTCTCATCACTGCACATCCATAGATCCCTTAACAGAAAAATGACAAATGTAATTTGTCAAAAATGACAGCATTTGTTTGTTTTCATAATATTGCTAAGAATCAGAATACAGTGACCGTAGGTCTAAACAGTCCTCTGGATCCAGCTCCCTTTCTTTGTTGTCATAAGCATTTTTGGCTTTTGTTTGTGTGATAATTATCTTTTGAGCTTTTTTTTTTTTTTTTTCCTATTAAGATGTTTTTCCAGATTCAATGGTTGTCCTGTACTTTTAAAGAAACCAAGATAGCTTTGTTTACAAACTGTTACCACTAATGTCCTTTATCAGTGCTATAAAATTTCTAACACATATGAAGCTGAATTATATGGAAAAGCTTTATTAGGTTTGTTTTATTCTTACTTAGTAAGTTATTGAAACCCATGCTAGTAAAATTTAAACTGCTGCTGGCTAAAATGTTTCTTGCAGTCCCTGCAAGACAAAGTTTAGTATCATTTTTTTTTTTCACATTCTCATACATATGTTGCAACTGTCATGTTGAGGAAGCATGTACTGAAATGAAAATCCCTCCCTCCCCCCCCTTTTTTTTAACCTTGCAAAAGCTGTGTGTCTATGATGCTTCTGTCATTCCCAGGAAAAATACAAGAGGGGAAAATGTCTGCTCGTATCACTGATACCATTGATCCCCTAATTTTTTATTTCTTATTGACAAGTAGGTCAGGGGAAAATATCTTGTAATAAGTGCCTGGATGTGTTCCATAACATGCTATAAAGTCTTGATTTCATACTGAGGGTGGAGGGGAAGGCATTGCCCCTGTGCACTGCAGTGTGCATTCAGCTCTCATTGCATTGCTCAAACCCTTTGAAGGTTATAGATAGCCTGCAATATATACTGCTCCACAAGGAAATTATATGATCCTTTTATTTTTTCTTATCTGGGAAACCTTTCCCCATGGTAGGTCAAGGGTGTCCCAGGAGTAATACAATCTCCTCTGGAAATTTCAAAGAACTCGATGATTATCTGCAATTGACTGAGGACATCTGTGCTGGCATACTGACACCCTGCCTAATTGATTATCCTAGATTCACACAGCTACATTCAAAACCAGGGCCCCAGCTGAACAGATGTCATGGCTAACACCCCTTTGCGTTTCATCAAAAAGTTCTACAAGTGGTTTGTTATCTGTCAGAGTGGCGAACATTTACATATACTGATTGTATTGTATTAGATTTTCTTTCTGTATTTGGGAAAAACCGTCAGCTAGTAACCCAGAGGCATAACTAACTGGTTGTTAATATACGTGTGGCAAAACCAAAGCCATCTTTACCCCTCGTTATGAGGTAGGAATAGTAAAAATACTAGTTCTTCCTGCGGAAGAGAAGCAGAGAGCTCTGAGGGCTGTCTGGAAAGCTTGCTTGGCTCTGCTCTTGTGGGAGCTTTTTTCTTCAGTTCTCTGAAAGAGCTGAAACATGGGGTAAAATCCAATAGCACATGGTTGTATCTGTGTTTTTCAGTGGTATGATCACTTTGACCTTGACCACCATAAGAGTAATACTCCCTTCTAGTCTCTGCAGTTGCTCACGTGGTCTGATTTTATGTAAAGATACAGAATTTAAGAAAATTCTGATAGCCTCTAGTTAGTCTAGTTGCTCTTTATTGCTGACAAATGTTTATCATCACTTCTGCCTGTAGAAAAATGCCATCAGTCCTTCATATAACACACAGGGTACTTCTCAACACATTTTGCAGCAATCTATCAAGAAGATAAAAATTAACTGTGAGCAGATAGTACAGTGTATTTCTTACAGTACATAAGTATGAAGTCCATCATTTTCTATCTTTAATTTCAGTAGCAGGTCACGCTTTTATGGAAAGGAAAAAAAAAAATAGTTGTAAGTTTATGATTCCTGCAGTTATGGATTGTGTAGTTACGAACATTTACAGAAAATGTCTGTTAAAAGCAAATGAAAAGATGAGACCATTCTCCCTCAGCTTATTTAACTTACCTTTAATGTTGGTGACTAAACAAAGGATTGATACTTTTGGCTTGACTAGATAGTTCTTGATGCAAATTTTGGCTGTAATACCTTCCAATGTATTTTCTATGAAAATGGTAGGGTAGATATCCACACCATAACAGGAGTTCTTATTTCACACTTCACTGCAGGTTAAATTGAGTTTTACAGCTGATCTTTGCTTAATGTATTCTGACTTTCTGTCCTGATTATCAGAACTAGGATATCTTTCAGGTGATACAAAGCCTACCACCTGGGTGGAGTCTCTAGATAAAATGAGGTATTGTGGATTACTTCTGTATTTGTATATGGGTCACTCCATTGCAGATATATTCATCATTAAGCACAGCTGCTGAGCTCTCTGTACTTATTTCCACCTGTAGATTAACTATACCACTACTTGATAAAATCCATCCTGCTTTCTCCATTTTAGTAATGCATTAGAAATAAAATGAAAAGAAGTTTTAGTGTCTTTGTTGCCCTCAATGTAAAATGTGCTGTGAGAAGAATCACAGAATGGTTAATGTTGGCAGGGAACTCTGGAGGCCATCTGGTTCAACCCCCGTGCTTGAGCAGGCCACTCAGGCCTACACCCAGGTGGCTTTTGAAGACCTCTGAGGAGAAGACCCCCGCAGCCAGACTCCCCCCCCCCAGCAGCCTGTGCCAGTGCTCAGTCACCTGCACAGCACAGAACGGCTGCCTGGTGTTCAGGGGAGCCCCCTGTGTGCCAGGTTGTGCCCAGTGCTTCTGGTCCTGGCACTAGGCACCACTGTGAAGAGCCCAGCTCTGTCCTCTTGGCACCCTCCCTTCAGCTGTTTATGCACCTTGATGAGATCCACCCTGAGCCTCAAGAAAGCAAAATAATGTACAGATCAAGAAGTAAACTCTGATTGCCAGCATCATTGCAAGTAAATTCCATATTCAATCTCAGTTTACGTGAACACTGAAGGTAATTGAAGGAAAAGATTTCTGTCACTTTTTACCACACGCATCACAGTTCTAAAGCTTTCTGTCCCCCAGAATTTCTCAATGGCTTGAAAGTTGTAATTACTGTCTACTTCTAAATATATACCCTTCAGGTATTTATACACGTCTACAAGATCTCTCTTGAGCATCGTCTTCTCCAGGCTGAAGAGAAGAGGAGGTCTACCCACTTTGGCTATTTGAAGGGAAGTTATCTTAGATTGGCCTATTTAAAATTACTAATTAGTATATTAAAATTTCCTAAAAGCAAGAGCAACAGAAGCATCTAACATCTAGTTTAGCATTTTAATATAAAGGAAAATCTATTTTATCCTTTTTTTTTTTTTTTTTTTTTTTTCTTCAGAGCAGATTAAATAACTGTTTTGCAGAAATGATCTTGAATTTTCTCCTTCTATCAGAAGTCAATCTGTCTGGCAGCATATTTTCTAGACCATTTCTTATGCTAAGCTATACTCAGTTAATGGTTTAGTTCCACTCATTTAGGTCATTTTAGGGCCTTCTCTTTGATTAAGAAATTTTATGTGTTCAGCAATTATATTTGACATGGGTATGTGCTGATATAAAGGAGCTCTGAGGAACAAGAATAGAAGTTGCTTTCAAAAGATGGCCACCTGGGAATTTGTGACCTCCTTCGGTTGTATTGCAAGAGAATGGGAAGGAAACTCCCAGTTGTAAAACAGAAAATAACAAGTTAAATAACAAGTTAGAGCATGACTTTGCCCAAAGTTACTTGTAGTAACTTTTTACTTTAAATGCAGTAAATACTGGCCTGAGCATTTAATTTTACTGCTTCTACTGCACAATGCTGTCAATTCATTTGCTTACATCATTTTTTTTTCTCTCCCCCCCAAAAAAGAAGGATTTTTCTATGCTTATAGAATTATCTAGCTGAAGCATTTCGGCTTACAATAACTTCTGTTCAGCTTTGAATTTTTGAAACTAGCCCTTTTCTACTTGAAGCCTCTACTTGGTGCCTTTAATGCTGTGCAAATAGCAGCTTAGCAGCTAAATGTTCCTATTCCAAAAGCAGGCTGGTATTATCATACAGGTATTCTTGTAAATTGTTTTGGGAAAGGCAAAGAGATACAACAGATAATTTTATCTCCTTTTCAGTTCTTAATGCGTAAGATTGGGTAATTCCCTGTTCGCTGTGGGGTTTCCTTCATTTAGAACCTAAGTCCAGATCAATGCAAGGAGAATAAAAATACTTCCCTTGTCACAGGTGAGGTGTAAGTACATTGAAAATGTGATGTGTTGCTTATATACTGTGGCGAGGGGAGACATGAAGGTAGAGAAAATGGGTAAGCAGGATTTGGAAAAGAGATAAAGGAGTAATCCCAGAAATATTCTCCAGCTGCTTTGCGGTGCTGTCACACAGCAAAGTAGCAATAGGTGTAGTTTACCAGACCAGGATGCTCAGTGCAGTCCAGGATGGAGTAGGATGCTAGAGAGTTCTCACAGGTAGGCATTGTCCCCCCAAATAAGGAAAAAAAACTGCAAGCACAGACACATGCAAAATACGCTGTATATTAGTGATGAAAAAAATTGAAGATGAAAAAGACTGGTTCATTTGATCAAGATATGTAGATGACTGAAAACAGACAAAAGATGCAGGCTATTTAATTAATTTAATTTAGCTGCCTAGTGAAGGGTTTCTGAGTCAGTGATCATTATTCTTCCTCCCAGAGGAATTCACCTCAGTATGAGTAACAAAGGATATATACAATAAGGAAAGGCTTTCCCTTGTCTGTATTAATATCACAGCAAAAGAGAACAAATACAACAGTCATATTAACTGTAAAAGTATGAACTGTTACCTACTTCTGTTTTCAGTTCTGAGAAAGGTGAGGGAGAAAAAATAAAAAGAGAAAGTTAACCTCTGTCGGCTTTGGTCTACTGTTAAGCTGTCATGATTCCTTTAATAGGGTCAATCAATAAAACCTGAAGAATGATGCGAATGCTGACCATAAATTGCAATATGGAGGAAAGACATTTTATTTGTTATTAAAATAATGAGTCAACCTCTGCATCTTAGGGAAAGCTGCCTTCTTTCACCAACCAGGCAAGGATAATGAAGAAAGATCAGAAAGATGTGTTTTGTAAGGGTTAAGTGTGCTTACTTAAGCTATCATGTTCATTCATGTTATGAAAAAGTTTTTCATCAGATGACAAAGTTGTAGGTTATTTCTATTGATACCAAGTTATTGATATTTTCCTTGAAATTACCAAAAATGGTGCTTGCATGCATGTACATAACTATACATATATGTGCAACAGTTTCCTTTGTTTAAGGTACTGTTTTTTAACTAAATGGATAGTCTGGAAAAAATTATATATTTTAAGAAATGTAAGAAATTAGTATTCACATAAGGAAATATTTAAAATCATTTGTTCAGCTATATGTGTTGAAAATGGGTTTCAAAGTAAACAATTTTAATTAATGCTTGCAAACTGTTAATGTCTAAGCTTTCTCAAAACTGCTGGTCAGTGAAAAAAACACTTCAGCGATATTGAACAAAGGATTATTCCAGGGTGTACTGTAAATTGCATTAAGATATCAGAAAGAGTTCACCCAAGCAGCAAAGGTTGCTGCATCCTTGACTCTAATCTGTATAAAGGAAGCAGAAGCTAAGATTATATTTGAACTTAGCCACTCTATGGCAGGAAAAATCCTGTTAGTCATGCATTGATTTGGAATATTCAAGTGCAGTCTGTGTTGGTTTGGTTGAGAAGTAATCCTGATTTAAACGTTAAGCTTCTGAGGGCTAGCTTAATTTAAATTAGATAAGTCTTGGTAAAGTATAAAGTATTTACCACAAAGAATATGCTCTGTAGTTGAGATACTATGTGGTAGCTTAAAGAGCCAGAGCAATTTGAAACTCTGAGCACCATAGAAATGTTTAAGTTCAGTAATTTTTTTCTTTTTTTTTTTTTTTTTTTTTAATTTTTACTTATTCCATTTGTATATACGTAAAATTAAGGACCATATCCAGATGGCCTTTGAGTATCGCCAAGCAGGGATACTCCACAAACTCTCTGGGCAGCCTGTGCCAGAGCAGTCACATGCACAGGAAAAAATCTGTTTCTGGATGTTCAGGTGGCATCTCTGGTGTTCCAGTTTGTGTCTGTCACCTCTTGTCAATGGACACCACTGGAAAAAGCCTGGTTCCATCTTCTTGGCACTTTTCATTCAGATATTTATGGATACTGATGAGATCCCTCCTGAGCCTCCTCGTCTCCAGGCTAAACAGTCCTAGCTCTCTCAGCCTTTCCTCATGGGAGAGATGCTCTAGTTCCTGCATCATCTTTGTGGCCCTTCATTGGACTCTCTATGTCTATGTCTTTCTTGTAGTGGAAAGCCCAAAACTGGATGTAGCACGTATTCCATTTGTAAAGGAAAAAATAGTAAAAATTAAGCTTTGCAAAATCCTTTCTTTTGATTAAAAGTAAGTTTTACACTTCAAAGTGTTTTCACATTTTTGAAACCAAATAAGTTGACTTTGCTTCTGTAAAAAGAATTTCACAATTGAATTCCATTCTGTTTAAATAAAACCATATAAATATAGATATATGTATATATTAAAAAAAACATGTAATATAAGAAGAATCTACTTGCTTTGGATCACATTAAAAAAATCATTCTGTCTGATATTTTTCTTTCATCATTAACAGCAACATGGAAAAAAGTATCCATACTGTTATATTTAGAAGAACATTAAGACCATAAGATTAAAGAAAAAATTAAAAGAATATTTAGAAAGTTGACTGTTTTCAAAGGACTGTTAAATGTGCTAAATTCTGTAGCCAAAACAGAAATTCTATTTATTTCTATCTAGAATTTTCTGTTAGTACTGTAGTAGTAGTAGTATGTTTCTATAGTGTATAAGCATTTTTTTTGTGTATAGTGATTCTGACCTTTATATTCCTATTGAATTATAAAATACATATTACGTTTTCAAAGAAAAAAAAGATCAAAATCGTTAGACTTATGATCCTTCAGAATGAAATGTGAAAAGTAGTGTTGTACTTTAGCTGGGGTGGCTTAAATTCCATACCCTAGGCTTTCCCTGCAAATTCTGGATGGACACAGATGAATATTCCTAGAAACCACCTTTTGTGATACAAAAGTTGGCCTTGTTCTGCATACTCAATACACGTGGAGGTTGTATATAAAGTCTTACTACTGCAGTGGCAATATTGTACTGTCTTTTTGAATGGAAATAAATTGACAAAAATAAGCTAAACTAAGCATTTTTTTCATACATGGCATTATATTTTCATAGCGTATTCAAGTAGACTTAATGAAATTCAGAATGACAACCATATATAACAGAGAAAACATACTGGGACATTAAAATGAACAATAGCAAGCACAAACACAGTCTCCTCCAGATTCCAATTACAATACACCTATCACTCACCATATTTTTCTGTTCCAAAGAAACCACATGGAAAATACTATTCAGTAATATAAGATAAGCATTTATAGCAAGCTTTCTAATTCTAGCACACACTGAGAATACCTCAAGAATGTTCACTTCATTCTACCTTGGCCTGTGCCAGCTAGATTGTCCACAAAAGGAATTAGCGGGGGAAAATGTAGTATACTGTAAATTCAAAATTTCATTTCATTCAGGAAGTTTTTTGCATAGACTCAATATTTTTGATGGTAGCAACCTGAGCAGGAAAAGAAAACATGTATTATTAATAAAGGGAATATACAGACATTCTAATCCAATCAAGATAGCAGTATGTATTTCTTCTGATAGTAGTGGACATCCCATCAATTAAGACTCCTCCTCACATTGTTTTCTTTGTTTGTATGCTTTCCTTTCTTCAGCCATTGTTTGTTAGTTCCTTTCTTTAAATGATCAGTCATCCTCTTCTGTCCCCTTTCTCTTTCTTTTCACATTATTGTTGGGTCTGTGGCTTCGTGTGTAGATTACATGATGAATTTTGGAGAGAGTTTTCTGTTAAGCATATTATCATCCCCTGGTTGGAAATTATGGTAGTTCTGCATAGAAGCCTAAAGACGTTTACCTGAGATTTCCTCTCTGCTCACCACCCCCAGAGGGGCAGCTGTGGCAGCTGGTAGTATCCATCAGTACTGTTTCTGGGAGAACATGACCTGCAAGGAGGACCCTTTAGATTTCATACCAACTCATCCATTTGAGATTCTTCCTCAAATAGCCTAAGATCATTGACCTTCTTGTATTGTTAAAAATCACATTCTCTTGATTCAGTATTCAGGCAAACCTGAGATACATATGGTTGTATATGTGTCTATGCAGAAGGAGAGATTGCTTCCCTTTTTTCCCTCCAAAATTCAAGGGCTGGTAAAGTCTTCACTTTGTGATACTTCCTGTTTTTCCTTCACTTTTGGAAAACGATGAAAATAAACATATATACAGAGTTACAAGGCTCGCTACTGTTGATAATTTTCCTGGAGTCTGTGAATGAAACTGGGTTGTTGTTTTCAAAAGGACAAATTAACTCTTAGATGTGTTATATGTATTAAGTAGTCTAGGAAAACTTATTGACCGCCATTTTGAAAAACAAAAAGTTCCATCCTAAATATGAGAGAACAATGAAGGAAGGGAGAACCAATACTTACAGAAACATGTGCTTGACATATTTATGTAGAAAATAAAACATGAGTAAGATGGAAATGGTATTCAAATAGAAAGTTTTCAAGGTAAACCTTAGGTCACATCAATATTAACTACATATTGATGTTTGAGTAAAGGGTTTTAAGACAGATCTGACTACATAAGGGAGAGAACTGTACTTAACTACAGAGATGCTGCTAAGTTTGTACTTTTTTGGGGAAGTAACCAAAACATACTTTCAGGTGAAAAGTGGGAAATCTGTATTCCAAAATACTGAGCTATACTATCTTGTGCCTTTCATTAACTTTACAATTAATTTGTGGAATTTCAGCTTTTCTTGTGAGATACTAATTGCTTAATTATTTTGAACATTTTTTCCTCATCTTTCTCAAATTGAAGACAATGTCTGCATTGTCTGAGGTGACTGGGTTTGAACTATTTGAACTCTTGCTTCCTATAAAGGCAAAGCTCAGGTTTCAGCCAGTCCCTACCCTGTATCTGAATTTTCTTGCCAACACAGCCAGAATGTGAACCAACACGTGAAGAGTGAAGATAATCTGGGTGTTTGGGCTTCAGTACAGACTCGTCTCCCAAGGTAACGTGACATTATAGATACAGTTCTGCCTTGCTTCACTCCGTAAATGGAAAGAATGGAATTGGACTCTCACACCAGGGAAACACCTAACGCGATAAAGGCAACGGTTCATTCTGAAAGCCGAACAATCAATTCTAATCCGTAGCTGTTTCTCACAAGTAGCTCTTTCATGCATGAATAATAATACTGAACTCCATGAATACTCAGGTGATTGGTTTCTGCAAGATAGCTAAGTGTTATTTTATTTCTTCTTTGTGATTCCTAGCCAAGATAGCAGACCATGTTGCTCAAGAACATAACTGAAAAATTCTAAAAACAATAGATGATGGGGGACCATCCCTCTGAATATAAAAGAAATAATTGCTTGTGTATTGACAAAGTACTCTGACTCTTGAGCATCTGCCTGTGTCCTGATATTGCACCACACATTCATGCCTATTCAAGTACTAAAAGAGTTAACTGCCCTTACCAGTAAATGTGTTCCTTCTTATTTGTAAGCCTCTTTGGCAATTCCAGTACTTATTAGAGAAGACTGATTTATCTGTAGCTTGGATTGCTTGCTTAAAAAGCACATTCTCTTCCTAAGCCAAAAATAATAAGATTGCATAGAGAAGCTTCTGCTGTCCCAGCTTTCTCTAGGACCTAAATCAGAGCATGACACAAGTGTGACTGCCATAGCTACTGCTACAGCAGTTATGAAAGTACATTCTTCAGGAATGTACCGTGGCATGCAATGGATATTGTCATACTTCTCTGCATTAATATCGATTTTAAGTTACCGTCATTTCTTTTATTGAAATTTTCACAGTGAAATAATGTATTAGATGTTAATATACTATCTGTCTCCAAGATGCTTGGGTAGCTGAACACAATATTAGTATTTCATTGACCTTATATATTTTTACTTTTGGGTTTATTTGTGACTTGTAATGGATTATTTTTTATTTATTTTTAATATTTAAACTGTAAATCTTGTTTGATATATTAGAGGACAAATAACCTATAGTGAAACTGATGGGGCTGTCCTTTTCGATTACAAAGACAAAAGAATCAATGGGATTCATTTCACACATTAAATGAGGTTGGTATTATTTAACACTACAATGAGGGACAATAATTGATGATAAATTACAGCTGAAGTCCTATTGGATTATACATTACTCATAATGGTGTTAATGATTAATTAAATTGTGTAGGAAGCTGCAATATATGATTTTTTCTCAACTCTGCATCAGCTACCGAACCATAAGATGAACATGTTAATCATGTTTTCATTTCTACTTCTATGAGGGGGGAAAAATCAAATAATGGATTTTATATTTTTCTACGCATTTATTTAGATAGGTTGTTACAGTTCTTGAATCATTTCTGCAATATGAAGAAAAAAAATTAGGAGAGAGGCCATAAGAAATCTCCTATCTTGAATGTCAAAATTACTATTTAAGGCAAGGAAAATACAGTTGAACTATGTATTTTAGTTTGTAGTGGACATAAAAAAAAGATATTTACAGCAACACTTTCTGTAGTGCTTTCACCCACCAGATACAAATGGATGCATCCCAGCAGTAAATGTATTATTATTATTATTATTATTCATCTATTTATTTTAATTTATGTATTTAATTGGGTGAAGATATGAGGCTTGATATTCATTTCTTAAGGATCCATTTAATACTTATCAGCTTTAGTCTTCTTACACAATCCAGTAGTTCCTCATGGTACACTTTGCCCTACCAGGAGACTTCAGTTCCTTCAACTAACTGGTTACAAACAACTAACAAGACCTCTGTAGCCCCTCTGGGTCTCTGGGAAGTGTTCATTTATAGCTCTGTCAACTAGGGCTGTTGTCCCAACACAAGTCTGAAGTGAGGCTCCAGTTGGTGTTGATTGGTCTTTAGCCAGGTGCTAAACTGTTTTGCTCCAGTGACCTGCTCAGTTCTTGTATAATGTGTAACTCTTTCCATCTCAGTGCTGGTGGCTGTCCTATTTCACTAGATATTTTCTTTGATATTGAAATGTCAGAGCCTGTAAAGGAGTCAGCCTCATTGCCGAGTGCTTGAAGGTGCAAGGACCTCCCTTGCTCATAGTGGTATGCAGCTTTTACAGCTATTTTGTGACTTCACGGCTCTTTTACAGGGAGGTAACACTGAGAATAGGATAATATATGCCAGATAACATCTCTCCTGCAATCCAGCACATTGTTTGCTGTTGAATGTGTTGAAAGGTGGGCTAATGAATACAGAGCAAATAATCAGACCAGTGTAGGCTGATTTAAGAATTAATTTGGAAAAGATACTAGATACCCTTTCGTGCTATGAAATGTAGTATCAGTGGGATTACTCAAAGTTTAAAGACAACAAAACAACAACAAAAAACACATCTTTTCATATGAATAAAGTTTTGCAAGGAGGTCTTATGTTATGCTGGAAGGTACTCCATTTTCTATTTCCTCTTTCCTCTAGGACAAAAGAAAGAATGCTAAATACTTAACTGGAAGATGCTTCCCAAGTGAAATACCTTTCACTGACTTTGTGAAGTGTTTATAATGTTGGGAAATAGTCTTAAAGATTTTATGCAGCTTTTGCAGTCCGTAGTCTCTTTTTTTCTTTTAGTGTTTCTCATATTGTGATGACAATACAGCAAACTGTCAGTCATGACTGGCTCATGGTCATCCTACTGTCAGTATATGTGTGGAGCACTGTGGAGATCTAATGGAGCAAGGGAAAAAAATAAGAAGGCAAGGTCATCCCTGTGTGACTTTGAAATGTCACTTAACCTTTTAAGCAGTAGCTGTCACAACTAGACTCAGCTAAGCTCATTCTCCTTTATTATGGGCAGAAAAAGATCCGTGAGTATTAAGTAACACTTCCACTTCTTGAAATTCTGTTTCTTGTAATTGAAATTCCCATCAGCTCCTAGTTCATACCAACATCAGAATTTTAAAACATTTTTCCCTTTTCCATTTAAAAGAAGAGTTTTCAACTTTCTTGTAGAGATTAACTTTGCAGAGGAAAGCTTAAAATCTTCAAGAGAATGCATTTCAAAATCATAATCAGGAAAATAATTAAGTTATTTAAAATAAAATACATTATCTGAACTGTAGTTTAAAATCTTGTGTTTGTTGACGGTATATTATACTTTACAGACTAATTATGATGAGATTTATGATCCTTTTGAAAGACAAGGAAACATTTAATACAAAAATTACACATTTTTTCATAAGAAATGTAGGAAGTGTTTAGCTTCTACATATTGTAAAATAATTTTGAAAGCCCAAAACTTACTGAAAAGAAATATCAAATTCTATTATTCCACTTAAATGAGAATAAGCTTAAGAAAGGTTAATTGCACTGTTCTGACTCCAGGTTGCCTATCATCATGTTGACAGAATGTTTTCTCCAGTGTTGGAACAACGATAGAACATAGCAATGACGGTATGAATTGAATAGTCAGTTTTCTTGTAGATGCATGCACTTGCAAAAACAAATCATTGGGATTCCCAAGTTGTGACAATGTAAGGAAGTTATGATTAGAAAAAAAAAAAAAAAAATGAGAAGAAAGGGTTTTAAATGTTTAAGTCTATTTCATTGACATGAAATACAGAACAAATTGTAGTTAATAACCTCCTTTTAAAATTATTTCTAATTAGTAAGACATTTTGGCAGGTCTGCTTTCCTACCCTTTTTTTTTTTTTTTTTTTTTTTTTTTTGACAGACTACTCTCATAATGATTACAAAAGAAAAGGCAAAGCATCTAGGTCATCTAATCTGCAATTAACTCCATTAATTTGCTGGAAGAATAAAAAAGATCAATGTAAAATGTTTCTCGTTACTTGGTTCATCAGAATTTTACCTGGTTCATCAGAATTACTGTTAAGACTAGAACTTCAACAGATATTTATTCTGCTAAAGGTGCATCACTGTAAGGCACAACACTTCCTTCTGTAAAATGAAATAAAAAATATAAGCATTTTCTGATCATATGTTAGTGCATACAGTAAAGTGAAGAGTTAAATCCAATTCAGTGACATGTCACCAGCCTCAGAGAATTTAGTACAGGTGAGAGATTTCTCCTGTAATTATACATATATGTGACCCCCCCCAAAAAAAAGAAAAAAAAAAAATCTACAGGAAAATCTACTTAACTGCTGCAGAAATCTTTTATGATGTACATTAACTTTTGTTGTTCTGTGTTTATAGAATTATTTCAAATTTGCAGTGGTGGAAATAATTCTTATTCCAAATTCCGTATGATCAATGTAACTCGGAGACCACAATTACAAGTGGAAAATAAGTAAGAAAACAACTACAACAACAAAAAACCACACATATTTGCATTAATTATAGTAAAACTTCTTCATTAATCCTTCTGACTGTCAGCTTGCCTCTTGTCCTATATCCTTGGGAAGTAAATTATACAGATGTGATCTGTAAATTATATAGATGTGAATTACACATCTGTGATGGCCATGCCATCTATGTTTTGTTTCTAATGTTCAGTTCTAGTTAGTGAATGAAGACCAAGAGACCCCTTCTGTTTATGATGACATAGGTGCAGACATCTGTCACATAGAGGAAAGCAGTTTGTCACTTAAGGATATGCTTAAATAATTTGGAACTTTTTCAATTAAAAGCAACACATTGAATGTCCATGGCACCATGTGTATCTGCCCAGTGCACTGATGTAGCATCCTTGAGGTGTGAAATCCCATGTAATTGCAGCATGCTGAAGGGGTTGTACCTTGATTTTAGAAACCTTCAGGGTAATGCCTTTGCCTAAAATGTGGTTATTGGGAATCAGATGCCCAGGTACCAAAGCCATAAGTACTTGCATGTCAGCTTTTATGTTCTAATAGGAACTGCCAAGGCAGGCTGTAAAACTTGCCATTTCCAATTATTTTCTTCATTCACCACAAACACTTTTGTCTCCACCAGTGTTCAAACCCAAACTCCACTTCTGTTTTTCCTGAAGTATGATTTTTCTCAACTCATTTACTTTACACCGTTCATCAGTCCATCATTCCCAGCATTATCTAGCAAGCCTAGTAAGAATCAAGCTCACCCAGAAGAAATGACTGGCAACTGTTGCAAGACAAAAAAAACAAAACAACAAAACAAAACAAAACAAAACAAACAAAAAAACACCAATTCCTCATGCCATGAAGTTTTGAAGTTTTCAACTTCTAAAGGTGGGAAAACACCTGTAAGAAACACTATCTTTGGGCAGATATTTGGATTAGAAACTAGGGAGTAAAAGTAAATCATGATTTTTAAGACACTAGATTTTTAAGTGTCTGTTTCTAAATGACAACTGTGTAGCTACAGATAAGTAAAAATTTTGTTTTCAGTGAGATGAATTCTTACATCTCTAGAGCTCTTCTAGATAATTTATTTTTTCTCCCCAGAAATTGTTTCAAAAAATGAAGCCCTAATATATGCTTGTGCAAATACATATTGCTTTGAAGATCTCTGCCAGAAAGTGTGTGGCACTCTTCTTTTTTTTTTTTTTTTTTTTTTTTTTAAGTTTCCTTTCTGCTATTTATATATTCATCCAAGGCATAGAAGCAATACCAAGCAAAAATGGTAAATATTTGAAGACATACCTGAAATTTGGCCACTGAATACCAAAAAAAATGTTTTGTGAATGTGTGCAATTCATAAAGCAAAGAAAAAGAATGTTTGCAACATAACTTACATAAACAATACCAGTTTACACAGAATTAACTGAACCTTAAATGGGAAAAATCATTAGGCAAAAACTTCTGTACACGTAAACACATACGCAAACATAGAGGAGAAGAGATGCAAATACTAAATGGAAGTGCATCTCTGCCAGTCTCTCAAACAATCTCAACAACAGTAACAAAATCCTAGCTGAAGGTCATTAACATATTAATTGCTGCTTGCCTTTAAAAAATATATATTTCATTTACTAGGCATTGCTGAATAGGGATCATGGATTCTGGCCACAAATTTCAACACACGTTTCTATTTTTCCTCCACCTCTGTATGACACATTTTTTTTATCAGCACTGGAACATATTCCAGTGAGCTTGAAGCAGCCTGACAACAAACAGGCAGGTTGAATAAATAGATGCTGTGTTCCTGGGGGTCTACGTTTGCCTGACTCCTTCTCTTTTCTTATCTCCCCATCCCTATTCCTCTCCCTCTCTTCTTCTCATTTCCCTGTTCTGTCAGCTGCTGTAGAATTCTATTTTTAATGTACTGTGTGAAGTATGTGCAGGACTGTGTGTGTGGGCAGGCTGTGTGTAATCATTCTTCATTTTTCTTGTAGTGCACATCACAATAACAAAAACAATAATACTTAAATATTTTTAACACGGTTATTTTACATGCACAAAATTTGTAAGTATTGTGCTGCCTGATACTGTATTCCTTTAGTATCAAATTGACTTCAGTGTATGTGACATTAGTAAACTAGGCAGTTGTGCCTTGGCTTTGTTGTGGATTGGTCCTTTGATCACATTATGCCTTAAGGAGCCTATTTGCCAGCAAATAGGAGTTGCCCCTCTGACCTTAAAGAAGAATATTGTCTCTTTCCACTGCAGTAATGACTTCTTTTTCCCACATGGGAAAAAGGATGGAGTTTAGGAACTGTGATTTTAGTAGATTATACTGACAGTCAGTAGCTCTCCAGTGCATATGCTACAGTTTTGCTGCTTGTAGTTGCATTTTTTTCTCTTTGGGTGAATTAAAACTGAGTTTAGGTTTCTGTTTGTTGTGGTATATATTCATAGCTTATAAAGCTGTGGATGTGACCATGAGAAGAATTTTCAATTTGTTTCTATTTAGTTCCCTGCTCACATCAGGACCTTTCACAATTCATGTAGTGTGTCTTGTATCTGGAACTGAATAACTCACTGGCAAAGACCTGTATTCTTAATTACAAGAAGTTTCTGCCCTATCCATCAGGATGAATGGAAGGCAAGATGACATCCACAGCATAGAAATACATTAAATATCAAAGTCTTTTTGTACAGCATGGCTAAGTACAGACTCAGAAACAAGGCATAAACTTTCAGTCTGTTTAGTCGCTTGCTTTGGCCCAAAGCCTGCAGAAGTGATTTAAGAGTGATATTTGAGAGATATTTGGTGCTGATCCCTTCCCAGGCTTGAGGTCCCCAGACTGGGGCAATCAGACTACCCTTCAAGCTGTTACATGTCATTGCTCCTACAAAGGTTCCTGATCCTTGGCCCAAGTGTGCACATGAGCGTGAGGATGGTAGGACAACCTGAGCTCAGAGCCGAATTTGGCTGATGGCAGTGACAGGCTGAAGTTGACTAACTAAAGTGACCTGTAGAATTTCCCCCTTGCTGACTTACAAACCAAATATGTTACAGTCATGTGGCACAATAGTTGCTACCCTCATCTGTCTATCCTCATGAAGCTGAACAAGCCTCATGCTGTTTCAGTAGTTAAACAGCTACTGAACTGCTCACCGTACAATTTTATATTGAAACACTAGTCTATAGATTATGACATCTATGATCTGATTATTTTTTCTATTTGGGCATCAGGCAGAAAAGATGGATGAAGACCACAGCAAATAAACTGATAAACTTCCTTGTGGTAACCCGTCTTCACTCATAAATACAATTCCTTGGCTTTTTCTTGTCCAGGGTTGACTAATGACTCAAAAAACGCACTTCTGCTTTCTGTGGATTAACTAGTCCAGTATATCCCTGAGCTATATGTTGTAATGTAATTTCTATAGAGCACAAAGATTAATTTCAGTGCTAGTTACATTTCATAATGAACTCTTAGAAAGTGCAGTTTTGACATCTCTGACTTTTGTAATGTATCAGTTCAAGACCTCATTTGTCTTAACTATATGGTATGTGATAGTTTGAGAGAGATCTTGTCCTTCTTAACGATTATGCTTTTATCGCTTTACTGTCTTCTTTACCATTTTATCTTCTGTATTCTCTAAGTTATATTGAAAACCAGCATTTTATTTTATTTTATTTTATTTTATTTTATTTTATTTTATTTTATTTTATTTTATTTTTATTTTTCTACAAGATAATTACATCTATAGGATATTTCCAAGACTCTTATTTCACTTTTTGGGCATTGTATAAAGTATTTTGTAACATCTATGATTTTTTCAGGACTGGTTGTATCAATCCACCTGAAGTCTCTGTTTATAATCCACTGAGGACTATCAGGCATATGTGTTTATTCTTCCTTTTGTTTCTGGAGAAATATTCTTAATTATTTGCTCTAGAACAGACATTGAAAAGTATTAGTTAGGGACATTTTTATTTATTTTTCTGCTAGCTTTGCTATGAGAATTAGTCCTCTTAAGTCTCACATCTTAATCATGTATAAGGGTTAAATTTTGTAATTTCTACTTTAATATAGTAGAATTCTTAATGAAAAAAGAAACAAACAATAAAAAACACTTCAAAGATAGTAGAATTCTTAATGAAAAAAGAAACAAACAATAAAAAACACTTCAAAGATAATATTTAATATAGGAATAGGAATTTTTATTTTATTTATTTTTTATTTTCATTTTTTGTAGTATGCTCTTCATTGTAAACCTCACTAAATTAGAATTAGCATTTGTTTTAGGCACAAAGAGACTACAACACATTCTTCTGTATTAAATTAGTTGGAGGAGGAGGATATCAGTAACAAGAACCATGTATGAGGTTTTTGGTTTCTGCTGGAAAAATAGTTTAGAAAAAATAGTAAATCAGATTGAAATTTAAGTAAATAATTTGCTTTTAAGAATTTATTGGTAAACAAAGCTAAAGACATGAGATTCATTATGATAAATTACTTCAGTATTAACTTGCCCTTAATTAGAAATAGAAAATATAGAAAATTTCAAGAGGATGATCTAGTGTAATATGTCTAAATTTTTTTTTTTTTAAATTGCACCTTTTTTCCTTAGAGCAGTAATGACAAAATAATAATAATAATAATAATAATAATAATAAAAATGTGGTACTGTGTTAAAATAAGAGAAAACTACTTTGGTAATCTACTATACTATAATAGTATAGTATATCTTTCATCTGTCTGATTCTTTAAGGAATACAGAGAATTATGCAGAGAATTAATTAATATGGAACCATTCAGTTAAACATTGTGTAATAAATTTCATCACACAAGTTTTAAGTGCTTGGGATTCTTTATTGGATCTTTCTAAAATTTCTAAAATGTAGGGATTACATTCTGATTCTTAAACATTATTTATGAAGGCAAGTTTATGTTTCCTCCTTGGAGGTAGGAATATTGTACTTTAGGCTTTTAATATCATGTAATATTTTGATATTAAAACTTAAACAGTAGCTAGAACTTTCATCACAATCTTATTTTTCTAGAAGGTATAATTTCTGAGCAGAGCTGTAGTTCACATCTTTCTTCAGTCATTTGATTTGAGAAAGATATTTTTTTCTCATCTTTTTCTAAATCTATGAAAACCAATGAAAAAATTTCCATTGACCTCAACATGGCTAAATCACCTTTAATGGTGATTCCCTTATTCTAAGGGTATTTTTGTGTCTGCGAACTATATAATTAGTTCATATTCTTCAAAGCTTTGCATCATATTGATAGTAAATCTTCTGCTTTCAAAATATGTCTAATGTTTTTTAAACAAGAGAAAGATGAAACAACATTTCATTCAACAGAAAAGTAACTCAAATCTGGTTCCATGGTGCTGGAAGTTTGACGTGTCTTAGTTTGTATCATTCTCTTTGAAAATCAGATTTTATTTTGACTCTCCGATATCCTTAATTTAGAGAAAGAGAGAGTGAGAATAAACAATTTCAAATAGTATTCTTTTTTTTTTTTTTTTTTTAGCAAGTTGAATAGTTTTGACATTGTACGGGGTAGAAACAACTTAAAATACCGCATGTGAACATTTTGTGATATTTAATTCCTACTACCTTATCTAAAAAAATCATTAGAGTTTTATTATGTGCCTGAGAACCATAAGATATCCTCAAATCTCCTCTGCAGATCTCTGACATCTGGTTTTATTTTTGTGTTTATGGGGCTAGAAGCAGCCCCCACTGAAGACTTGCTGCTGTGTTCCCATTCTTCAGAAGAAGGTGGGTGACCCAACCTCCACTTTGTGTCCAGAGCAAAAATGAACAGACTTAGTCCAAAATAATATTATTCAGCATATATGATATTCTGTAAAATTAACACTGGAGATATTTGTTGTAAGACCTAATTTGGAATTAGTGTTAGCTGCAGTAACATACCTTGTCTGATACGTACTGAATGTACGTATCTAATACCTTTACACTTAAAATAAATAAATAAATAAAATGTTCAAGCTTTGCAAATGTTATCTATGCTAACTGGTAATTATCTTGTATCTTAGTTAAGCTGAATCTCCAAAATCTGTAATAAGATAAATTAAATGTAACACATTTATTTATTTTTAAAGAACAAAGAAGCAAGCAAATCATGTACATGTTTTTCAGAACAAAATGTACAGTGAGGCCATAGGTTTAGTGATGATAAACTTTACTAATGTTGAAACTTTGGGACTGTCGTTTTGTATAACATACAATAGAGATTTTGTAAAGGCTGTAGTAAATTTAATGTAATCTTGCTCTGGTCTAGTGATTGAAGTATATTGTATATGTGTATACATATGTGCATTTTGGCATATTTGTCAAGACCCATGACAAATCCATTATGTTGGAGTTTTAAATAAATAATACTGCTTTTAAAAGTTTCTTGTAAACAAAACTATATGCATTAGATACATCATTGTAAATTACTTCAGTTTTATATTGTCTTTAATTATAGACTATTACAATTATAGCTGTATAGACTATTTCAGAAACATATTCTGATGTAATACGTCTAACAGAACTTTATTTAAAAGAATTCCTATAAAAAGAATGTTAAACCATAAGTTTTACATTATGGATTTCAGGCAAACCAAATGCCCCCAGATAAACAGTTTTTGAGCAGATGAGTCTTCAGGTATTTAATTCCTACAAAGAAACAAGCAAACAAACAAACAAAACAAACAAACAAAAAAACCACAACCTTCTCTGACTTCAGCCTTTTATGTTTTTTTTTTTTTTTTTTTTTTTAATCTTCTTGCAAATTGAGAAGAGGTGTTCTGAAAGCAGTGGCAAACACACTGCAACTGATCTCTCTGGAGTGCAGATTACTTTTTTATGTGAGGAACTTGGCTAGAAAGTCATTTTAAGTTTCTTGGCTCTCAGACCTCACGTTTCCTATCCTGTTCTTGCCAAAGACTAGTTGGAATAGTTTATCAGCTTCACAGCTACCAGCCATGTGCCTGCAAGAATTTGAAGGGGAAAAAAAAAAAAAAAAAAAAAGTATTTTCTACTTTTTTTTTCTTTCCTTTTTGATGTACGTTTTTATTTTTAGCAGTACAACTTTTCTTCATTAATTCATTAATCCTTCTTACTCTTTCACTTTTAATATTCTACCTTATGACCCTCTCCCATTCCTTTCTCTGTGCTTCAAGGACTACCATGCTCTTGATGTTCTTCTGCTTTTTTTTTTTTTTTTTTTTTTTTTTTTTTCTTTCCTTGCATGAGGATTTGGGGAAATTCTTAAGGAAGAATACAAGAGAATCTTAATGTTCTCCTGTCATGTCAGAAGCTGAAATATTGCATGGAGTACTATTTCAAGACTGAAAACTGGGAGTGTGGTTTTAAAGAAACCATCTGCTGAGGCAGACACACATAATAAAAGATTTGTCTAACAAAGCTATTCATATGCACTCTAGAAAATTAAAAAACTTTACCTGTCCCTTTCAAGAATGATGAAAAGATTATTTTGTAAAAATTAGTGGAAAAGAGTGATTATTACCAAAAGCATAGGTTCCAATTTGACAAGTCATGTAATTTGGCTATGCCTAACTTAGTCTTTTATTCATGCAATGAAATGAGTTGTGGGTTGCCAATAAAAATGAAATTTGTGATATAATTATAAAATTCTGATGCAGAACTTCACAAATTAATTCAAGAACAAATATTCATTCATTAACTTATGTTGGTTCGTGTTCAAAAGTGTGTATGCTTCTATATTGGAACAAATTTTATCCCAGAGGTCTAAATCAGTACTTTTGCAAATAATAATCAGTTATTCAGTGTTGCACAAGACAAAAATATTCTAATGTTTTAGGGATATGTTTAAGGAATGTTTACAGATCTGGGGAATCCTGACCTTTGGAATTTGAATCAATAGAGCCAATTCTGCAGCAAATTTTGAAAATATACTCCAAAACTTCCATATTTCAGCATGTTGATACACTGAAGTACATATAATTGAAGTATGAATAATGATTTAATAACATCTACAGTCACTTGCTGCAGACTTCATTTCAGCTGGCTACGTATTTGGTTCCAAATATTTTTACATTTTTGTATTATTTAAATCCAATACAAATGAAAATTATCTTTTGTTCATGTTAAAATTATTTAAAATCCATCTGGATATATTGGTGCAATTATTAGTATTTTCTTTCACAGCAGTTGATACAGTGACATGTATGGTCTTAATTTTTTTTAAACAACACATAAAAGGGTGTTGTTAAAACAACAACAACAACAACAATAAAAAGCCTTCAAAAGTGATCGCTTTCCAGACTTTATTTGGGGTTAACTTTAAAGGGGCAATGTGATGATCCTTAGTTGGTCATGAAATAAAGTTCAAACATTTCCCTATACCTGCAAATTTAATAGACTATTTCATTAGTCTGTTATGCACTGAGTAAGCTGTCCTTTGGTTAACACTCATGTTGTTTTGGAGAAAAATTAAGTTCCTTCTTCCTTACTTCACCTTTCATTTTTTTCCCTCTTTTTCTATTATTTTCTAAACTATGACAAAGCAAGTTACAGTTCTTATAGTCTGATCTACACAGCATTACATAACAAGCACAGTAGGCATGGTAATATATGAAGAAATTGGCATGTTACATCTCAGAATCATGAATTCAAAATATATTGCATTCTAAACAAATCAAGCAGGAATGTGGGCTACAAATATAAAGTTGCTCTAGGGACTTCTATGTATACATTGCACGATTTTCTATATGCTAACACTTTATATTCAGTAAATGAATCTAAATGAAACTACCAACATATGTTGTTGTGGTGGTTTGACCGTATTAGGCAACTGAACACCACAACCGCTCTCTCACTCCCCCTCCTCAGATGAGGAGGGGAAGAAGTAAAGGGAAAAAAACAACTCACGGGTTGAGATAAGGATAATTTTAATAAAGAGAGAAATATATTATCAAGGAAATATTATATTAATTAAACAATTATTAACAATATTATTATTATTAACAATATTATTATTAATTAAACAATTCAACTAAAGGGAGGAAAGGGAAAAGGGGAAGAGGAAGGGGGAAAGGGAATAACAAAACAAGTAAAGGCTATGTGGAAATGCAGAGGGGAAAAAAAAAAAATTACTCTCTACTTCCCACAAATAAGCGATGCTTGACCACGTCCTTGAAGCAGGGCCTCAATGCACGTAGCCGGTGTTCGGAGAGGAGGACAGACGTTTTCGCAACGAGAGCCCACCCCACCCCTCTTCCTCCTTTTCCCACCTTTTATTGCTGAGTGTGACATCATATGGTATGGAATATCCCTTTGGTTGGTTTGGGTCAGCTGCCCTGGTGATGTTTCTCACTTTTTGCCCACCCCCTAGGAGGGCTAGAGAAAGTCCTGATGCTGTGCCAGCACTGCTCAGCAGCAGACACAACACCAATGTGATACCACTGCTGTTTTAGCTACAAGTGCAGAGCATAGCACTGTATGGGCTGCTGCAGGGAAAGTTACCATCCCAGCTAGACCCAGTACAGTTGTAAGCAGAGAATTATGTCATGTCATGTTAAGGCTAATAGGGTAAATTATGGATAAATGGTAATGGCTCCACAGGTGGTCTTACATTGCACATTACGAAGTATAGCAGCTAGTTAGAGGAAAAGCTATCACCTTACAAAACAAAATGTTAGGTATTTTCTTCATTTTAGTCTCCATCTATTTGTTTACTATAAACAAATACTAAATACATATTGTAGTAAATATTATGGATACATATATTTCTGAGGATATATATATATGTATCCATGAAAAAGACTTGAACTGCTCCAAAGAGATAATTGTGTGGCATCAATCACATTAAGAGAGGAAAAGAAGGATTTTTAAAGAACCTGTAGAAAGTTAGAATGAAGGGAAGGTATTTATTAATTCAATTGAAAACAAATCTTTCTGTAGAAAGATTATTTATATGTATACTCTGATAAACTCATCAACTTTATGTTAAATGAGTGCATTTTAAGTAAACTGCATTGGCGCAACTGATGTTATGTGGAGAAGGAGAGGTGAAGGAGAAAATGAGAAAGAAGATGAAGATGAGAGAGTGTAAGCAAGGGTTAGCAAAGGGAAGAGCTCAGTGCTGTTTTGACAGAGTGCTCTCCCCTCTTTCCTGATTTCCAGATGTCATAGGGATTTGCATGGGATCAAAATCTGCCCTGAGGTTTGTGAACCAAGTGCTTTTGATTTATGCGGACATTTTTTTTACATCAGAGTTTACTGTGACTTCTCTTTGACTGATTTTTTTTTTTTTTTTTAATTGAATTAATTCACAAAACCCTACTGCGTAGCAAAGCTAATGATAGGTCTTGGAAGGTGATGGGAGAAAAAACACTTTGAGTAAGAGAGTCCAAAGCCACTGTGAATGTTGAAAGTGTAAAGTGTTCCTGCACAGCAAGGTTGAGATTCATTTATACAGTGTATATTGAGCATATCTAAAATCCAAAAACTTCTTTTGATCCAGCCCTCTGGGTTTGTATTAAGTGTTTGGAACCAAATTAGAGCACTCAGCAGTTGAAAGAAGGAAACACGGAGTGGAAGTCAGTCAGGAACTCGATAAGCTGCTTCCTGAGCTCACGAAAAAGTGGTTTTGGGCTTTTTGTGGTAGGAGCTTCTATCATACCTCTGAATCACAGAATCACAGAATCACAGAATTTTCCAGGTTGGAAGAGACCTCAAGGTCATCGAGTCCAACCTCCAACCTAACGCTAACAGCCCACCACTAAACCATATCCCTAAGCTCTACATCTAAGCGTCTTTTGAAGACTTCCAGGGATGGTGACTCCACCACTTCCCTGGGCAGCCTGTTCCAGTGCCTCACAACCCTTTCAGTGAAGAAGTTCTTCCTAACATCTAACCTAAAACTCCCCTGGCTCAACTTAAACCCATTCCCCCTCGTCCTGTCACCAGGCACGTGGGAGAACAGGCCAACCCCCACCTCGCTACAGCCTCCTTTGAGGTACCTGTAGAGAGCGATAAGGTCGCCCCTGAGCCTCCTCTTCTCCAGGCTGAACAAGCCCAGCTCCCTCAGCCGCTCCTCATAGGACTTGTTCTCCAGGCCCCTCACCAGCTTCGTTGCCCTTCTCTGCACCCGCTCAAGCACCTCCATGTCCTTCTTGTAGCGAGGGGCCCAAAACTGAACACAGTACTCGAGGTGCGGCCTCACCAGAGCTGAGTACAGGGGGACGATCACCTCCCTAGCCCTGCTGGTCACGCTGTTCCTGATACAAGCCAGGATGCCGTTGGCCTTCTTGGCCACCTGAGCACACTGCTGGCTCATATTCAGCCGACTATCCACCAGCACTCCCAGGTCCTTCTCTGCCTGGCAGCTTTCCAACCATTCCTCTCCCAGCCTGTAGCTCTGCTTGGGGTTATTGCGCCCCAGGTGCAGGACCCGACACTTGGCCTTGTTAAACTTCATGCAGTTGACCTCAGCCCATCGGTGCAGCCTATCCAGATCCTCCTGCAGAGCCTTCCTACCCTCAAGCAGATCGACACACGCACCTAACTTGGTGTCATCTGCAAATGGTGTCTTGCTGACACTGTGTCAGCCTGCAGCCTGTGAGGGCGTACACCAGGCCCAAGGGCTACCACTCACATTTTGCACTTGCTCACCTCCTTCGTTGCACTCTTGGTCTTTATTTTTGCTAACATAAAATATTGAGTTTGAGAAAATTGTGGTGCATTATTTGCAAGGCAGAGGCAGGCTGTCACACTGCTTACTTGTACAGGCTTCATTTTTAGAGACTATGATTTCCTTATTAACTCTTCAGTGCAGAGCAGAATGAATAAGTTTAGAGCATGAATTTGACTTCTGCTTTCTAAACATTCTATATTGTAAGTTGATCTGATGCCAGTCCTTAGTAGTAATGTAATTATTATAACTAAAAATTTAGTGTATAATCTGTTAAATCACATTTCTGTGACTGCTAATATTTTTAAGATTCTGATTAAAACACAAAGAGGAGAAAGTTTTTGCATATATATATATGTGTATTTAATTTGCCTCATGACTTTGAAACTGTTGTATCAACTGGCCTGCCTGAAAAAGTCATGTTAAGAATTTTCATCTTTAAAATTGCTTTGAGTGCACCTAGCATAGTTGTCAACAGAGCATAAATCTGCAAAATGCATCAGACAACAAGACCACATGTAAGTGAGAAGCAAATGTGTTAACTTAGCTACCATGGAAAACCAGACGATCAAAAAAAGATTATGCTTAATAATAAGAGAAAAATTTTCTCTGGCAACAAATGCAGGCACTGAAACCATTTTGCAGCATTCAGGATGCATTCATTTTTAGGGATTTATGGGTGATAACTCCAAAAGATGATAGTCATCATTCCCATCTTATGATTGGAATCAGTCTCTCATCTCTTCTTACAGTTAATTTCCATTTTATTTTGATGATTATTAGTTATTTTTCCACTAGACATAGTAAACCTATCTTATCTGTAAAAAAAAAAAAAAAGAAAAAGAAAAAAAAAAACTCCCTGCTGTCAAGTTATGTTACTATAGAGTTTTGTGTCTAAAGATTTATCTTTTTTTGTGCCATGTTTCATCATTAGGGAGGAGAATTTGGTTATTAAATCTGTTACCATTTTTGTTAAAATATCTTTCACTGAAATGTATAGTTTTTATTCCCATAACAAACATGTGCATTTTACAGTTGTTCCATTGTTTTTCAAAAAAAAAAAAAAAAGTCAGGATTAAATGTCTCCGAGATGTGATTTGATAATCTTTAAAATAGAAACTTGGATTTTTCCTGGTTATTTTCACATGGGTATTTTTAATGATTTCCCAGAATAATGCTTGTCTTTGTGATAGATAAAAATGATAACATATCCACATCTTAAGGAATCCTTGTGCTTACATATACATTTCTTCTAATGGATGACAGAAATCTCTGTGCATTACTTCAATCAGCGCTTATATTGGAAGCACAACACCAAATAATATGAGAGAAGTATTGATTTTATTACTGAAGTTATTGAGTTATTAATTACAATTTGCTCACATACTTAAGAATGTTAATTATCCCAAATCTTAGTTACTGTGATTTCATTCTAAACACCTATATATATTATACTGGTGATTTTCTAGATTAAAAATTGTGGAACTAATTAAAAACACATACTTCTGTCATTGGATGATTTCCATGAACACATCTGTGTATGGTAATACTATATGAAATACAAAATGCTACACACTGCCCTGACTCTGCTAAGAAAGTATTTTTATTTTGTTATATAAATAAAAGCCAGGCACAGTGGCATATGTTCTGAGTATCTATATATCATAACTCATAGAAAAAAAATACTTGCATTATATTTCACTTGAATGTAGAGTTAGCATGAGATTTTAGATAGTAGTTTTAGCCCCATGCTCTTTAATGACGTATCGTATAGTGGAGGACATTTTTATTTCCATACAGCTATTAAGGATATGACATTTTTAATTCCATCAGCTCAGGGCTTAAATTAGAATTTAAGGTAAATGTTTTCATTTAGTTTATTGATTCTGTTCCAATTTAGGAGATTACCCCATGGCTCTAATTCACCCAAAGAATCTCACTGGGGAGATTTTCAAAGGCACAAATACAAGTCAGACCACTAACTTTCATTGACTGCTGAAAATTGTATTACTGCCTTCTCTCTGGATATACAGCAACCCAGTTCCCATTGTTCTCTTAATAGGAATGAGCATCCATCTTTCTCAAGGAGGCTTTGAAAATGATGATCAAAGCAGAGGAGGCCAGATGCTCACAGTTTACTGTAGCTCTACTACGGTCAGTTAATTATTTGCGCCATTTGGGACACATGCCATATCATTACTAAAATGATTATAAGTTACTTAGTCTCCTAATAACAAAAATCACCATTAAAGAAATAAGTTCTCTCACATAAAATGGAAAAAGCAGGAACTTTTTTTTTAAAAAAAAAATCAGTTCATTAACACCAATGCCATTGCCTGTTGAAGTCGTCCTTCAGATAGTACTTCTTTTTATTAGGCTGTGAGGTGTTGACCTTCGTTCATGTTTTGATCAATATGGAAGCACTACAGTGAAAATACCCTCACCCACTTGGATAAAGATAGTATAATGCCTTCACTGCATTGCAATTTAGGTTGGAGTAATGTTGTCAGATGCAGAAAAAAAACGCATCCAGGCTTTTCTACTTGGTTTTATAAATTTTGTCATAGTTCCTCTTCTCTGTCCATCTGCCAAAACAATTCCCCATGCTTCTGGTGCCACTCAGCCCAGGAAAAATTAGCTGTTTTTGTTTTCCAGTGTCATGCCCCACTCAGCTTGAATGTGTAGAAAGTAATTTATTTTCTTAAATGAGCAGAATGAATACAAGGAATGTCTCCATCTTCTGGAAGAAATACAAACACATTTTTAATATATTTTGTAGATTGCCTCTAGTTTCTAGCTTTTTGAGCTGAAAAGTACAGCAGGGTCAGCATACAAGGTATGTCACATTTTTTATCTCATGTGATCTACTCTGAAAGTTGCTGAGATAACACCACCCTTACATTGATCTTCCATCACTGTAGGTCACTAATGTTGGCACAGTTCTCAGGCCAACCTCTCCTTTACACCGCTTCCTTACAGGGTCTCAGCACTGAATAGGTGAATTGGTTAATTATAGGTACAAAAGGAGGCGAGGAACAGTAGGTGAAGGCTATACTGGAAAAAAGATGGGAGGACACAGAGACAGAGAATGAAGAAGCCAGAGCTAGATGGGAAGGCAAATAAGATTTCAGTAAAGAGCAATTAACAAAAATGGAAGAAAAAAAAAGAAATTATGAATAATAAAGAAAAATAACAAGACCTTTGTCTTTCATCTTACAATCATAAATTGTCCAGATCTTCTCTGAATACTTTCTTGAAACCTACTAACATTATATTTTAAGTGTGTGAGAAAAAGTAAATATAGAAATGCAAATTAGTCCTGACAGATTAGCCTAACAATCATTTTTTGAAAAACAGGACAACCAGTTTAGCAGTTTATTTTGAGAGCCAAGAAGGATGGCATATTTTTACATTAAACAGTATTCATTTTGGTCCTCTTGTATTTATTTTTGTATGAACATATCCTTAAAATTTTCCACCACTCCATAAACGCTTCTACATTTGGCTGAATTAATAGGATAAGGATTACCAGTTTGTTAGAACAGATAATGATAAATTGCTTGCATACATTAAATGTGTTTGGGACATGTTTAATCCATAAATTTGATGTTAAAAGCACCAATGTTATATTATAAAATTTTACTATCAACACGGACCAGGAAGCATTCTTGCAGAAGTCTCATGCAGCTAGCAAAAAACACTGGGTATGCTGAAATAACAATTCATATATAACTGTGTAGATCTGTTAGTTGTGCAGTCACACATAAAGATAATAATAATATATTATGTAAATATAATAATAATCATTATAAGAAGACAAGCTGTGACTGCTGCTTTGGGGTCAAAACAGTAAGAGACAGAGTGCCTTTAAAAGACAGCAGTGCTGTATTATAATACAAGATCCTGAAAGCTCTTGAGATGTACTTATTTATTTATTTATTTATTTACTTATTTATTTATTTACTTATTTATTTCTGAAATGAGGATTTAGTGCCAGACCTAGAATAAGATATTGAGATGCGATGCTTTAGTGAAAGTCGTGCTTCCTTTACAAATGCTGTGTTGGTATTCAGAGTCAGATGGTACTTTTTTCTTTGAAGTCATTTATTTTTGATGTCAATTTTTGTTGCATACTGCCTAGAACCTATTTGTGGCTCTAGAAGGAGGAGGCACGGGTAGGAACTTGACTTGGTAACCTATGGGAGCATCAGCATCACATCAGCATCACATCAGCATCAGCACCACATCCTGGCTCAGCTTGGCTAGCATGGGAGTGCTCTGCTCTTTTGGTCCTTACCCATTTGGCAGTTTCTTTAGGTTTTGATTGATTACTTGCTGTTGTGCTTTTTTGTTTGTTTATTCATTTTGGTAGTGGGTTGTTGTTGTGTCTGTAAATGTATAAGCTGACACATTTACATTTAGTGTCCGTAAATGTATAAACTGTCCAAGTATGCTGTGGTATAAAGGTGAGGTTAGCCACCTGCAGCTCAAATAGCAGCCCTCAAGAAACATTTCCTCATGTAGACTTCAGACAGTTGCAAAGGCTCAGATGTCTCAGCTGTTTAGGAAGGCTGTTTAGTTTTTTTTGTTGTTGTTGTTGTTGTTGTTTTTTTCCTGAATGCAAATTTAGACATCTCTCATAGGAACTTATTTTGCATTCTTAACAACAACAACAAAAACACTTATCTATTGCATGTTTATGAATTAGTTTTTCTTTCATTTACTTCCTGAGGGATTTAAAGTGTCTGTTGCAAACAAAGAGAGAATAAATTATGTATAATGAGATAAGAAAAAAATGCAGTCATAATTCTTGCTTTTCTCACACTAGTTAGGCCAATAATGTGGAATTTCTTGTAAAATACACAGTAGTTGCTGACCTAGCCTTTCAGACATTGTCTAATGCCTATTCTTCTGCAGCCAGATGGAAAAAAATAAGTCAGATGCTATTCTTTGATCTCTATATGTGTTTTGAAGTCTCTTTTATAGTAGACAGCCTCATACTCCTTTAAAAAAAATGTGTGTTACCTTGAGGGCATGAGGATAGATTGCAAACATCGCAAGGCACATAAATAAATAATAAATAAAAAATAAGAAAAAATATGATTCTTTCTTCAAAAGCCAGACCATATTCTTTAACGTTTTCATTAAGAGGAACTTTATTCCATGTTAATTTTATAAAATAAAATAAATAAATAAACTGAAATTAGTTTATTCAAATGTGACTTTAATCAATATGAAATAGTATGTTGCAAAACTCACTTTTAAATAGTGCACATCTTTGTTTACGTGTTTGTGAATTTATTAGCAAGATCATGTATACATACATGCAAATATGCGCAGCTGAAGATTTATATACTTACACCTGTTTATGCAGAATGTATTTTTGTATTGTACAACCAAAAACTTAAAGGGTGGTAGCAAAAAGTATAATGTTATGGTTGAAAATGTATATGTTCAGAAGTGAGCATATTAAGAAAAAACGTGCCCTCATAGAAAAGAAAGCATGGTTGTGCTAGATCATAAACGCCTTAGGGGAGAAGAAATGCCAATATATATGTTTATACAATGCTGAGAGCACTGTTGGAGTTCAATAAGTAAACAGTAAATGTATAGAGTATGTTAGTAATTTTTGCATTTTTATTTCATTTTACGGATTTGGATCTTGATTTAAATGTTCTGTTAAGGTAGTTCTTTTGCCTTGACCTTTGATTAAGAAAAGATTTAGTAAATGATTAAATTGACAATAAAAAGAGAAAAAAAAAAAAAAAAAGTAAGGTGTGTTTTGCACTCTCCATGTGTCTCCATCCTCAAGGTCTTTTGTTTGGTTTTTGTGTTTAACACAACACTTCATCACAAGCAAAGAAATAACCCTACTTAGCTGACCTGGCAGCTCTGCCACTTCAGGGGTGGCGTGGTGTGTGGATCCGGTCCCCGCACACACTGCTGAGTTATAGGAGGGCACCATTCACTTTGCAGAATTGTGCTGTTTTCATGACAAACACTGCTGTGTCTGAGTCGATCTCCCCAGAGTTATTAGAGTCATGGGGGCTGCAAAATAAAACCCGAGTGATTTTAGTTTTGCTGTGTTCAGTAACTGTTGTCCCATCATGCTTTAAGTCTCTGCAACTGCCTCACAGAGACTGTCTAATAGTCACCACATTTCGTTTTTCTTTTAAAATGGGAGACTTTCAGAAATGCATTAAAGGCAATGTAAGAACTGTAGTAGTTTAAGTACTCTTCCACTGCAGAAATAGAGACCTGCTTTCTTTTGCAAACCTGGTAAGGACACCTTCAAAGGACCCTAAAGGCTCATTACCCTCTGTGGTAAGACAGGAGAGAGCAATAGATGCCTTTACTTATCTATTGACACAGTCCTAGCCTGACTTGCAGAAGAGCATGGCTTATGAGCCTGTGCTACAGAGTCCAGGCTCTCCCTCGTTAGTCATTTCTGTACTAATACAGCATATGACCTTCTGGAAAAAAAAGGTTTCCCAGACCATCAGTTTCCAAAAACCATCAGTTTGGGGTTCTTCAGAAGAGGTGACAGAGAACTCCCTGTGTGAGGAAGTGGCTTTGGCTTTGAGGAGAGTTGAAGGACTTCTGTGCACGTGGGAGCTGACCTCACTTTCTCATGGACTTCCACTGCAAAAATCTATGGCTTTCATCATGTTTCAGTGAATGAAGTTTCCCCGTACAGAAGAGAGGAAAGTTGTTTTAAACACTTCCTGGAAGGCTAGGCCAAGATGCTGCAGAGAGCTTTGATTCCCTTTAGAAGAAGGTAAAAGTGAAGTCTCTAATGAAGGAAGAAAGGGTTTTAGAGAAAGTTCTGCTCTTCATGGATAAAAAAAAAAAAAAAAAAAAAAAAAAGAGAGATATCTGATCCAAGGGCAGAACTGAGCAATAAATTGATAGTGACTTTTATCTATCACACAGTAAAACAAAAGGTTAGGGCATAATGAAAACTGAGGAGAAAAGAAATGGAATGTCTACAGATTTTAGAGAATGACTTAAATTAAAGCTAGACAAAACCAGTGTAACACAGACCATAACTTCATTTCCTAATTTTGTTTTTTAGTCCTTAACTTCTGACTGAGCTGCAATGCATGAATGAGATAAGCATCCAGTCTTGGTGTAATATCTTCAGGTGGTCCACTGCATATCTGAAAGTGTTGTCCACATGGTTGATTCCAAAATTAATTACATTGCTTTTGAGAAAGCTTTCAAATTGCTAAGGAACTCACATGAGCAGAAATTACACTACAGAAACTGAAACTAGTTAAATGAGCTATAAAACACTGAATTGCATAGGAGCAGGCCACCTTTTATTGGGCTTCACACCTCTGAATGCTTAATTAGTTCAGTTTTACTTGATGTTATTCCAGGGAAGGATGTGGATTGGCATTGCTCCTATGGCAGTTATTGCCCACTATTTTGCTAAACAACAATATCATGCATGTGGCACTCTGTTATACAAGGTAACACAAAAGTTTTGTTGGTGATATGTTTTCTCTGTCAGACTGCATTTTTGGTGTGATTGATGAGGAAAATGGTCACTTACAAGGTGCTGCTTTGGGCATCAGGATATGGGGTAACTTTTCTGCAGGCAACTTCTCCTTCTCCTGGGGTAGGATAAATGGATGCAACCTGTGCAGAAAAGTCCATACAGGTTTTGTATCCTGAAAATCACCCTTTATTCTTGTAAGAGTAAGCTATCTGGCCAACACTTCTGAGACACACACACACACACACACACACAAAGTGCTTTGAGAACTCAGCAGACCTCTGCTCAAACACCAACTGGGCATATCATTCTGCTTTTTCATAGCATTGAATAAGCATTGAATCTGGGACCAAAGAAAGGAAAACAACTCTAAACAACCCTACCTGCAACTTAGGGGGTTCTTTGATGCAGCTGAAGCTTTTGGCTTGGATTTGTTTTGGCTCATCCTGGAATTCCATGCTTTGCCTCTTTTTTTTTTTTTTTTTTTTCCAAATCTCTGCTTTCTCTCCTTCCAGCAGTGCACTGCAAACTGCAAAATCACAGTCTTTTGCTTTTGATGCTCAGAACTGCAGCTGTCTTTTGAAAAGACAGTTTTTCATGCACTCATAGTAAACTGTTCCCTTCTGCATTACTGCTTAAGGAGCACCTTGTATTAACTGAGCTTTTTTCCTGTGCCATGTTTTGATGCAATAAATAATTTGGTACAGTCAGCTGTCTTATATAAGCAGCAGTGTGAGTCATCTTCAGAAACTGAATATTCACATGCTTCCCTGGCATGAATTCAGAGAGGATATAAATTATAATGTGCTAAAAAAGGAAATCTGATATTCCCAGCAATTTCTTTTAACACTCTATGTTACTGTAGAAGTTATTTTTGTTATAAGTTCAAGACCTGATCCTTCATCGTTCGTCAGCCCATAAATGTGACTCCTGTAGAACGAAATGATGGCAAAGAAACCAAGCCTCTTCATCAGGGGATTCCTCTGGTACAAGGACTGGGTGAACCTTACTGACCAGACCCAGTTCTGGGTCTGTATGCAGAGAGCACCACCACCCTCTGGTCATCTGCATTTGGGGACAGTCAGGCAGAGACTGCTGGGGTCAGAGCAAAACCAATGACTATTTGTAATGTGTAACTTGCTTGATGTTTGTCACCCTGGTTCTGTATGCCCTGTGCTGTAAATGCTTCACTGTACTGAATGTAATTAGCCTAAATTGCAGTAAGATTGTATCTCCTCTCCTGATTTCTCCAACTGGTCAGAATGAAGAAACAGATCATTCCTTTTCCAATTCCATGTACCACATTTGTCTCTTTTTAAAGGACTTGTGGATAAGTCTCTTAATGGTAATGGAAGACATTATGTTATGATACTTTTGCTGTCTGCCAGCTCTAGGTGAAAAAGTGCACCTGGCCTCTTTTGTAAAATTATCTATCCTTACTGACATCTAGAGATGAATGGCTTCAGCTGGTCACACTTTAACTGGTCACTGTGGAATATCTCAATAGCACTGATCATTTTGAGTTGAAATTTCATAAAAAGCAGTGGCCATGAACACTGTAAATGAATAGAGATACATTATTGTGACTAAAACAGCTTACTTTGTCTCTCCTTTCACCTGAAATTATATCTAGAAATTTATTCCTTTACTTAAAGACCTTCTTAATTCTGCAGCTCAGTTACAGGCATATCATCCACCTGACAGTTAATAAGTTCCCCACAGCATTCTCTTCAAGAAACTGGATGCTCACGGCTTGGACTGGTATATGCTTCATTGGGTTAAAAACTGGCTGGATAGCCGGGCCCAAAGAGTTGTGGTGAATGGAGTCAAATCCAGTTGGAGGCCGGTCACTAGTGATGTGCCCCAGAGCTCGGTACTGGGGACAGTTCTCTTTAACATCTTCATCGATGATCTGCATGAGGGAATCGAGTGCACCCTCAGCAAGCTTGCAGACAGCACCAAGTTAGGTGCGTGTGTCGATCTGCTCAAGGGTAGGAAGGCTCTGCAGGAGAATCTGGATAGGCTGGACCAATGGGCCGAGGCCAACTTTATGATGTTCAACAAGGCCAAGTGCTGGGTCCTGCACGTGGGGCACAACAACCCCAAGCAGAGCTACAGGCTGGGAGATGAGTGGTTGGAGAGCTGCCAGGCAGAGAAGGACCTGGGAGTATTGGTTGATAGTCGGCTGAATATGAGCTAGCAGTGTGCTCAGGCAGCCAAGAAGTCCAACAGCACCCTGGCTTGTATAAGAAGCAGCGTGGCCAGCAGGTCCAGGGAGGTGATCGTCCCCCTGTACTCAGCTCTGGTGAAGCCGCACCTCGAGTACTGTATTCAGTTTTGGGCCCCTCGCTACAGGAAGGACATGGAGGTGCTTGAGTGAGTCCAGAGAAGGGCAACAAAGCTAGTGAAGGGTCTGGAGCACAAGTCCTACGAGGAGCAGCTGAGGGAGCTGAGACTATTTAGCCTGGAGAAGAGGAGGCTCAGGGTGACCTTATTGCACTCTACAGGTACCTCAATGGAGGCTGTAGTGAGGTGGGGGTAGGTCTATTCTCCCACATGCCTGGTGACAGGACGAGGGGGAATGGGCTGAAGTTGCATCAGGGGAGGTTTAGGATGAAGTACTTCTTCACTGAAAGGGTTGTTAGGCACTGGAATGGGCTGCCCAGGGAAGTGGTGGAGTCACCATCCCTGGAGGTCTTTAAAAGATGTCTAGATGTAGAGCTTAGGGATATGGTTTAGTGGAGGACTTGTTAGTGTTAGGTCAGAGGTTGGACTCTGTGATCTTGGAGGTCTCTTCCAACCTAGTCGATTTTGTGATTCTGTGATTCTGTGACGTGTGATGCAGAAGATCAGCTTGTAGAATACTAATTCATTGCTGTTTTATTAAGAAAATGTTTTACCGTTCTAAGTATTCCTAAGGCTTATGCTTCTGATGCTAAACAACTATCTGTTTTGCAGTTTCTTTTATTTCATATAAATGTAGACTTACCTATCTGAACCCCTCTGTCACCATGAGCAAGCAGCACCCTCCTCTTCTTGCGGTGATTTTCTTCTCACAGGACCACACTGTACTAGGCCTCCATAGGTCACCTGGAATGATTTCATATCTGTGGTGGTCAGTGGACTATGACTGTGGCATCGCTGACTGGTAGATCGCCATGGAGGAGTTTGTGATCTCACTGCCCAGCATGTGGCAACAGATGCTGTGTTCAGTAGCTTCCCCCAGCCAACAGGTGAATTTGGCCAGCACCGGATCTCACGTGCACATGGCATGGCTGCCCAGGGGCTGCTGGGCGACACAGTGCAGGTGGGCTGCATGACCCTGTGCGCAGACAGACGAGGACAGCATCAATCCTCAGCTCTTTTCTCACTGCATGTATCTCTGTCAGCAAACTGCCTCCTTCGTTCTGGGAGAAACTGGGATGAGAGGGAGCATGGTTTGGGTCGTCTTCCCTAGAAATAGAAGACATTCGTGCTAAATAAGAGACAGAGTTACTGAACGTCGGAAAAAAAAAAAAAAAAAAAAAAAAAAAGAAAAAAAAGTTTATTTTTTAAGCCTTTCTCCTCCTTTTTCCACCCCCTCCCCTGCCACCCTTGTCAGTGAACAGAAGAGGCAGCTCCGCAAACTGTCCTTTTGCTCCCCTTGACAAATACAGTGAGTTTGGGGTGTCAACATTAAACACACTATGTCACCAGCTCAGTGAAACTGCAGTGAAGTATGCAAGTAAAGAAGGAAAAAAAAAAAAAAAAAAAAAAAAAAACCAACGCTCCAGTTTCAGCCTGGTCCTGTCCTGTGTTACAGTGCTGTGGGGAATGTTGGTAAACACTGGGAAGAGCTGAGAGGTGGCAGAGGCAGGTTAGGGGGACTGGCGGCTTCTGGTAGACCGTGGAAAGCTGCCCCTTCATCTCTTCTGGCGTCTGAATACCAGATTCTCCTGCTTAGAGGAAGCCTTTTCAACTGTTCTGTTTTTACATGCCCTGGATAAAAGGAAGAAGTAAAGCAATGGAAATACAATTTTTAGTAAGCATTTCTAGTAGAAATAATATTTTACATCTCTCCCTGCCTCTGCTGAGTAAGTGCTGTTAGCTCCCATCATTCATTCCTAAGGAAAGTCTTCTAATTCGTCTTTATCAGTGCTGCCAGGCAGAGGATATTCATTTTTGTTTACCTGTCATGGCCGTGCTGGCACTGCTGCTGCTGCTTTGGCTAGTAGAAGTAACTGCTACTGTGGACATTTCACCCAGAATAAGAGCGGGGTCGAGATGGAGAGGTGAAAAGAACCGTGAGTAACTTGGGCTTTTCCTTCTCTTCTTCTCTGCTCTGTGTTCGAAGAAATGTGTTAGGCCTCATTTAGCAGTGTAAATCTTCCTCTCCAGGAGACTGTTCTTTAATAATAACCTTCAGGGCATATAATTAAAGATAGTTAAATATGCATGCAGAAATTACGGGCCACACCTTCTGTACTTTCCCCACATCTGCAGTACAGTCCTATGCTTCCCTGCAAGCTTCCCGAACAGCCTGTGCTGATTAACTCCTGTATTTCCAGAGAGTTGCAAGACTTCCAGGCTACAATCAGTTGTGCTTTTTCTATTTATAATCTTACCATTTTGCATGCTTTATCACACTGGCATTGATAAAGTTAGCAAATTTTACAGCTGTACTGGTTATGTGAAGGATGCTTGTAACCATAGTTATTATGCTAGGTAACTTTATCGATATAAATGGGAAAACTGCAGTTTAACATCTACAGATTTAGAAGAGGAGATTTAACCCAGCATTGCAGCTTGTGCAAAGTTTATCAATGTTGCTCTTGAAAAGAAAAAAGTGCATTACTGATGGAAAAAGAAAGTAGGTGAGTCATGATAATATTTGAGAGTGAGATCTGCAGGACCTGATATGGCATACACAGTTTACAATTTGTTTCACTGAAATATCCAGATGATTATTTGCATTTAAAGGGCAACTCAGTTCTTGCTGGCATTTTTCTTTATTCTTGTCCAGCTATATAAACAAGCATTCCTGTTACATACTGTGATTATTATTAGTGTGAATTTTTGCCTTTTTATTTTTTTTATTTTTATTTTTAGAAATACTTAGATTACTAAGAGGGGAAGAAATATTGGAAATATTGAAAATGGAATGAAGGCTTTCAGTTTAATTCAGCTGAATGTGATGAGACTGATTGGAAAATGTATGTGATGAAAATCTCTGAAATAACCAGAGCTTGGAGGGGTGGCTGTTGGTATCCTTGGGCTGGATAATTATCTTGACAGTCCTGTTACCTGAAAGCTGATCTGTAGCTTGAGTGATAATTGTGTTTCCTAAAGCATGGATGTACATATCAGTAATTTTACCGCTTAAACTTGGGCCCCCAAAACATTAGCCTTATGGAAAGAGGTGCTGGATGGAGTGGAGCTGAGAACTGAACTCCATTCATAAGTAATTTAAATCCAAAAAAAATATACTACCCAGACCATCAGGTTCTTAATATGTGCATTAGGTGCTGCATATAAATAACATCCAGTGGGTTATAAATATTCAAGCCCATTAAGTAATTATGCTTAGAAGAGCCCTTTAATTTAATGGATATGGAAACTGAGGCACAAATCTCAGAAATATTTTGACTGAAACTTTTCCAAAGCATGTTTCTTGCTCATTGAAAAGGTCCTCTAAAAAATTCATCTGCATTTATGTTCAAGTACTACCTTGTATGAAAAAAGCCAGTTCCTAGAGTAAAAATACTATATTTTCAGCTTTGACTTATTGTTTTTCATCTGTTTAAAAGTTTGTGATGCTGAGTGTTTAGACTGAATTTAGACCAAAGAATGGAAATAGATGGAGGTATAAATATTAATGTTTCACAAAAGCATTGCTGAAGAAAAGTTAATAAGTTTGGGATGGCATTTAGCCATGATGAGTAAATTATACGAAGATTCAAGAGCTTAAGAGTGCCACATCTTTTGGCATTGGTTTTGCAACTATAGTAGGTCATTTAATGTCATCAGTGGTTAACAATTAGACATTATGGATTCAAATTGTTTTCTTTCTACTCTTGAGGACAGGGGCTCTAAGTCCAATACATTAGCAAATTACTGGTATGTGGTTAAAGGAAAACAAGGATGTAAATTAGTTTTTATATCATACTGATGATAATACAACACAATTGCTTAGGGAGCTCAGTTGACATGTGTATTAAGAAAAAGAGAATGTTACCAAAATGTTACATAACCATAGCTGATTGATTCTTTGTCAGTGGCTATTAATATTGTATGTGTGCCTTTCAATATTGAGTAGTACATAATGATGCTCTCTTATGGTTTATTCTTTCACATCACAGTAAAAATACAAATACAAAAATTAAAACAAAAATAATAGTATAAAAAGATTGTGTGATTAAGTAGTGTAGTTCGTTTAATTGGGTTACACTTAAGTTGCATATCCCAAGCCAAAAAACATGACTTTAAATACAAGAGAACGTCTGGTTTCTGAAGCTCTTAAACAGGAATTTTCACTAGCGCATTCAGGTGTAGAAGTTGTTTCAATGCTTTAAAAGTCTTCTGTTTACCACATAGAGAGATATCGAAATACTTTTATTTCAAGTTGTCTTTTAAAAGATAGATTACTTTGTGGGGTCTTGTGTGTTTGTCTTGATTCTCTGTAATGTTTCTCCAAAGAAGAAATCAATATATATTAAGAGGAATAGTGAGTTGTCTGGAAAAGTCATAGTGATTCAAGTTCTGGTCATGCTTCTCAGGGACAGGACCAAAGTGGTCCAGCAAGGACCAAAATAAAACTCACATTAAGCTTTACCTGACCTTACACCTCCTTGGAAGAAGCTTTGTTCTTCACTTAACTATTATAATGTTCTTGAAGCTTGGCATTTTGTGACCACGTTTCTGATCCACCATTCTCAAATGAGTAAATGAGTCTGACAAATACACCAACTGGAACAACAACAACAACAAAAAAGTAGTCATTTTTTAGTGGAAGCACATTAATGGATTAAATCCCACACGCGACTGTACTTTATCTTATAAAAGCACATGGGGTAGGGGCACAGATCTTGAAGGTAATAATAAATATTTAAAACATGTTTAAATATATAAAAATAACATTACTAGAACCTTATGCTGTGGTTGTTGTCTTCTGGCACATTATTACTTTTTCAATTCATTTTGTTTGTAAGAAAGTCAATGATTATTGTTTGAATGCCTATATTTTACATTGTACATGATAATGGGAAATTGCTATTTTGGTACTGAAGTGGCAATGTATTAAGACATGACAGTCTCTCAGAAGAACTGAATTACAGAGTAATACCATTGTTCTGTTGTTATTAATTCCTATACAGCATCTAATGCCTCCATTGAAAACTGTACAAGCATTTTTTCAGACATTTATAATGTTTTAAATCTGTTGCTGTACTCTATGCAATTTTCTTTGTTAGGAAATTTTAATCAAAATGCTTTGCTTACCCTGAAAATAGTATATTTTCTCATTTCATAGAGAATAAGTTTATAATTTTCTGTGCAGGTTTTGGACATCACATGTAAAGATCAGAAATTAAAGTTGTCACAGTGAGTTGTCGGAGCAAAAATGTTTTTCATATTTTTGTTAGAAATATTTTTTTATTGAAAAAACTTTGTGAGGCTTTAAGATTTTACAAGGCATTAAAACTTTCATAGCTAAATTCACATTCAATTCATTTTGCATTTTAGGAAAATTTGTTTCTGATGTTCATAAGAATTCTCATTTTTAAAAAAGTGAATGTGTAGATATATGTAAACACACACATATGTATATATATACACAATATATATGTAACGGAAAAAATATCCATAAATGATGGTGGTATTTTTCTATTGTCATCTTGTTGCAGAAAATAAAACAAACAAACAAACAAACTTTTTTTTTTTTTTTTTTTTTTTTTTTTTCATTCTGGACAGTAAATGTATTTATTTTTTCAGATTGATTGCAAAGTAAACAATAATTATAATTTCCAATCCACTGAGAGATCTTTTCGGACAGAGAGCTTTAGAACTCCTGTGATGTGCGTGGTAAAAATGTGACAGAAATCATTTCCTCCAATTACCTTCAGCATTCACATAAACTGAGATTGAATAAGGAAGTTACTTGCAACAGTGCTGGTAATCAGAGTATACTTCTTGATTGTTTTATTATTTTGCTTTCTTCAGGCTCAGGGTGGATCTCATCAAGGTGCATAAACAGCTGAAGGGAGGGCACCAAGAGGACAGAGCTGGGCTCTTCACAGTGGTGTCCAGTGCCAGGACCAGAAGCACTGGGCACAACCTGGCACACAAGGGGCTCCCCTGAACACCAGGCAGCCATTCTGTGCTGTGAAGGAGCACTGTGCAGGAGCACTGGCACAGGCTGCCCAGGGAGCTTTGGGGGCTCCTCCTCAGAGGTCTTCAAAAGCCATGAAAGGCTTTGGGCCTGGGCAGCCTGCTGTGGGTGTGTAGCGCTCCCAGGCACACTTCTTCCAGGAGGGTCTGTAGAGCAGACAGCCTGTACAGGATAGGCTCAGGCAGTAGTAGCAGGTTGCCCACATGCACCATCTCACGAGGAGCTATCAACCCCCTGAGTTAACCCTGCCCAAAGGTGTCTCTTGGCATAGGACTGCCCCAGCAAACAGCTGTTGGGAGCAGGCCACCCAGAGGATGTTAGTTTATCTGCCCAGGTGAAGTCCTCTGGTTTGGTGTAAAAAAGTGCGGATTGAGTACACCTGCTTTAGATTACTAAAAAAAAAAAAAAAAAAAAAACACTTTTATTTTAAAGAAGCCATCACATTCCTGATCTTACAGGGGGAAAAATAATAATAATAATAATAAAAAAAAAAAAACGGAAATAAACACATTCTCCTTGAATTCTTACAGAGGAGTCTTTGATGTTAAAGGATTGATCTTTTACCCTGTCATGTATCAAATAATTTTAATGCGCAGGTTTGTCTATTAACATTATCATCTTGCACTATATGCTTCACTGGAAGCTTTAAAATGAATCCCAAACCATTTAGTGATCTAGGTGTCAAAATGTAAAGGTTTGTCATGGCCTTTCCTAACCTTGGGGCCAGATTCAAGGTACTTAAGGTACTTTTTTTCTGCTTTCAGGCAGTTGTATTTCTTACAAGAAATCATGTTTCAGCCAAAAAATGTCTTAGAGGCCAGCATTTTATCACAAACCCTTTAAAGTCAAGTAACTAAGTATCTAAAAAGAACAATGAATAGAAAAGATGGTTGCCTTTAAATGCCAGAGACTTTTTCTCCTTGAGTAGATGTGTCTGATAAGACATTTAGAAGAACAATGAAAAGAAGAGAGAGAAAAAAAAAGGGGGGGAGGGGGGCGGGGGGGGGAGGGGAGAAAAAGAAGAAGGACTTGGAAGAAAAAAAAAAGACAAATAAAGGGAAAGAAAATGAGGACATAAGAGAATGAAGAAGGACAAAAATCATACTGCCACTGTTATTAACTAATTTGTAATTTCTCATGTAAGTTACTTACTCTATAGAATTAACTTCAATGTTCCACTTTTGTCACACTATCTGTAGGATCTAGGAAATGACCTCTTATGCCAGAAATAAATTTACTTGGAACTTTAATTTGTCCAATTTATGAGGATGAAGTGAGCTTTGTATTTTAAAATTGCCTCAGTAAGATTTTACAGTAAAATATTCAAGCGAGTTGACATTGATTCATAAAAGTATAAGATTTTCAGAGTAATTGAAATTTGGAACATTTGCTGCCCCAGAACTTTTGAGTTTTAATAAATTTGAATGAAATTGAACTGAATTTTGATGTACAAGGTACCATATGATGCAGCATATGTAAGCTGCTGTGGGCTTACTTTTCTGTAAGACACTGTACTGTTTCAATTAAAAAAAAAAAAATACAGCTTTTGTTCACCTAATTGTTCTATTTTGAGTAAAATTATTTTATAATAGATTTTTAGAAACCTTTTAATTCTTCAGAAGAGAAAACAATTTTTCTTTTTGTAATGTAGTTATATTGAGAGATAAAAGCACACTTTTTGAAGGTCTTCCTGTACCATCTGCTAAAGCAAGGATGTGTACATTTTTAAATATATTTAATGATCATTTCTTTTTAATCTCTCTGTAATTAAGTCTTAAAGGTGTTAGGATGTATTTCCTAACACCTGCAAGAGCTTTTTTTTTTTTTTTTTTTTTTTTTTAATCTGTAACTATGTCTTTTAGCTGTTGTCTGAGGACAATGGAAGAGTTAACACCGTTCTGTATATGAACTCCACTGAAATCCTCTGTGACTGATTTCTCTTTTTCTTATCTTCAGTAGTCAGGCTCCCTAATTATTCATCTCCCTCTGCCTATTTGCTTGGTGATATATGGACTCCTTAGGCAGGATTACCCGAACAGGAACATTAAGACCACCCAGTACCTAGATAAGTCCTTTATGGTGCTCCAAGTCTGCTTTCCTGCCAAAAGCATTGTTACCTCCAAGGTATAAAATCACAAGGTTTAAGTATAGAAACCTCTCATTCGTCTTACTGATTTTACAGCCTTGCACTTGCACGTTCAGCTCCTCCATTTCATGATGTTTACCAACACAAGGAAGATTCAAAAAGTCATCACTTGTCTCCAAGGCCTGGAGCTTTAGCTGGGATACTGTCCCATGTCTTACTGCTAATCATACTGAATGACATGGCCAGACACAGATGAATTACTGCTTATTAGGGGAAAACAATCTCTGAATCACAATACCTTATGGATTTCCTTATTTTTTTTTCTTCCCTTAAGGGAGTATTTTCTTTTTATGTTCTTTCTCCTCTTCTTGAGGATCTGAAATCGCACTGTCAGCTTGTCAATTTCCTTTCCCTCAGCCACCAAGGGAAAGGATACAAGGAGTCTCAATTCTTACCTACCTACCTACCTACCCACCCCCCCCACCCTCCCTCTTTCTCCCCCACCTGCCCTGCCCCCTTCCAGGGAATAGCAATTGGAAATACAGCAGTATTAATGTTGTTTGGACAAACACACACAGGTGTGCCTAGGCACGTACTTGGGAGTATCTTTAACCCTTCATCTCTGATGTGCATTTCTCTTCCTCCTTATGTTTGCATCTTCTTCGGTATTCCATACTTTTCTGGTGGTCCAGTTGTGATTCTTCAGCTACATGTCTATTACAGCTCTTCCACTGCCTCGTGTGAGGGCTTCTAGCCCACATGGCAGTGAGCGTGGGGCAGCCACAGAAAAGAGCCAGCTGTGATCAATATTCTGGATTATCCATGGGATTTTATTGTATACCTCATAGAGAACTAGGGACTGGGCTGGTATTTCCACCATCACAGTTGCTTTATGTGGCTTTCTGAAGTACTTTTGGAATTTCAGCAGTATGAAGATTTTGGGCTGCAGTTTGAAGGATGAGAAAATCTGGCTATCACTGCATAATTTCAGATTAGAACATGGCAGCATTTCAGAACTACTTGTATTGGCTGAGAGATGTTTTAGCCAAAATAAGAAGCTTTACTCTTAATTTTAGTTGTTTACGAAAGTTCCAATTTCTGTATCATGGGTTGCATATATGTGGTTTGATGGTGAACTGTTTTGTTTACACAAATACTGTAGGTGTATCTGTGATGGTTATGCATAATTGTCTCAAAGTTTCAAAAGAGAGCCAAGCAAAGGAATCCAGTAGCACCCCCAAGACTTTTGTAAGTCAAAATCCCTTGCCTATAAAGAAGGCTTTATGGATTTTTTCTATATAACATATTTTTCCAGAAAACAAGTATAAATCTAATTGTCAGTTCATTTTATTTTTATTTATTATAACAGAGGTCATAAATATTTTTCTGATGTACCATTTTTGGTTTGTTATTTTTACATTCATTAAAATGAATTGTTACCTGATTGATCACTGTCCTGCCTCAGGTCTGGCCTCCAATGAAATTATTGCTTTATAATGGTACAGTACTGGACTACTAATATTATAAATCTAATCCCCTTGTCACAGATGAAAAAATCCTTATGGCAATGAATGCTCACAGAAATACTAATTTCTGTGTGAGGGATTAATGAATGAGTATACCACAATCAACTCAAGATACGTGCATGCATATTTAGAAATGCAATTCAGTGTCAGCCAGGAGGAAAATAGTGAAACAAAATTAAAACAAAACAAAACATGAAATGTCTTCCATATAGAGAACCTCCAGGGTAATACATACTTTATATCTCTTCAGCTTTCTTTGGATTTTTGTATCGGTCTGTAAAAACACCAAATCCAAGGAAACTTCAAGAAGCAGTAGTTGGTAGTGCTACATTTCCTTCTTTTGCATTTCTGAAAATACACAGGAACAAAGTCAAGACGGTGGTTGGCACAAATGCCCAGGAAGAGCTTGTGAGCATAAGTTTACTTTCTAAATGGCTGGTTTTTTTTTTGTTGGTGGTGGTGGTGGTTTTTTTTTTTTTATGTGTGTGTGTGTGTGGCCCCATTCATTTTGTATTTTACTTCCTGTTTGCAACACTCATTTAAACTGTTTGTTTGTTTTCACAAATACTTAAGGAATACCTGCTTTTTGTGTAATTACCCATACTTTCTTTCTTGTTAGTAATGACAAGTAATTCAAATATTCTAATTATCTTTAAAGGTTTATAATCTAATTAGGCTCCAAACCAACAGTATGTTAGTCTCATACTACCTAAAGAAACTTTCTACAAATACAATGAACGTAGATTGTCATAGATTTAGGTTTAAAAATACAGAGGCATCATTTTTCCTCAGAAGCCTACACTTATGAGGAATACATTTGTCAAAATCAGAATTACTTTCTAGACAATGAAAGAATGCAAGAGATGATTTATTTGCCATGACTGATTTTACTTGGTACTGTTATACAAGATGTTTTTTGTTTGTTTGTTTGTTTTCTGTGATACAAAACAACTAAGGCAAAATATCATGAAACAATTTGTGCCCCACAAAGTGCTTGTAATTTCAATGTCATATTACTCAAGGTTGAATGCAATGTAAAACAAAAAAGCAGGAAATTCCCAAAGAGCAGAAATAGTGAAGTCTATAGATGCGTGTCTCACGTGGAATGTTTTTAGTATCTTTGAAGGTATGTGCCTATTTTTAATTTCTTACTCACCCTTTCTGTCTCGGTAGCACAAAACCCTGTCCTTGACACCAAATTTTCTTGCAGAAAGGATGCTTATAGGGTCTCTCTCTGGCTGAACTTCCTGTTTTCGTGCTATGTGTAAGGTCTAAGTGTCTTTGAGAATTTCCATGCTGCAGGAATTCTGGCAAGGTAGAACAAAGACATTTTTTTGCAACTATGAACTATATTCTGTAGTGGAGTAAGCCACTCATAACATGCTAAAAGACTGTATTAGAGGAATTAATGTGAGAACTGTGTAAATTGTACAAAATTCTACAAAATAATAATAATAATAATAATAAACTTGCCTACCCTGTGTAGTAATTGTGCATGGAAAAATATATACCTCTGATGACTTGAGCTGAAACGTATAGTCACTACAGAAAAAACATGCTTATTTACTGTTCTTTTACATATGCTCAGAATCAATCAATTCTCTACTCTCAGTTATGCTGCCTTTCAGCAAGGTTTTTATATGATTCAGCCTACCCAGTGGGCTGAATGGTCAGGCTGGGAAATTACCTCTGTGGGATATTCCCACTGATATATTACAGTCCTGAAAATGGACTTTAGTTCCCCATAATTTTGTTTGCATTTTCTTGTCCACAGGCTTTGCTGAGACAAGATATCATCAGGAGGTTTCATTCTCTTTGGTCTCTTTGTCCTTGCTCTCCCAAAATATTTATTGGCTATCAAGCAGTGCATTGAGAAAGCCTGTCATGTTTTGGGGCCACCTTGAATAACTCTTGGGAGAGCAGGACGAGGAGACATGGGCATTCCAGGCAAAACATGTCATTGAAGAAGTATCTCCCAGTTACTGGCTCTGTTCATTAGATGTGCCGAACCAGAGTTAGAATATTTACAGAAATCCTTACTTTTGGAGTCCATGTTTCTTAGAGAGGTTTCTGTGACAGAAACACAATGAGCTACAGAAAAAGTAAGGTATTTAATGAGAAACAGATGAGGCCTGTGTATTGTTAATGGAGAAAGACTACTGCTTAGTGTAAAAAGAAGTCAACGTGTAACATTAGGAATAAAAACAGAGTAGCTTACAGGACATTGTAACAAGAAAATTGTTTTATTCTTGATGTTTAAGATACTGCTTCAAATAATGTATTTAAAATTTACTGTGTCCAATGTACAGTGTGTGTGTATGTCTTCATTAAAAAAAAAAAAAAAAGGTAATAAATATCTGTTCCATTTTTTTTTGTTGTTTTGTTGTTTTAGTGCTTTCAATATCATTTTACAGATGCTCACTTTCTTTCTTAACACCAGTTGTCCCTTTACAACAATATCCAAAGATAATATTTTTCCCACAATCGATTTCTACTTGCTACAACATCTGTTGATGAGATTTATTAATGTTCAGGTACCAATAAAGATACTTTGTGTGTGTTTGTTCATGTTCAGCAACATAAAAAGAAACTAACTTCAGCTTTCCTTAAAAACAAAGTCTCACTGGCTTAGCTTTTCTGTCTTTTTTTAAAAAAAATATTTATTTATTTATTTATTTTCCCTACAGACCATTGAGGGTATTATAGTTTTACATGTCAGCTACTAATGGTTTTATGTCCAATATTTGATTTAAAAATCACATGGCCCTGAATACTTTTTTTTGTTTTGTTTTGTTTTTAGCAAAGCCTGCTTAGTTTCATATAACACTGTGACATTAATGTCTTCTTTTTACTGACTGTAAACATTTTAGTTTGCATTTTATATGCAGCACCTTTAAGCTTTAATTGGACATCTGATAGTTTGTGTACATAAGCACCTACCAGCTAACGTGGAAATTGTAGACTAAGAAGTAATGATACTATTGTGCTGGTGGATGCAGACTTCAGCCTGTTTTGTCAGATTGTCTCCCAGGAGTGTCTGCTGTATTTCAGAAACCCTTTTGGTATGAACTGTTAGAGAAATATGAAAATGATGTGGCAAGTGCCAAAGCAAGCCTCTGACAGGCATTGTATCTCACCCAGATTATAAGGTTCACACCTGATTTTTATCTTAAATATTAGTATCTTAGACTATGACTCTGTTAAGGTTATATCTCTCACTTTTGATATATGTTGCTTCTATTATCATATTTTATAAGTACTAGCTATTCATACTGTTGTTTCAGTCTATAATGTATCTTACATTTTGGGGATTCTTGTTTTAGCTAGAGAACAACAAACACCATTAATATGTTTCTGACATGCTTTGAGGAATTCTTTTCCTTCTGCGTCTCTGTGAAAATGCATATGATCAGAGTGAAACAATTCTCACTTTCTGATGCACTGTCACTCCTTTATTTATTACAGGAATCATCAGTGGTCACCTAACAGTGCTGCATCCAAATGCAGTCTGAAGAGTTAGCTGTCCTGGGTTCAAAATTTGGGATGATATCTAACCAACATTTTATTTCCAAAGTAGCTTTAGGCAAAGAAATATAATCGAACAACCTTGCAGCAACTGTAGCATGTGAAGACATTAATTGGTCCTTTTTCTTCAGGTCACTACCAGGTCCTATTAGTAGGGTGTTTGCTATCTTCCATTTATGGACGAGATTATGATAGACAAAAGATAATAGAATGTATGAGAATTTGCAAAAGCCACACAGCAAATCAGTAGTTTTACACATTCTTGTATGGTAGTTCTAAGCTCATGAGAGAATGGGCATGGTGTTGGGGAAAATACATATAAGTGTTTTATGAAAAGTCTATATATATATAAAAAGTCTATATATAAATGTTCTCTTGTACATGTTTTTGGCTCCCTATGTATATTATATATTATGATAGTTACTGACAGTGTTACCATATGTTACAAGCAGCAAGTAAAATAGGGTAAATCCAGAAATATCTGGGTATATGTGGACATTTTGGGAACATTGCAGCAGAGGTAGAAAACAAATGTAATTCTGGATTAGTTTAAGCATGTCTGTGTTGATAAAAGTATTTCTGAGTTAATAGGACAGTTTTGGAGCAGATTCTGATAAAACTTCTGCATAGTGTAGTGCACACATATGGCAGTACTCTCTCCTGCAGGACAAGATAAACAACAGAATAAAAATTGAAGTTACAATTTCAGAATTTAAACAGCAGCTTCTTCATGATAAGGCTGAAAAGAGGGAGAACGTGTTTTCTCTGGCCTCTAGCAGAAACAAATATTTTAACATTTTGTTTGGAGACCAAATGTATGAGTTAATTAAGGAAATAAGGGTGGTATTTCTATGAAGGCTGAGTTTAACCTAGCTATCCCAATGCTTCTCAGTGTAGATTCATTTGAAGGAGCCAGTAAGGGGAGTCTGGGGAAATTAACCTCATTAGACTAAAGATTGCCTTTGGACCACTGAAAGTGCAACATAATTTTTGGACAATAAGTCTCAGCTGTGGACTTGGGGTCCTTGATAAAACAGAAGATGTCTTAGAAGCCAAGAATATATCTAGGGATATATAACTCTAAAGCAGCCAGGAAAGGGAGTCTCAGCAACAGACAAAACATTCAGTAAAGCATGTTTCTCAGTGAAATAAATGCTTACAATCAGATCAATCTCATTGATGTGTGAAGGTTGCCATGAAGATTTCAATTACACAATAGTGTACTAAGACCAATTTAGATAATCTGAGTCTCTGTGTTTTTTTAAAAAAGCTCTGTTTTGCATTTAAGTGATATATTACTTAAAAGGCAAGAATAAGGTGTTACCAAAGTGAGTCAGGCTTGAAACTACACATAGCACTCTCCACTACTTACATGAGAAGGGAGTACAATCTGATGTTGAGTAGTCTGCCAAGAACAACCTGCTCAATGGCTGGGTAATTACGAAGAGGTATGTATTCTGCTGTGCCAGAGCTTGATAACAAACTTAAAGGACTTTTGAAGCATGCACAGCAGTGTATGTGTCCCTCACATATACCAGAAGTGTTTAGTTGGTACTTGGATAACTGTTACTTTCTCTAGATAAAAGAAGTCAGGAGCTGTCAAGTAGGTTCCTTTAATGTGATGAAATTAGGCTCTGGATTAAAAAGAAGCAGGAAGAAACTTCTCACTAGTTAACTACAGAAGACCTAAGTACAGATATTTCAAAACATGCCATGTCTAATATTCGGATTAAACCTCTTTAGTTTAACAAGAAGTAAACACCAAATAAAGTAATAATACAGTTGCATGTGCTTTTGAGATGTGACATTAGCCTGTACTACTGTCTGCTTTTCTCAGCAGCATCCACAGTATACTTGATTATTTTATTTTAACTATGAGAGAAAACTATTTGAATATCAGCTGACTCCTCCTACAAGCAAGAAACAGGCATAACAGTTTTCACCATTATATCAGCACAATATACACGGTTTTGTTCAGAGTCAGCAAGGTCAATGCCACTATTACCAATGAAGCCCAGATTCCAGGTTCTTCTGTGATACGTTTTATGTCACTCGGAGGATTAGTTGGCCTCAGTGGAAGGCTAGAGCAGGCAGGATAGAAATATCTCATTCAGCAGAGAAGTGCTACAGCTGTTTTAAGCAATACATTGCCGCAATACCATTGGTTCTATTTAGCAAAACTCCTTCTCCTTAACCTCCCCAGTTCAACCAGTCTCACCCCAGGTATAACTTATTTGAGACTTATTTCAGCTGTCTCCTTGAAGTTAGCAGTACTCACTTGAGAAATTTCATTTTCTATAAATAAAGAAAATGGAGCCTAAAGGCCAAAGTCTCCCCCAGGTATACAGAGAACATAAATGCCATCAATACTCAGCCTGATAGTGTGTTGCTGATTATTTGTAGATTGTAGAGCTCTTGGATGATTTGGAATAAAATGCCACTGCCTTGCAGCTGAGTTATACCTATTTCAGAAGACTAGTATTAGGAAAAGAATTAGAAATTAACAAATAATACACTCAAGCTACCACTGAAACACTGAAAACACTGAATGTGTTTTCATACTCAGACTCAAAACGCTACCAATGTAATCACTGATGAGCACTCTAAGAAAATGACAGAATTCAGACTAAAAAATCCAGTGGTTGTTTTGCATTTGCATTAGCGAAGTGTCTTTGATCATATAATATTTCATATGCTTTGTTCATATTCATAAAGGTGTGTTCATGCTTTTTGCTTGCCATTGTGTTGTTACTACAGTACTTTAATGCAGCATTTGCAGATTCAGGCTGGTGCTTACATGAGGGACCTTAAGGAAGAGATGCTGGAGGAGTCCTTACACATTCATAGAATAAATACTCATTAGATTATTAGTCTTTTTAAATGTGCTGCTTTTTTGATCTCTTGTGGCAGTCTCAATCTTTGTGTGGCTTATTTTGTAACATTTGTCTGATTATTAAATGCTTTTGCAGTTCTTTAGCCTCTTCACATCCTGTGCTCAAGCACCCACAGTAGGTCTGTGGTAACCCGGTTGTTGCTAAAAAGAAAAAAAAAAAAAAAAAAAAAAAAGCAAATATCTGACCTGGAGTTTCACTGTGCAGTCTGCTTATCTCTGAACACTCAGACAGCATATTCTTAGGACATAATTTCTAAATTCAGGGCAAGAAAAATATTTTGTGTATTCAGTGCATAATTTTGATATAGTCATACAGTAACAGAACTAGTTCCTTCCAGAGCCAGGTGACGAGCACAACTACTTGCTGAGAGATGTGGCAGTGCTTTATTTTATATTCCAAACCATACTTGCTCCAGTTACTCAAAGAAAACATATCTGTGTGCTTACTAACACAGAAAAATAGTTATTTTACTCATAACTAATACAGACAATTTTGCTTAATTAAAAACAATCATTTTAATGTGGGATGGTAGTAAGGAAAACTATTAGGATCTCAGTGATTAAAGTTCCAAAAAGATACTAGCTATGGGAAAAAAAGGCACTAAAAGGAAACCGTTGTTCAGTTTTGCCTCTAGTCTTCTACTTTTATTCTTTTCAATAGTATTCATACAGTTCTGACAATGAAAAAGTTATTCCTTTAAGAGTTGGAAAGTACAAAGATGAGACTGAAAGGAGTATTCTTGTGAAATATTTAAAGGCTATTTTTAAAGAACTTTAAGATTCTTGGTACAATATACGGTGGAATTGCACATTTATTTATTTCAATAAGATACTTTCATTACTGTGAGAAAGTTTTTTTCCTTTGTCCTCCAACTTACTGGTTTGATTTTATAGTAAAATGCTAAAGTAAAAGGAAGTTCTTAATTCTGAAAGTTTAGTTGAGAAAGCATTTTGACTTGGACCTGAGCCATTCAAGCTACACAACTGTCAACTACAGTTGTTATGGTGATTTGAAATCAACTCTTCATGCTTCACAGGTGACAAGAAATTTTGCTTAATTTGCAAACTGTGCATTCATGGGATATGAGTTTGAATTTCAGAAGGCTGATCAAAATAATGTAGGAAAGCTCCATTCATGCATTAATTCTTTTAATGTAGTTATTATTCATGTGTAGTATAAAGTTACAGTGTAAATTTCATTTTATACGGAATATTTATTTAGACAGTTCAGTTTAAACATCTGAAACAAAAACAATTCCAGAATCCTGCTGCAAAAACCAGCTCAGTTTATTCTCATGTCATGGGAAATGCAACTATTACATTCAGTGAGATGAATGTTGGTAGGTACTAGTCATAGAACAGCATTTGTACTTTTCAGATCTGCAACTTTTATGCAACAGGATACATATGAGCATCAAATTCCAAAGGGATGTGATGGGGCAAGGAATGGTTTGGGAATTCTCACACTTTGGGGTAGTCAGCTGTCTGCAACAGTTCTGGGGTTTGAATGAGTAGAGAGTTAGTGCACACCTGTTAATAAAAGGGGCTTAAAGACTGCTATTAAACTGGCTGAGTCACTACAAGTCACCACTGTATTTTGAGTTCATCTATTGGGATAAATCACTGGAAGAATACCCTTAGACTGAAGTAATAAACCCACACTTGCAATACTCAAAATTCACATCTGATTTCCATAACTATTTAACACTCTGATCTTTAAATTGCTTTCATTGCCAAGAGTTCAACAGGCAAAGTTACAAAATAAAGTGCCATTTAAAATTAAGAGGGTAGCTATCTGTCAGAAACACAACCATTTTGGGGCTATTTCTGAGGCATATGAGATGACAAATGTTAGAGTAAATGGAGTACACTCCAAGCAGCAGTGTAAAAAGAGGCCTTACCTCAGATGGCAAAAATAAATGTAGCGATGAGATTGATTCATAGCAGCTGTGGGTCAGGCCCACTGTAAGAGGAGAGTGGGATCAGAAACAGGAGCCCCTTAACAGGATAGTTTTGCTGAAATCAGGTCTTTAGAATTACATAGGAACTGAAGGTATGTGTTATAGAATTTTGTAAAGTGTGGGGATATCTTATTTATGTTAAAGAAATACTAATGCATTGCTTTTTGGCTTGGTGGATTTCACCCTCAACTTTCCAGTCTGAGCTTTGTATGGTCTTGTAATTTTTTTTTATTTTTATTTTTTTCTGTTAAATCATGGAACCCTAGCAGTGATATTTAGATGCTGAATACCTCAGTCTAGTCAGCAAAGATTGTTGCTGAATGTCACTGGAAAACTGATGAAATAGCCTGAGAAGGTACAAACCTTCATAGAACAACTCAGTGATTCATATGTGTTCCCTTGCAGGGGTAGGGAGGATGAAATAATGAGGTAAGAACTATTTTATCCCAGCAGTTTTTTCCTGAGGAGTAAATAGGGTGGTGGGCTTTGGCCTTGAGTTAGTAACTGAAATTGGTTGGCATGGTAAGATGAAGTAAAGGTAAGGGTATATACATTTTTTTTTTTTTCCTTTACTGAAGTTCTTTAACCATTTTCTCTAAGTTGATTAGATTTACAAGGTCAGAGCTTAACTCTTGGACTATTTTGGTGTGTTTTTTTGGGGGGGGGGGGGGGGGGGGCGTAAACCCCCCCACACACACACTTTATTTTTCCCCTCTTGTTCCTGCTCTCTTGTGTTCATTGCAGAGTCCCAGGAATGGTGAGTCTGGTAGTTTAACACAGTGTGTGGAATGTGCCGATCTTGGCAAGCAAATGTTCTTGTTAGTAAGCCCAGAACATCAACATGGTAAACTCACCTCCCTCCCTCTGTTTTCCCTAGTGAGCTTTAGGAAAGAGGTTTCTAAGAGAGTTTGAATCTTGTTGGTCTCACTGAAGTGAGTAAGGCTGATGAAAAGCAGAGGAATCCTTTTGATTACAAGTGATTGAAGTGTACTTGAGGATTTTACTCTCTGAAAGATAAAATTGCAGGCCTGTCACCCAAATATATAGTTCAGTGAAGAGCCATTGAAGTAGCATCTTGTTATCAACTGTAAGATAAGTAAATTGTAACTTCATTTATATTCACTGAAACTGTCTAATGATATATATTCCTGATTTTGGTAACATGCTGTATAAATGCAATTAATAATTATGTTAAAAGTTCTTAAATGTCAGTGCGTGGTGTATTAGGTTGCCAGTACTTCGAAGCTATGGCAATAACAATCCTAACTGTACTGCTATAGCCTCCCTGTGAATGCATTTTTTAAAAGAAGCTCAAGGAAGTAGTTACAAAAAATTTTTGTTCCTTCAGGTTTGTAGTTTTCCAGCTCAAAGAGGCACGTTGGCAGGTAACCAGTTTGTGTGTCAAGTTTCTATGTACAGAAGACTAGCATCTTGTTAGTAACTACCACTCCTAACAGGAACTGATGATGGCTTGTTGGCATTTAATGTGTTGTTTTGTTGCTCTTTTTTTTTTTTTTTTTAAGCATCAACAGCTGCTGTCTCAAAGTGTTCTAGCATATTTGTAAATATGTCAGTCTTGCGAAGTAAGAGAATGCTTCTGAAGGGCACCTGCTCAGTCACCTGACTTTAATCCTTAGGAAACACACTTTTGCTTGTGATCATACCGAGTTAATTCCAGTTTTATGCTTAGCATCACCGTTGGTCTGCATGTGCAGTACAGTTACTCCTCATCTCCCTAATTTTTTGTGTGCTGTAGTGGGATGTTTTGTAGTGAATGTGCTTAGCCAAGCATTTGGGCTTTGAAGTTCAAAATTACAGTTCTGAAGACATGCTTCTTTCTAGCTTGTAAAGCAAATTGTGGTATGCCTACAGGGTATGGTGTCCTTTAATTCTGGCATATCTTTGACGGTGTGGGCACCTTATTCCTGGCCATCTGTATGCCTTTAATAGCTTCATTGAATCAATATTCTCTGTGAAGTATTACATGTGTGAGAAGTCTCTATGGGATTAGCTCACCTTGGGGAACACGGTTTCCTTGCTTTAAAATGCTGTCCTCCATCATGGTAGATAGAGGTCACTTTCAACTGCTATTTACCTTCAGTTCCTGTTAGCAAGGTAACTAACTCTCTTGAAGCCCCAGTAGCTTCATTTGGAAAGGGTGGGGCATCACCCTCTTTTGAGTACTGTCAACAGCACCTACCTTATTTTACATTTTAGAGGATGTGTAGAACAGTCTATGGAAAAACTGCCATACATGTTATGGGTTTAAAGCTCAGGCAACACTTTGCTCTTGCAAACAACCTCGAGGAAGCTATAAATCAAACATCAAGGCCCAAATCTCTGCCATAAGATGATTATTACCAAGTTTCTGTTAGTTTTGTGAAATCTTAAACTAAAGAGGCCATATCTCTCTGGATCAGATAGTATCACTGAGTTAATTCAAAGGGAAAACTGAGAGCTCTAAAGATATGGTTATTGTGGAAGTAGATAAGAATAAAAAGACTTTAAGGGCATAGGTGAGACTTGGCTTGAGCAGAGAGAAAGCAATGATAAAAGTGGCTAGGTGATCATAGCTTCTAATGCACTGCCAGGGGAAACAGGATAGGTTGTCATGAGATGCTACATGTGCTATGGCTAGTAGGAAATGGTACCAGAGAACCTTGAAAATATTTAAAGCAAAGCAATGGAGTTCAACTGTCCTAACAGTAGTTTTAGTTGTCACTTTAGAATTTAACTGTGAACCTTGTTCCTATTTTTATTTGATGCAGAAGCAATTAAGAGAACATAGGCAGCACTTTTCAAGATAATGTGATCATCTGTCACTGCGGCCTCTTTTTCATAAATCTCAATTTTGTTTCCTTTCTTTGCTGACTGCTAAGTGAATTCTTTCGATATTGAAGATCTTTTCTGATGAGCTGCGATGAAGGGCCGGATCCCTGGTTGTCTGTGTTCCCCTTGCAAGTGTTGATGTGAGGAGAAGGGAATTCAAGGATTACGATAGGAATATAGGCACAGGGGATTGCTCTTCATCTACTGCTGTCACTTAATCTGACTAATGTATTAATATATACAAGACATAAGTCTGGGGCACACAAGGGAGGAGCTGCTACTTGCTGGGAACTCCTTTGAGTGGCCTGAGCAAGGAGCTGAATGTAAGCTAGTGCATCCCATGAGCATGAACACTGTGTTCTGTGGTCAGAAGTCATTTTCAGTTAAATTTGAATAACAATGCATGCAGTAGTGTTTGAAGAATTAAGTTCTAACTGATAAAGACAAATTACTTGTTTCCTTATGACTGGATGCTAACAATAAGATTGTAATAATGAACTCCGAGCAGCTTCTGCTAAGCTATAGGTCTTCTTCCTCAACACATCTTTGTTTTCTGGTGTTCAGCATCTATTTTCTCTGTGGTTAAACTTGACTTTAAGTAAATTTACAATACTGGCAGACACTGGAAAACTGTGGAAGTTGGGATCCCTGCTCTTTAGCGTTGTTGCAGAAAGTCAACCACTGGAACTTGAGATCACCACACAACAAATTTTTCAGCTTTGTTTTTGTCTTTTCCAGACAGCTGAGTAATTGCCCAGTCTCTTAGGTATAGAGCCCAGTGAATGATTGTCTTGTTGCTTTCCTGACAGATGCTAAACCTGCTACAAATTAAGTTGTCTACTAGTTTTACCAGGCGAGTGGGGCTGTGTTAGTCAATACTTAAGCTAACGGAGAAATAGGAGGAAGAACGTTTCTTGGAACGTGAACCGAAACTTTGGTCATGGAAGCCTTCAGGGGTTGGGTTGGGTTTGGTTTTCCTCTGAATTTTGTGTGGAATTTGATGCAGCTCAAGCAATAAAGTCATCCTAGATTTCCCTTCATCCCTGCTTACTAGATGGGAAGCCAAAGAAAATGTGTGAAGGAATTCCCTTTTCACATGTTCCAGCACTGCCGTTCCCTGATACAGGGCAGGTGATAGCATGGCTTGCTTAAGTTTGGGGAGAGTCAGTCAATACACTGGTCTTTGTATTTGTAGCTACCTCTGGCAGGTGTGCTCTTGCATGCATGAGCCTGTCTCCTTGGCTCTCGTAAGATCATTGAACAGCAAGGGTAGCTCCTGATCTGGACAGAGGCTGGATGCATCTGCATTGGTCTTAACTTCTTTTTGTAATCAAGCTACAGAACTAAAAACATTATCTAAATTCTGTAAAACTTTTCTACATGAATATTAGCGAGTCAGGGACCTAATACTCATCATTTAATCATGACTATGATGTCCTGCTTGTCTACAGAATGGTTCCATTCTGCAGAAGGCATTGATTAGACTTCATTGTGATTTCATTTCTGTATGTTTTGTGTTTCCTCAGCTATGTTTTTTTTACCAAGCGTGTCATTATCCCTTCCACAACTGAACCTTCTGGATTCTGGAAAGGAGCAAAAGCGTTGTGGGGGGGGCGGGGGGGAGGGGAGGGGGCAGCTTTTATCATTTTAAATTTCTCACAGATTGCTCAGGGTAGCAAAACAATGAATGTTTCATTATTACCACAATAGATTAAAACATCTGCAATAAATAATGCTGATGGCTATTTGTGATGGCACAAAGTATTGTTTTTGTTCTCTTTTATAAAATTACAGCTCATTAACTGTCATAAAGCAAAGATACCATAAATAAAACAACTAGTAGTGTTTCATTTCCCAGAAATGTGAAAGCCTGCTGGTTGGGAACTTTGAAAAGTTTGTTTTCACAGCTGGAGCAGTCAAGTATCTGAGTATGTTAGAGTCTGTCACTTCTGTGGCCAGAGAAATTATGAGGATTCAAACAATTTTGTTGGTGCTCGTCACAAAGCTAACATTGCTCTTATCTTCCTTCTCATCATGAAGCGCTTTCTATTTAGATTACAAGATGCTTGTACTGAGAAATAAGAATATTTTTAAGTGAAGCAGTAATTATAGAAGGTTTATTAATTGAAAAGAGTAATTAGGTAAGTTGGTCTGGCTTCCAGAATAATAGAAACCACAGAGTAGTTACCCAGGTATGTCCCCATGTTGAACCAAATTTGTATTTAGACCTTTTTTGAAATGACACTATAACCTCAATGGCAAGTTGTTTATAATAATCCAATTGGTCCTTCATCAAAGATCAGCTCACCTCACATCACTTCAATTTTATGTGTGTGCTCAATTTTCAAGACATGAGAATAGACTTGAAGTGGATCGATTACCTCACAGATGTGCAATGATGTAACTTCAGAATTGTTTCCAATTTATTTTCCATAGACAGGCTTTTACATAAGAAGTTCATTCGAAAAGTAAAATAATTTGAACCATACTTCGTGTCTCAAGTTCTGAACAGTGGTTCAAGTTTCCAGTCCCAGATTTTCTCCCGCGAGTCTTGGTATTTTGTGACAGTTATAATTGTGTGGTAGTTACGGGATCACTAGGAATTTTTTCCCTGGCCAGGACACAAGTTGGATTCGTGCTGGAGCTGTGGGCTGCACACATGCTGCATCTCATGGTGGAACACTTGAGCCCGCAGCTGTAGGCTGCACAACAGGAAATCCTCCCCTGAATTTAACATTTCTCAACATTAAGGCTAAATCTGTATTTTGGCTGTAGCTGTGTGTACTTTAAAACAACAGAGTGATGTACAGCACTCTTTGTTCCTTAGGCAATTTAGGAGTAGATTAAAAGAATTTGTATGGCAGTCTGAATCTAAGTATTTGGATGTCTGCACAATATAATCCTCTAGTTCAAGGTTCAGCAGACATCAGGTGACAGGGTTTTTATTATTGTTGTTTGGTTGAGTTTTTATTGGGGTTTCTGATACTAAAAGTATCAGAAATGCACTTGCATTATAGGGTTGTCTTCCAAAGGAGAGTGTGGAGGCTATAAACTTGTAGGAACCCTGAAAATGGCATTTTAGGATTTAGGTTGCAATATTTAGAGTTGCATGGAAGGAAAAAAAAACAACCCCACCAGAGTGTTTAAGGAAGTACCTGCATGACATGTCACCACAAATAGGATTCTGATACTTCAAGGGATGTATCAGTTCTGGGTTTAAGTGCAAATGCTTTCTTGGGGATCTGCTACTGGACACTTGTCTGAAAGAGGATACTTGTCTCTGTGCTCTGATTTACCATCTACTGGTTGATCCTCATAGTGATATTTATTCCTGTTTTTGAAATTGCTGGTGTAGAAGGATATAATTTTGTTAGTTTACTTTGAGTTAAGTCAGTCTTACAGCAAGGATGCTCACGTAGGATTGGGGAATTATCGGCATATTTTGGACAAACAATCACACAGAAACACAGAATAAGCCCAAGCCTCTTCAAAGGGTGAGGAGGCCTTCAGGACAGAGGCAGGCTGTCTGCGCTTGCTTCTGCTAATGACACTGATAATCCCTTGCAGAGTTTCCATTTGCTTGCAGGTTGTGTTGCAAGAATACTTGACCCTATTTTCGCTCCTCTAGGCAATGTGCTGATTTTTTTTGGAAATATGGAAAACATTAATTTGTGCTGTTCTGAAAATTAAACAAAGCTCCAGCTTTGCTGCCATCCAAGGCAGCGTTGAGCACTTAAGTTAATTTCACTGATGTTGACTTTGGTGGAGTTTTTGTTTTGACTTTTGGATAAATTAGTATGATATATCCTTTTCTAAGACACGTTTTTAAGAATGTGTTTCTGGATGAAGAGTCCAATACAGCTTTCAGAAAGAAAAGATTGTAATGTGCATTGGAGTAAGTGTATTCACTAGTTATTTCTTCTTTAAAATCTGGAGAATAAAGGACAGGATAACTGAGGTGGGGGTTCATTTTTCTGAACAGCATAGAGCTTTTTTTTTTTTTTAAAAAAAAAAAAAAACAACACTCTTAATTATATGAAAAACAATGAAGCAATTGTGTTTTATTATCTACATGGGGATAGTAAGAGATGGTGTAATTTGTTTTGAGTGTTTGTTCCCCCTCCTTAATTCCTTGCTCCTTTGTGATAGTTGACGTCTTTCAGACTTGGGCACAAATTCTGGCTGGGCTGAGCAATTACACTAGCTGTGCTTTTACTGTCTCTTTGTACATGCTTGCAATGTACAAAACAGCTGCATCTTGAAAACATCAGCTGCTCCAAATGAATGTGCATACGTCAGTGCTGCGCAAGTCAGCTTTGTGCGGGAGCAGTGTCCAGAGCCCTGGAAGCAGTGTAGTCCCACTGTAACTGGTCTAAGCAGGGCCATTGTGGCTGCTTCGAGGTCTCAAGCTATTTGCTTGGGATGCTTGAGATGTTTCTGAGCACAGATCAGTAATATATGGTGCAGTGCAGATGGTCCTTGGTGTATGATACTTGGCACTGCTCTGTGGAGTAACTTCAGTGGTCTGAAGATTTTTGAACAATATCTCTGTCCTTAAGTAGTATCAGAGGATGGCTAAGAACCATTGATTTCAGATAGAAAGTATAGGCCTATATAGACCAATACCCATGCACTTCAGTGTAGAAAGTAATCACTACAAATGCTTAATATCACTGATGAGCAACTGTATATTGCATGAACCTATTAACTGACTTCTAAACCTAAATAAAGGTGGTTCTGCATTTAGTTTCAGAAAAAAAAAAAAAAAAAAAGGTTCTGAAGTATAGCAGAAAAATGTCTCCAAGCAATTTATCCATAATAAAAAGCTTGTCACCACAATGCAGAACATGTGGACCTGTGGAGAATTTGTGCATATCTGTGCTGGTGTGACAACGATCTCAATGGACCATAACTTAATCTACACCCTGGAATGTGCTTGACAGCTTGCCTGAATCTGGGAGATCCTGGCACTGAGCCTGCTGTCTGTACCTTGTGTCAGCTATTCCTGAGTTATTTCATCTTCTGCTTCCTTCCTATTACGACAGCAATCTCTAAAGAAACACTTGTTCCTACTGAGCAGCCTAAATGACATCTGTGAGCATGACATGCAGATGCAGCAGTTCCTGTGTGCTGCAGAATCTGATGACTCTCAGCTAATTGCAGCTGAGGTTGGCTGAGGACATCCCAATCAAAAAGTATTTTACAACTTAAGGTTATCAGGTTGGTTCTCTTTATGTGATGTCCCTGAAAATCACTGCCTGTGTGACACTTGGAATAAACCTGCAGAGAAATCTCATGGTCTGGAAGAATGTGTGTACATGTGTATTTTTTGTATAAATACACACATACTTACTATAGTTGCAATATTGTGTAACAGAGAGAAGAGGCCTGAAAGCATAGGGTTAGGAAGCTGGCATTGCCCAGCTGTAAATTTGTGAGGCTGCAATGTGCACGTTAATAATCCAGGAATGCCCTTAGAGCTAAGGATAACAGACCAGCTATGTGCTGTGGGTTGTGAAGTTTCTTGGGGGTGTTGGGGAGAGTGCTAAGTCTCTAGTGATAATCCCGTGTCTGGATTGATTTCCAAGTCAGCTGCATATAATGTATGTGGGATATTACTGATAGTAATACTTATAATTACTGTCTACTTAAAAATGCATAGTAATGAACAAAGCACTCAAATGCCAAGAATAAAGAATTTTCTCAGTGACCTACAGATGGCAGACCAAGATAACATAAGCAATGTGCTTTAAGCATATTTCTCTGAATATTAGAAACATAGTACACCCTATTTATGAAGGTCCTCATGGAGAAAGATGTTTTAACTAGGTCACTATAAAATTTAAGCAGTTCTGCAGTTCCTTGCTCAGTCTCAGAATACGTTCAAGATATTTTGCTTTGTGCTATAAATTACATTCAAAACTAAATCCAAAAGTTCTAAGTTGGAAATGTTTTAACTATTATTGGACTTGCTGACGATGCTGATAATCAAAGCTGAGCATGTACAGTAGCCTGTATAGATTGGCTTGTATATAGTTTATGCTTCAAATGATTTTTTTTTTTTTTTTTTTTTTTTTGTATGAATGTTTCATTTGTTACTTATATCCAACTTATGTATTGTGTGGATCCAGGGCTTTTTTTGGTTTGCTCACCTCCCCATCATGAAAGACACTAAGTTTGTGAAACTTAGTTTTCTTTTTCAATCATTAAATAAAAAAACAAAATACAAAAAAAAAAAAAAGTCCAGAAGGAAGAATCATAAATGCAATAAAGCTTTATTTTTTCTTCATTTTGGGTACTGAATTTTAGTGGATGATTTGATACTCTTCTGCATCTTTAGCTCATAAAAGCTGAAATTCTAGAAGCCCTAAAATAAACAATTCTTTTGCCTCATTTAGAGGAAAAAGAACTTATGGTGGGCCAGGAGGGAGTTTTATGATAATGTGGACTTGCCCAACCTTGTTGTTCAGAGAATGGTTAACAAAAAAAAAATCTTAAACTCCTTACTCTCTCAAGTGTTTGCACGTATTGTATAATGAATCATTTTAAAATAGTTGGAAGAGAAAAAGCTGTTGTATGTGGTATACCTTCAATAATGGCTACGTGGTTAGAAAGACAAACTCACTTTAGTGAAGTGTTTTAGTGTTTTTTAATGATTGTAGATTAAAATAGGTATATTTAAAATATTGCAGAGGATGGAAGTGATTACAACCTGCCACATATTGCACTACTCAGGAAATTGAAGAACAGGGGCTTAAAAGCAGACCCCAAACAATGGGCTTACCAGAACTTTTTTTAACTAAAAAATGCTCAGTTTCAACCAACTGACTGGAAAATATTTTGACATATTTTTGAACTGTTTTATATTATGGAAATCAAACAGACTGTCATGACAGATTACCATTTAGGCAAGGAGAAACAACTCTGGTTTAAGCACTGTGCAGGTCTGTGGTCTGTGCTCTACCATGTTGTCATGGCTAAGGCTGTCCTAACTACTAATCAGAAAGTGTTGTTATGGCTGTTAAAAATCTGGTGACCCAAGAGCTGCTACATCTAATTCTTTTGGATGAGGGCATATTGACTCCACAAAGTGTCAGGGGAGTTGTATGCAGTCCCTCTGAGCTGCTCCTGTGCTGAGAAACCATGACAGTCATGGTCTGCTCTAGCTCATCTGCATTATCTACCATGCATATGCTGGAGTGGTAAAAAGACTGTATTTGCCAGTACATTAAATTCAAATGTGAAGGGGAAATGTCTGGATGTATATCTACTACAAAGATGAAATGCCAAAAGAGGCTGCTGAGGTGTGGCCCTCTAGGTTCACTATATGTTATGTATGTATATCTTATCTATAAATAAAAGAAACTTGCTGTGTCTTTAAGGTAGATGACGAAAGTGGTCTTGAAGATCTGCTTCTATCAGAAGCCCCAAGTAAGAATGATGGGTAAGGGAGGGTGGCGGTGACCAAGATAATTAATGCTCCCTGATGCTAAGGGTGGAACTTCAGCCAGACAGGAAACTGGCTAGGGGTTATGTTGTTTCTTTGTGCATGTCTCTGTGTATTTTCCTCTAAACTGGGAATTATATTCAATCATAGTGAAAAGGGGAGGAAATGATCTTAATTTGAAAATGGCTGTGGTCGTGACACCAATCTTCCCTATCTTCAAACACCAAGAAGCAAATAAGAATGAGTAATGAAATGGAAAAATTAGTCAGATAAGTTCTACAAGTCTTTTGCTGACTCATGTAAAGAGGCTTCTGAATCAATGTTAAGTTGATCTGGCTTCATAAAAAAATGAACAGCAAACTTTAAAATTATCTTTATATGTGTCTACTGTCTGACTTACAGCCTCAGAACTGGAAATTCAAATGCTGAAAATGTGAATTGTCTAGTGCTGTGAAGTGCTGTTTACCATAATTGTAGAAGAGATGGTTCTGTCCCATTTGCCTTCTTCAGGTGTGGAAACTCAGCTTTCTCCCCCATATGCCAGCATATATTATCCTTGTAGCAACAACTGCATGGCCCAAGTTACTTTGAAAGGCAATACTTACAATGTGCTTTCCCTACAGTGTGACCTAGCACTTAGAAGACAGGAGGTTAGTGAAGATTATAGAAGCAGCTGTCTGCCTTATGCCACTCCCAAGCATTCTATGTGCCAGATTTTGAGGATTTGACAGAGCAAGGCATGTTACAGCTAATATCTGTTCTTTTTAAGTATCTGTATGAGTATAAAGAAGTCAAAATTGTTTGAGGAATCCTCCTGCTTTATGGTTCACTAGATCACCGTGACTCTGACATCCCCAGTTTGCAAGTAAAAATATGTGCTGCTGCTTTTCCCAAACTACTCTGGCGAGACCGTTCCACAAGCATCTACACAGGGAGGAAGAAAAAGTGAACTGGGATCAGTTTTATGTTTTTCTATCCAAAATTTTCATTTACTTAGAGAACGCAGGGAAAGCATAAAACTGTTCTTGTTCTCTTTGTCTCTTTGATTTTCATGTAACAGTATAAGCTTCGAGCCTGCAGTTTTACTATGTGAATATGGATGGCTGCACCTGCATGGAACCATGCTGACTTCAGTGAGGCACCGTGTAGGCACAGCAATCTGCCCTCCTGTAAATTGTAAATCTCAGGATCAGGAACATAGCTTGTTTATTGGGTGTTTTTGAAGGAGTAAGGCATTGGAAAATGCCTGTAGGGTGACAGCATATGCTCTATATATTTTCCCACACAATCACACCAAGGCACAATGTTCCTGACCAGGAACTACCCCCCTCTTTCTGTCCATGTGATGTTCAAGCTGATGACTGTGGTGCTTGCCTTGAAGTAAGGGCAAAGCAAATCTTGCTGTGGTAACTGTGTTTTTTAACTGGTTTTATACTGCTAAAAGGAGAATGAATAGAATGCAACTTTCAAACTTCATTTTTTTAAAATGAAAATGCATCTTTTTGCTGTTGTTGTTGCCACCTTTTTTTGTTACTGCTATTTCAGTTTTTGTCTGAATGTGAGTTTCTGGGGACAAATTGTTCTTTACAGCAAGATAACAAATAGAGGTAATGATCCCTTATCATTGTTTTGAGCCCTTGAGGAAATGAGGTACAGCTAATGTACCTTACAAGAAACTGCATCCACCAGTTCTAACCTGGCTGAGCAACCTCACATGTTTTATCCATCTTATCTCAGAGTTACAAGTCCAGTTTGCTTGGGTACCACCTTCAAATGAGGCTGTTGTACCCAAACAGTAGCTGTGTCTGGCCCTGGGCCAGGCCTCACAAGAGCAGAGAAGCAGCCATGCCTTCTGCCACACCTCCCTTCCTCTGTCTAAGCATCAGATGCACATCAAATACACTTGGAATATTTTTATTTTTTTTATGGCATGCAGCTTACACTCATTTTGCCTTTAGCAATCATCCTTCTGTCTTGACTGATGTAATTAATTCTATTTCACATTAATATATTTTTATGTAGAGGTGATAAAACAAAGACATGCAATATAGCATAGGGCTGAACTTGCTGCTGAAAAGTTTCATGTTGCACTTCAGCTTTCATGTGAGTCCCACTATGGTCTCTAGCTTATCTAAGGCTTGTCTCAAGTTTGTTTCATTACTTAATGAAGACTAAAAATTGTTCTCTGTTAATAATAGAGGGTATCAAAGAGGACTGTGTCATGTTTCTATGTTTTGAGAAGGCTGCAAATAATTATCAGGAGGTGAGTAATTAAATACATGTAGTCTTACCTGTCTCTTTCAACTGAAATTTAATGGGGAGTCAGCTTATATGATGATATAAAGAAGATAAAATCAGCAGTGGCATATGTTAAGTTTTTTCAATGCAGAGTCACTCTTGCTAATGAAAGAGTTAACATCTGTGGGGAAGACTGTGTTGGGTTCTTTAGGCCCAATGGTGACCAGAACGCTTTCAAATGCTAAAAGGTCACATTTTATTAAAGTATAGGCTAACTTTAATACCCAGGAGATTTGAGTCTTGCGTTAAGACAGAATAAAACCCCAATGGGTTTTATTGACTGTCCCTTCCTGCTGTGCCCCCGCAGCATGGGTCTGTGAGGCCTTGCACTCAGCCCAGCAATAAGCCAGCCCTGTTCTCCGATCTACTGCAGTGTGAGGTTGGGTGCACTGCCTCCTGCTTCACCCTTTGGACTTGACTGCATCCTGCTGCCTTTGGACTTTCTTTTCCTCGATGTTGCTTGGTTGGTCCTGAGGAACTGTCTTTGACTCCTCCAAGGGGCAATTAGAGCTGGATTGCTTCTTGTTGAAAAAAAGTAACAGGGCTAGGAAGAGACTAGTAATTAATGTCCAAAATGCAATCTGACAGTAGACAGAAGTAAAATAGTAGTTAGTAACAGTATCATCTAGTAACAGTATCATCTACCTCTAGGAGGGTAGGATTGAGAAGGGAGGGGGGAAGCTTTTTGGGGGAGGAAGGTTAGAGACTGTCATTGGTCACTTTGTGTTTTTAGGCACTACATTCTGCTGCATTATCCTTAGAGAATTTAAGAGCAACTCTGATATGCCTTTGGCACTATAATTTCAAAGAACAGGATGTGCATTACTATAGTTGAGCAACTTCTTTGATGTTTCACAGTTGTCCTGTAATATGCTTATGGTTTAATTTCCGTTAAATGTCACTAGCAGATTAATCTCTCTTAAAATGCCAAAGAGGCAAACAAATTAATGGCTTATTATCAAATAATTTTAGTGTTGGATGAGCAGAACATAAGAAAAGTTGATCTTGCTCTAAATCAAGGGTACAACCTGTTAGGCAGGTTTATGTAGAAGGGATTGAAATCTTAAATATTTCTTTTCTCTAACTATACATTGATCCTTCTCTGAATAAACAATTGTCCCAGTATCTGATAGGAGAATACATCATATATCACATGAAGGATTATTGTGGCATATGTGTTAAGCATTCATTTTGTAAAGGACTTTTTTAAGACTATCTTGATTTTTTTTTTATTTTTATTTTTTCCCTGGGGCATGTTTTGGATGAGCTGAATTACACCTAACTTGGTTAGCTGAAGTTGTACCATGTGACGTTTGAATGTCCAAATTGGTTTACTCATGACATGCTGGAAGCTTCTTTTGTTTCCCACAACTGTTTTTTGTTACAACCTGTTTTTGTTCTAGTACAGTGGAGACTGTTAGAACAGTGAATTCTAGGGGAACATAATGATAAACTGTCTTGCCATGTATTTTTTGAAGTATAAGAGCAATATATTTTTAACTCCTTCAGTCTCATTTGCAGCAATGTCCTGGGCTTGCTTAATTAGGTCTAACTTCATGTGATGGAGTAGGGGCACACCAGCAAGAGCAGGGACAAGAATATCCTGACACCTGACACTTAATGAAAAGAAGGAATAAAAAATATCCTCAAGATACTTGCAAGTATTTCCTAGGCTTTTCTTTTTAATTTTAGGTGAAAAAAAAAAATGAATAAGAAAAGGAATAAAAATAGGACAATTGGAATGATTTTGCTGCTGACCTTCTTTAAGAAACTATAGTTCTGGCCTGGCAATTTGCAGAGGAACTGATTTGGGTGCCTTATGTGCTTGTCTTCAATTTCAATTTTCCACCCCACCCCCCAAAAAATAACTTTAAGGAGAACAGATATTCTGACTGTAAAACGTATTTTTAGTGGTACTTTGAACTGTCAAGTGCCATAAGCATGAGAATGGCCCCTGATGTGGAAGTTGAAGGGTTATTGTGCTACCAAAATAGGCAAACTTTCTCCTGTCAGGGTAATCCAAACTCCATTAAAACCAATGGTGACAGCTTGAAGTAGCATTCCTACTGTATAGGAACTGTCACAAAGGGGTGTGTTTCATGAAAATCTGTACATTGAATACTGATAATGTACAATTCATTTTTTTTTTTTTTTAATCCCTTGCTGGTTTATATTGCTAGTGCTCTTATATCTAATTCAGTCTTTTGATTCTACTTTAATTTTTTTAAAGGTAACTGAAACTCATGATCTTTACCTAAGTAGAATTCTTTCCTATTTTTATTATTATTATTATTATTGGACTATAACATTCAGTTAATGCTGCTTAAGTTCTTTCATTACTTGTTTAACACAAATAGTACAGACAAAATATAGGCTAAGTTCAGATAGCGTTTGCTTGGGCATGTCTCTTTTTTTCTGGAAAGAGGTGGAAACAGCTGCAAAGACATAGAGTATCTTTATTTTTCCTTTTCTGCTCTATCATTGCCCAGACTAGTGACAGCTCTGGCAAGGGCTGAAGACAGAATTCAGTTGCAAAAATGTGCATGCATGTTGTGACTTTGTTACATTGTAGTATCCTTCTTAGTTTCCAACTTCTTTTGTCACTGATATCCCATAGATTCCTATCTTGTGCCACTTACATGTAGGATGTCTGGAATACCCTAAAGTGAATAAGAGAGCTGGAGACTAGGTAGAATATCGTAAGCCATCCAGATGTTATTAGGCACATGTGTTTAGGCAATTACATGCAATAAAACTAGGCATATCTTTGCATTATAAATGAAGGGCATTATCAGGTTGGTAATATTAAACTCATTCACTGATGTTCTTCCTGAGGGTAATGATACTGTTATCAAGGGGATGTTACTAGAATGGTAAGCATAATATCAGATGTAATGCTTCCTTTGATTTAAAATCACTGCTCTAGAAGAGTTAGAAACTCTGATCTGAGAAAAATGCTGAACACCATACCCCAAAAGAAATCAAGGCCTCTTTCATCATTGTGCCAAATCACATTTTGCGGTGACGTACTCTTTGATACTTAGACCATTGAAGTCTTGTTCATAGTTACCTTGCCACATTGCAGTTAATAATGTTTATACTCTAATTTCTATAGCAGATGGAGGTAGTCTATACGTACACTGGAAAAGACAGATGGTACAGTGCAATCAGTGCTGCTATCATCTCTCTCAGCAATAATTCTAACAGCAAATTGAGCTAGGTTGGGATTTGGAAACCTTCCTTTGGAGTTTTCAGAAATCTATGGTGGCTGGTGATGTACAACATGAAAAAAGGATTTGGAGGAATGCCTCTGGTCTTCAGTGTCGAGTTGGTAATGGGGTTTTTGTATGTTCTGTCAGAATACGAAATCATTTCTTGTGTGATTATGCATTAATGATCCTACTTTTCCACTCAAATATTGTGGTAAAGCGATGACATTATATCACAACATAGGCTTTAATGTACTTGAATTCCTTGTTCCTAGCACAGAAAGTGGTGTGAAATACTGTATACTACTCATTGCTGCATTTTATATGCAAACCTTTGTAACTCCTAACAGAGACCTGGGGAGTCTCAGCTTCCCCTTCTACATAGCCCTGGGCTTTAATTGCTAACTCCAGACTTGCTTTTCGATTTAGAGTACAGCTAGGTATTTGGTATGTTCTTTATGACCCTCAGTCTTGTAGTCCCACAGCTCACAATGGGAGACCAAGTGGTTCAGGAGGTCATTCCACTCGAGGAAGTAAGCACTCTTGCTTAATGGGCACTAAGGGCAGGATTCATCTTTTTAAAGGCAGTTAGAGAGAAGCACTCTGGGAGACAATTAAGATTGTTTCTTTCCTTTGATTATGGAGGAAACCTAGGAGCACTGTTATTATAAGCTTTTGTAAGCAACTTGGATTCATGTCCACACAAAATATAAAGTATCTTCAGCTTAAGTCTCAATAAATTGAACTTTTTTCCTTATGTTAGATTTCAAAATAAGAATGATGAGTGGAATGCAATTTTTCGTGTACTTTGTTAAACTTCTTGCTTTATCTGCTTGTATCATGCACTTACAGTTGAGAGGTCTGTAGTGTAGTCCAGGTTTAGTGATGTTTACTTAACAACTGTGTGCCTTATGCCTGTAGCTTGCTTTCAGCTTTATAGGTAATATTGTTTATGTCCATTATGAGAGTATGTCTTTGTATTTTTTCCCCTCTGTAAAATAAAGGGGCTGTAACAACTGCAAAAAGCAGTGGGTTCTTCACTTTTTATTAATGATTGCTTACTACAACTAAGCCCAGATGAGGGAAGAGCTTAAAACTGATTACTTGTGCTTTCTATTAGAAACACATCCATGGTATTTTAAGTAACTTGTCTGCACATACTAACTTTAAACAAAACAGCTGAATCCTTCCCTTATCTATTTTATGTTCAATTAGTTGATTTTTTCTTTTTGTGCATGTGTGTGTGTAATCCATTAGCCCCTACTAGGGTGAAGTTATTTGAAAGCGATACCTATGTAAGAACTGCCTCTGAGGCTGTACATGAAAGGAAATATCTGTATTATTAATGTAAGTTTAATTTGCTCATCAATATCATTGTTTCTTCATGATTAATTTGTTTTCACAGGAATCTCTTAGGTAGAATTGCAGTGTTGGTCCATACTTACTGAAGCCAATTTTTCAAGCATTAAAAAGAGGCTTATAGCCTACAAGAGGCAGCTTAAGATAGTTTCTTTTGTTCCTCTTTGGAGATGAGATATTGGGTCATTGAAATATTTCCTTTTGCAAGAAAGAATCAGGAAAATTCCTTAGTTTTAGGGCGATGCCAGATGACATGGAATGAATCTGCAGAAAGTGGTCTTTAACTTAGTTTAATAAAGTACAGGTAGCACCAAGCCTGGCTCTCACGACTTGATGAAAAAATCTAGTGTAGACAAGGCAGTATGGGAAAAAAACAAACAAACAAAAAACAAACAAACAAACAAAAAAACACTTTTGTTTAAGTTGGTCTGAAGAGAAATCTTATCCTCTTGAGAGGAAATGATCTCAATTTCACTAAACTGGATTATAAGGAGGGAAATGCTGTTTGGAGGTAAGCTAAAGGCCAAAGCTTGGCAAAGATCCTTGGAGCATGCCAAGAATTAATTAAGAAACAAAATGACATTTTTTAGATATTTTGCTATTTTGAGCACATTAATTGGTTAATATGTTAGTTGGCTATACATTTTCAATAAGAAAGATAATGTAAGACTTAACTCTCATCTCTCATTTTATGTATTTAAGCTATTCTCTGTTGCTTCAGGGTGGATCGTGGCCTATCAATTTCCCCCAGTGGTAGAAGAATAGGTATAGATGTTTTGCACAACCAGACACAGAGCTCCAGTTTTCTGCAGCGCTCTTTCTCATCTATTTCATTTGCACAGATCCCAGTATGTAGTTGTCTGTGTAGTTTTTCAAGTGTGCAGAAAAAGTAACAAAAATAAGTGGTGTTAAACAAAACAGCACGTTTATTTTCTTGTGCTGCTTCTCTGCTACCTTTCAAGTTCCCCAGATTTTGTGCAGAGTAGTAATGGAAAGACTAGTGAATAAAAATTCTTTCTGCTTGCTGAATTTAAATATGCTCCATCCTTGTCTCTACTCATATTCTTCTGGTAGTTTTCATTTTAAACTGAAGGAAATGGGAGTGTTTAGAAACATTGACATAGGTTTTTTTTTTTATTATTTTTTTTTCTGTACAGGAAATTGAAACATGAAAACATACATAAAATAACTCTGTAGGAAAATGTTACTCCAGGATAAAGGTGGTGTTAAAACTTAATATGTACGTCTGCCTGTGTGCCTGTGAAAAAAAGAAATGGGGGTAAAAATCATAAAATGCCAAATTGCTACATGACCTTAACAGATACGACTTTTGAAGGGAAAAGCATGAATTGATTGAAAAATCTTAATTGAAAACTTTGCTTGGAATTTCTTGGAGGAGAATCATTTAAAAAAAATGCTAACATATCTTAATATGCAATATTATCTCATCAAGACTAAAGTAACATTAGAAATATTACAGTAAAAGGGTCATCAAATAATATAGTTGGAAATAATTTAAATGATGTTGCAGGAACTTTGTTATAAAGAAAAAAGTTCTTATGAGTAAAACATCTAGAAGATGCACTCAGGAAAATAATTTTTAAATATATAAAATATATAAATAATTTTAAATATAACTCTCGGGGTTAAAAGGCAGCCCTAAGTAATTGTGTAACCTAAACAACAGTGCATAATCACTGATGTTAGAACTACTACCTACAGTATACGCTTTTAGTTTTGTTTTCCTGTGAAACAAATGTAAGATGCTTGTGAGAAAAATCAATCAAAATGATCTCATTCCTGATTTAAAAAAAAATATGGTTGAAAATATGGTTAAAAAATGGTTGAAGATTTACTATAATTAGTTAAGAACTTAGTTAACACTAAATCAGCTTCAGTATTGGGTCAGGACATAAGGATAATGGAAATTAGGATTTGCATCTTAATATGGATTTTTGATTTGTTTCGGAAATACTTAAGCATGAAGAGATAGAATTTCTTGAATTCATTACTGCAAGAAGAGTGGTGAATTGACTACAATTTTCCTTCTTAGTTCATTTGTCTACTGGGAAGTAGCCTCTGAATCAGATCAGGAAATACTTCTGATCATAAAGTAATTCTATGTATACAAGCAGATGCAGGACTTCTGTTTCTGGTTAAAGCATAGGCATGCTATGTACCTCCTTCAAAGCTTGTTAGTGATTGAGGGTTATTTCCTTCTTGAAGGAAAATTCTTACAAACATTTCTAACCTTTCAGAAATGAATGGCCAAATGTTTGTTCCAATGCTAGCAAGGAGGATTTAGTCTGGAGGAAATGCTACTTGTTTCACAAGGCGGTTGGTTTGAAGGAGGCACCAAGACTCTAGTAATATTAAGAGTGCTGATTAAAAGATTTTGAAACATTACTTATGGATGCTTTAAATATATCTTTATATCTTTTATGTATATATAAATATATCTCTAAATATATCACTGCAAGGTCCATGAGCTTGCAGTGACTTCTCCAGTCATCTACTCCCAGAAAAAAACATACTAAGGCTTTCATATTCGCAACGTACTTCAAACTTCTCATGGTTCTCCAGGAATTATGAGATTTAGGAGAGCAAAACTTTGTAACTTACATGTAAAGAACTATCCATAGGATGTTAATTTCCTGTATTGATAACTAAGAAACTTCATTGAAGAAGCCTTTAAGAAAAGCTGTTTTACTTAATATGGCTTTATTTAAAGCTTTTAGTGCTAATGAAAAAGAAACTATTTGAAGTTTGAAATTTGAATGAAGCAGTATGGTTGTTGTAAGGCATGCTATATTACCAAGGCCAACCCTAGGATCCAGTATAACTTGTTTTTGGTTTATGCCAAGAAAGAGGAGTGCTGGAGTGTTAGTCCCGACAGCATGTGTGGTACGTGGATTTGAAATGCAAATCTATATGTCTATTTCTAGTGTATGCTGGCATTTCTCTTAGTGTGTCAAAGAGGTAAATAACTCCCTGCCCAGCCAGTTCTGTGACAAAAGACCAATGTGTTTCCTGGATCTCTGACCAAAGGAGCTTAGCCTGCACCAAGGCACTGGCCAAAGCATACCTTTGCTGCCCTAGACCTGCTGTGGGGCCAGAAGGCACAGACCTCCAGGTAATGCCACAGCCTTGGAAAAAGCTGGGGATTGTTGTTAATGCAGTTGACTTTTTCTCTGAGAGGACAAAGTCTAAGTCAGTTTCCATAAGACTTTAATGTGTTTGTGAGGAGTAAACTGGCTGGAACCCAGGAAGAATTTGTACCTGCAGAAGCTGAATGTGTGTAAAGAGAGCTAGAAAAAAGGTCAAATGACACTTTGTAAAAAAGACTACACACTGTAACTCTAAATCCAGGCACAAAAATGGCTTGTCGTTCTACGCTTGCTCATTCTCCAGGCTCACTTTAGTTGAGTGGTTGGTCTCAAGCTATGTACCAGACTGACTGCTGGCTTCTGAAATTGTGCACCCCTACTGCTTCTGTCAAGGTACTAGACAGCCAAGCTTGGCTGCCTTTCTTAGGCACAAATCCCAGGGACCTCATATCTTCTTCTTCTTTTTTTTTTTTTTTTTTTTTTTTTTCTCTTTCCTCCTGTAACTCCTCTTCATACACTAACTCTGGCCGTGGTTTTTTATACAATTTGGATTGCTGTTAGTCCTATCTGGCAAGGATCTGATTATCATTTTTAGTAATGATGAAAACTTTAGTTTCATTTCACTTTGGTGAAATGATTGCCTTGTGCTGTGTTGGCACTTTTTCCCTGAAGAGGGGGGGAAAGAAGTTGTAACTTTCGTGTTATTGATAATGAAGCTATGAAAAACCTCAATTGTAAAAATACGATTACAATAAACTTGCAAGAACTGTTTATTTTTATGGTGTAAAATATACCTCCAGTGACTTTTAAATTTTTATTATTGATGACATTGCCATATGTGAGAGGAATGTGTAAGTGCATATTCTCGGTGCTCCTTCATTCTTTAAGAAATTACTTAATCAGTGCTAGAAGCTTCCAGCTTATGTTCAGTGTTTGCAATTGTACTCTGAACAGTTAATCCAAAGATACTTAAGTAAAATGAATTAAGAAAAAATAAACCCAACTTTTCCATGTGCAATGTTCTTAATTTTGAAATGTCAGCCCAAGTAAGTCTGGTGCAACCAAATATTGATGAAAGCACAACGTTGGTCAATTTTTAAATATTTTAACTCTCTTATTACGCCAATAAAAAAAAAAAAAAGTCATGTATGAAATGTTAGTGTATACATAAGTAGCAGTTACTCTTAATGTGATAAGAATGTGATAATGGAATGATAGGAGGTGTGTATTGTTTAGAAACTGACCTTCTGAAGTAGTGTCTTTTTTTTTTTTTGGTAAAATCTCTCAAGACACAATGATGAAACATAACTCATTGAATAGGAATGATTTGGGGATTACTGCTATTTCTATGCTGCAGGTTCTTTCTGAAACATGCAAATAGAAGGATGACAGAGGTAAATTACCTTCATTAGGAGTCTGTTGGAAAGTGAGGTGGTGAGAATGCCAATATGTGAATGTGTGATTTGATTATCTAAGTTTCCTATGATTATTGAGAGGTCAGGAGGAACCACAGTAAAAATCTTGTTTTCAACAGCTTTGTTTCACTTTGATTTGTACTCATATAGCTGAGTGTTGTGTTCTTGTTTTCTTTTTCTTAAGGGGGCCAAGAAGGAAATATTTCTCTGTATACTATGTTCAGGACAGATATACCTACTTGGCAAATTTCTCTGCTAATGGTAAATAGAATTTGGTGTTAGGACACCTTCAGACTCAATTTCGTTTGTTTGTTTATTTATTTTTTCTTGCAGAAATCAATGAAGTGCATTAAAGAACAAGCATTTGTTTTTAGGAGTGCCATCTAAACATGCAAGCTCCAACACAATGCCTGCACAGTAACAACAGAGTATTGATACATGAGAGGTCAGGAGTGAGGTGTGTCAGGTTGAGTGCAGGCCTGCCAGTGCATGTGTTGTGGTGAAAATACCATCCTTTGTACTTGAAGCAGGCTGGGGACCATTGTAAGCTCAGTGTTCAGCTTACATACAAGAGGTCATTGAGCTACGACAGCATTTTCTTGGTGATCACCTATTTGTACCTGAAGTAGAGTAGTTGCTGCTCATGCATGTAACAAAGTTCTAGTCCATGTTCTTGTTTGCATCTCAGGTTGTCCATCATCTGTCTTCAAGCTTTTAACAAATCTCATCTTGCTCTCTTGAAAAGTGGCCTGTGGACCGTAGTAAAGATTTGAACACCCTGTTACAATATAAATAACAATTAAAGAGGAAATGTTGAGGAAAGTTGAGGCTGTAGCTTGGAAAATTTGTCTATATGTCCTCATATATAGATCTAGTTCACATACATATCCTTAACCTCTCAGCATTTCAATTTTATTCCTCTGTAGTCAGATGACTGATTAAAAATGTATTTGTAAAGCACCACAGGTTGTAGGGTGCTTTTTTTTTTTCCCCCTCCTTCAGACTATGATTTAAAAAGTGCTGGTTAGTCACAAATATTTTCCAAGAGTAGCATCAAAATAAGATTCTATGGACGTCTGTAAAGGAGGAAACTATCGGCAACCCTGACATTATATTACTTCTGCTTTTCCTACATCAGTCTTTTGTGCACTCCCTGCTTGTGTGTGTATAACGCTTTGCTACATCTTAAACTAATTCATCCTCTCTAGTTAAGTTATAAAAATGGCAGAGTTTTATTAAATATCCAGTATCACCCACCAGACTGTTTCGGTAACCGTATTTTTTTTCTTCATTCCTCAAGGCAAGAACCCAGGAAGGATATCCATACCTCATAAAAGTTCAAAACTTCATTTATCTTTGCTATAGATCTTTTAAATTTACAGATTTTTTTCATTGCTACAACTTTACTGGCATATTCTTCCATTGAGCAAACACAAGAGCTATTAATGATCCAAGAGATAAAACTGCTTTTATAGACTGCAAATGAATTTAGAGACATTTCTTGATTATATACGGGGACAAATCCTAGAACTCCCAAAGGTCGCCACTGGCAGCAGTGCTGGGCTTGAGCGCTTGGCCCTCATGCATTTGGCAGTGTTGGATACATCGCTCTCTGTTAAGAATTAATCAGCTGTCAGAGCTGCCAGCAGTGGGTCCTGTGAGCTCCTGCCCCAGTGGAAGTCTGCAACACGGAGACTAATGAAAGACAGGAATTAAAGCAAGAGCTATTAGCTCTTATAGAGCACAGATGAGGGACTTGGGGGCTATTTGTCTGCCCCTGAAGATGGCCTGTCTCCCCCTAGGATATAACTAGTCTTGCAGGCACACTTCTTCAGTATCCAATGCTCTGGGATTTGTGTTTGTTTTCCAGTGTGCATAATGATATTGTGTAAGACAAGCATGTTCCTCTGTTCCTCTCCTATGTATGTGTGTGTGTGTGTGTGTATATATATATATATATGTGTGTGTGTGTGTGTATGTATATATATATATATGTGTATAACAATTAGGAATAGGTTGTTGGTCTTCAGGGTTCTTTTTTATTATTCAGTGGGGGGAGGATATCTGCCACAGATACGAGCTGGAAGGGATCTTTGAGTCTAACTCATGACTCCACATATAGTACTAACTCTTAGGATGCCGTATGTCTAAGAGTGTCCAAATGCTTCTTGAACACGGACAGGCTTGGGTTCCAAATGCTTCTTGAACACGGACAGGCTTGGGGCCATGGTCACTTCTCTGGGGAGCTTGTTGCAGTGCTTGATCACCCTCCTGGGAAGAATTTTTTTTCTGACGTCCAATCTGAATTTTCCTTGATGCAGCTTTAAGCCATTCCCTCGCATCCTGTCACTGGAGAGCAGAGATCACCACTGCCTTTTCTAATATATTACAAATTCATAGAAGAAACTTTTGTAACTTCTCACATATCTTCCAATTGATATGCAGATGCTGTTCACCCAGGCATTTTATCCAGGAACACAATAGTATAACAAATAATAAAATTGAGACATCCTCTCTGAGAGATGAAGATTCATCCCAATGGCCTAAGTTTCTGCAAATGCTATTAGATTAAATGTAACATCCAGATGTTGTCTCATGAGTTTAACTCATATGCAAAACATTCTATTAGTAATGTAATGTCACAAGAAACCATAAAACAAAAATAAAACTAAATGCATCAACAGATGGTGAAAACCTATTTTAATTGCTGTGATAGGCCCCTTCTCCCCCACTCCCATTGTCAATTCAAAATTATTTCCTTTTGCAGTTTACACCAGAATCTGTTATTGCTGTAGAAACCCAGCTAGTATTATAGTCCTCTAACTGAATGATCTTGAATAATGGAGAATTGATTTGGAAGACAGCTTAACATTAGATAGTGCCTTTGTCAAACTGGAAGACATTTTTACCTTCTGTTGTATGATATGTTGTCCTTTGGACATGCCTATTTTAAAATATTAAATGCAGAACATACTTTATAAAGTGTTGTGAGGTAATTGTTGCAAATTCATGGTCTGATCAACAGCTACCTGTATGTTGTAACTAGCGGAGTAACCGTGTTTGATGTCTTGGAAATGGTTTAATATTGGTTGGGATTGGAGGTTTGGCACGGTTGATGCAGAAAAGTACTGTATTGAACTATACTGGACTATGTACAAAGCATAAGGGATTAACTATGGTCAATATACAACAAAAGTTGGTTTCAGTTCAGAGTTGCACAGTCAAATGCACTAAATTCTTGTGCGCTGTGTTGTGTTAGGACTGTTAGACTTTTTGGGGAAAAAAGAAGACTTTAAAGTAACATCTTTTTTCCAAAGTGAATGTCTTTGTGAGCAGGGTTAAAAGGCTTCCTATTTACTACTTGCGCATCATGTTTAAGACCAAACCCAGAATAAAAAATGTAGGGCACTGTCTTGGTAAATATCACCTAAAACATCCCCTAAATTTAATGATCATATTTTTTGTAGGCTTCCTTCTTTGACCCCAAACACCCATTCCTTTCTCCAGAATCTCAATAAAGGAGGAGAACAAAATGAGGATATCCACTTCTCCTTTTGAGGAGTCAGTTGAGTTCTGGTGATGTTACAACCATTTGAGATTAGGATTGTGATACCTCTTGTTATTAAGAAAATGCCTGTCTTAATGCCTGCTGCCTGTCCTTGAGTGATGAGTGAAGCAAACTTTCCCATGCCTGTTTGCTTTTCACACAGCAGAAAAAAATGGAAAAAAAAAAAAAAAAAAGTTTTTCCTCTTTGTATGACTTTGCATTATAAATAGCTAACTAGGCACAATATATTTTCATTATTTAATGAGCTGTAAAAATACTTCAGTAAATGATGAGAAGAAAATTCAGAACTAGGAGAAGAGAATATTAAGCCTTAATGCAATTCCTGGAAGGATTTACATAGCCTTAAACTACTTTTCCATTAAGTCACTTGTGCGTAAACTCCTTAAAGAAGTTATGCTGTTCCAAAAGCACGTTGCCATGCAATATGGAACAGTTATGGGCCTGTAGGGATGGGATCTGTTTGTCCACATCAGGAAGGCTTGATTAAGAATTTATTGCTTTGTCCAGCTGATTTCTACTTCCTGAACAGTAGATGTTATTAGTAATAGGTGTTGGAAATGCAGTTGGTAGTTGGTTAAAGAGTAAGCTACAGCTTGAGTATTAAAATAAGCAGCAAACAGTAGTGTTTTAAGAAAAAAAAAAAAAAAAAGGAAAAAAGGAAAAAAATAATAAAAAAGACAAAATCCTTACTACTCCTTTGGTTCCAGATGATGGCCAGATTTATTTAAAATGTGTAGCTCCAGTATGAAGTAATACAATCATGTTGATGTAAGGTATAATTAAACAAAGCTTCTTGGTACTGAATAGAAATAAACCTTTATATAAGAACTAAATAGTGCAGAATTTCTGGGCAAAACTTTGTATAACATGGTCAGTCAATCTTTTAGATATATTTATTTACCTAAACATTATGGAAGGGTGAAACAAATGATACTGTATGCAAGACAAAATTGTTGATCTAATGTTAATTTCCCTTTGTATTTAATCTCCCATTAAATTTGGATTTACATTTTTATTGGTTTGGAGGTCATTATTTGTGTAAGCTGTGGCATTGGTTTTCTAAATTGCAACTTTGTGCTTTCAAGCATAGCCATTTTCATTTGAAAGAGGATATACTGAAAATGTGCTAAAGAGCCAACTGTTATACAATGCTTTCCAAAGCTGTTTTCCCAGGACTTAATGGCTAGCCCTCTTATTTGACCTGGTAGAAACCTGAGTGAAACAAGTCTCTTTCTGAAGTATGGGTCTTCCAACAGGAAATCTTACAGAGAAGAATAAGTGTTTTGGTTTTGTTCCTAAATACATACTGATTTAACTTGTACTAAAAATCACTTAAACTGTTTGGGTTTACTAGGAAGGAATTGTTGCATGTTTTAAGTGAACATCTGGTACACATGCAACTGTACTATATGCAATCTTGTCTTTAGAAGGTAAAAGGCCAGTGTAGTGGTAATTTTGCCCTCTTTGTGCCAGATGTTAAAGCTCTGTAATGTCCCTGAGTGACCATTAGATCACAGGCAGCTGGGACTGGTGGTTTATGTTTAATTTATTATCACACTATTAATCTATCTGACTGGCAGAACTGTCTTCCTCATCATTTCCAGAAGTCTGTATATTTTAGGGACAATTTAATTTCTCTTATGATGGCTCACTCTTATCTTGGTTATATATTTAAGTAGATGATGCTTGACATCCATTTTTGGATGGCAATATATATATCTAGCAACCCATTATGACTTAAAAGTATGCTTGAATTTATTTCATATAGTGTGCTATGGATTAAAACATTTCCTCCAATCAACTTTTTTTTAAAATTTTTATAATAAATATTTTTTTTATTTTTATTTTTTAAAAAAAGAACAAACAAATTCACTGTAGGTATTTTTTCCATTAACAAATATATTTAAATATAGCTGGTATGTTTCTTGGAGATTTGGGTGGAGATGGCTTTAGTTTTGCTTTTTTATTTTATCTGCAATCTGGGAAGAAAAGAAGAGTAAAGACTGGTTGGGCTAAAGGAGGAGGAAATGCTAGTAGTAAGATAAGGAGGCTTGGAGTTTGCTATAGATTATGCTTGAAATATTTTAAACTAACAGTGGGCAGAAATTGACAAAGCTGTTTTATTTTACCATCAAGATGTTTCCTTGCTTCAGTAGTTCATAGGCAAATTTAATAGCTTATTGACTTCAATGCTCTGGTCTTGACTTGCCTTTAATTGAACAAAAGGAAAAAAAAAAAAAATCAAATATGTGATTCCTACATTTCTCCCTACTTCTCAGCCTTGCTACAACCATGCCAAATATTTGCAATGTTGACTGGGGGAAAACCCTTCTTAGAAATAATATTTTTTTCTCCATCTCCATCATGTGACACTTTTATCAAAATGGTTTTAACTATACTACTAAAAGTGATGGTGGAATCCACAGGACTGTTATTTTTTGTCACTGTCCCAGCTTCTGAACCCCATACATGCCATATCTGTAGCTGTCATTGGAATAGGTGATGAGCATCTGGACTCCATCACTGAATGTTGCACAATGCTGTAAATGGATTGTATCCTCATCAAGTCTCACCCACTCATTTAGCCATAAGAAATTCATAATCCCAAATTCCTTTTTTGCATTGGATTTGGTGTATATGTGGGACCAGAGTGCTGACTTCAAAGATGGTTTTGAAATTTTTTATTGAAAAAAAGACCTAGCTCTAGTTATAAATACCACCACCTATATATATATACATATAAATGTAGTTGGAGATATATTATTCCATTCAACTCCAGTATAACCAACATTGATCCCTTGTGGCAGGGAACTGCATGTGTGTAGAAAGAGAAGGATAATGCTCCTTGAAAGCAAATCAACGTTTTAGTATGTGAGATTAAATAAGTCTTTTTATCCACTGTCATTTAAAAAATAAAAAAATAAAAACCCACATTATTTCCTTTCTCTATCTAAGCATCTTATTAGGCTCTAATAAATCCTGTCTATACAATTTGCTAAATGGTATCCATAATGAGTTGCATATAATTAGTTAACAGGTCATATGCAGAATACCAGTACTTACTCCAAAATTAGGAAAGTTTGGGAACTCCTCAGTAATTAGAATTTCAATTTTCTTTGTGATATTGAGCAGGTGATCCTTATAAGTTAGCACATGTGTAGATAATGTATAGCAATCTTTAGTCTGTTGAAATATATATCTTCAGTGCATTGACAGTATATTTTTTTAATATACTAGTTATAGTATAGCTATAAAGTATAGTATAGTATAGCTATAGTATAAGAAAGAATAGTATAGTATAGCTATATAGCTAGAAAACTAGCTATATGCTAACTTCTGTGAGTTTATGTTCTTTAAGTGCTATTAGAGCATGAAGTGTTTGAGTATTGCAGTATCAGCTGATGCAATGAAATCAGGATTGAATCTAAAACAGTACACCATTCAAATTTCAACAGGACCCAAAGGAATGTGAATATATCAACTAACAAAATACAGCACGAGTTCTGCTTTTTATTACATGAATATAAACTTGCACTGTATTTTGTTAGTTGATGTAAGTCAATAAAATCATTCCCAATGATTTGTTACACTCATTTTTATTTACATTATTTATTATACAAAGCACATTAATCTTTTCATGCAAATCTTTTTCAGTGATTAATGGCAACAAGCATTTCATGAAAACTTGGAAAAGTTTTTTTTCCTATTTTTTTCCTTCATGTAGTGAGGTCACAGTATCTTAAAATAGTGGGTTACTTAACTTTTAATATTTACAACAATGTTTTGTAAAATTGGTGATCTCATTATTCAAAATGTGCGAATTTATAGTAAGTTTTGTATGCATGGGATTTTGATAAATTTTCTGTTCCTGCAAATATTATGACACTCTTAATGGAGAACAGCCATCACGCAAAAAAAACATCCACAGATGTAAAATGATTCACATTTATTCACTGGGATGAAGCTGCAAATCTTACCAGCACATACTGTGTGCTTAATACCTAACAAATATTATGGTTGTAGAAATACTTGTGAAATAATTTTCTAAATAGTTTAATGATGATCACATAAACACAAAGGGAAAGCTAATGGAAATGCTTGTATCATAATTAGTGGAAGATAAATTTGGCTTACTTAAGCAGTAGTGGTAGTTTTAGTTTTGAAACCAAGTCCTGTTAGAGTAAGCGCTACTTGTGGAGAAGATGTTAAGCAAAAATGGCTTCATCCATTGTTAAGATTTTCATGAAAGTGCTAATCTTTTGACACTTGTCAATTATAGCATATGAAAAAGGAAAAAGTTAAGCTGTGAGATGTGATGGCCATAAGTCTATTACAGAAGGAACCTGTTTTCTTGCATTTGGAGACCGGAGGCAGAGGGGGTCAGAAACTCATCTCAGGTGTCTGCTGGTGAGGCCACAGCACCTGATGCCCAACATGGGCTGGGGCAGCTGCGTAGGCATGGCTATGGCCTGAGCCTGGCAGGCCTCTGGGACCAGCCAGCCTGGCCTGGCTATCTGGGATGGGGGTAGTAGTGGGTGTCATGACCCACCCCCAGAGATGCCTGCTGCTGGTGGGGCTGTCCTCACGAGGTTAGGACTCTGCAGAGGGAGTTTGACAGGCTGCACAGTACTAGGGAAGGGGACAGAGGGAGTGAGAGGGTCTCCATAAGGGACCCTGCAGCAAGGTGCCTGCATGCCATCTGCAGAGAAAGGGGGTAGATGGAGTCTGCCTGGTTGAAATGAAGTTATGGTGAAGGCTGAAGGCTAGTAGCTTCCAGCAGCAGGACAGTGGCTCTGTCTGCCTCTGCAGATCTGCACCTATTCTGCAGAAAAGATTTGGTGCTCTGGAAGCTCTGCTGACGCTCTGCGAGCTCTCAGATAGTTACCCCTGTTGTTCTTCCATGTGGGCACCAGCAATATAGCCAGAGGAGGGTTGGAGTGTGTCAAGAACAAAAACATCTCACCTGCCAACTTTCAGAAAATACCAAAAAAGTCAGTCTGGGGAACAGCAGACCTCACTTCAATCTCTAGGGAAATCTCTGGATGAGTCCCCGTAGAGTTTTAGGGTACTTGAAGGCCGTGATTGGGAGTGTACAGTTACCAAGTGTAAATCATGCCTGACCAACATGATTGTCTTCTGTCATAAAGTATCTGGATTTGCAGATGAGGAAAGGTAAGTCAGTACACATCACTTACCTCAGCTTTAGCAAAGCTTTCCCCAGTGTCTCCACAAAGTTCCTGTGTCTAGGCTAGGCCACTGCAGTCTGAGTGGATGGACAACTGCATGAGTAAAATACTTACTCGATGGGCTTAGGCTGGAGGAATGGACCAGGAGAGACTTCACAAAATTCAGCAAGAACAAATGCAAAGTTTTAGTGTATATTTAGGATGAAACAAACCCTGGCAATGTGACAGGTTACGGAGCAGCTCTGCAGAAAAGAACCAAGGGTCCCAGCAGACCACCTTGGAAGTAGAGGCGGTCAACCGGTCAACAGTATCTTTAGATTTATTTAAAGAAGCACGGCTGATAGGTGGAAGTAATAGAAATGATAGACTGAAAGGATATCCTGCCACTATTCCACAGTCTTCCAGATACTGCATTCTATTTTGCCCCCTCCCTGGTACAGAACAAACATTAGTAAACTAGAGCAAGTTCAGCAGGCAGGTTATTACCGGGATGTTTGGGGCTGGAGCAGGGGAGCCTGATGGACCCATCTAGAACACACAGAAGTGGTAAGAGTGCTTATGTTTGGGTTATTTTTTGTTTGCTTGTTCTTTGGAAAGTTGTCCAAAACATTCCCACTGTAATTGCTTAGTTAATTCTAGCACACTTTTTACTAGGTTTTTGGAAGTCCTCTGTATGGGATAATAAGTCGAAGGCCTAGTCCTCATGTTAAAAAATAAAAATAAAAATAAAAAATAAAAAATTGAAGTATAGAATCCTGATGTCTTCTTTACTAAAACTTTTTGTTTGTTTGTTTTTGAGAGCAGATAAAACTATATTAGTGAATTGTGGGATATGAGGAGTTAGTGAGGTTGCAGATATTACAGCTGAACTCTTCTCCAAAGGCTGAAATAATCATAAGGTTTTAGACATTACTCTACTTTTATTAAGTTTATAGTATTTAGCCCATAAAAATTAGTTGATGCAACAGATTCCATGCACTATACACTATAGTGTATATACACCATTACTTTCATTTCTTCAACCCATTAAAATGTTGATAATATCTTCTAATAATTTATCTTACAATGGATATAAAAATCATAACATAATTTAGTGACTAGATGATATTAAAACCTATATGAGTTATTCATGTTGAATCCTAGATCATGCTTAATGTCAATTTTATGTTATGTTAGTTCTCTCTCTGGATATAGGAAGTCGTCATTACAAATTCTGTTCTTTCTACGTATGAAAAAAAAATTATATGCTATTATGTAAACCATATTCGGATGTTCTTGATGCTGCTTATGATCTTGCTATGATCTTGCTTATGATCTTGCTATATTTCAGGTCATTCTAGTAAGAATGACCTGAAAATCAAAAGGATATATATATATTTTTGTTATGCTCTAAAAATATAGATTTTTCTTAATGCCTCTTCTGTTATGAAATCTCAATTAAATTGCTACAATTCAGAAATAGTACACAGACTGTGGATTATTAACAGAAGTTTTTTCTTTATTTAAAAAGATGAAGACATGAAACATAGGTTTCCTTACATTTTAGCTGAATTTTTTGAATGTCAGATGATGCTGCTGCAACTAATTCAGGTACTGTGACTGCAGAGGTACCATTTAAATGGGAAGAAAAATTCAGTTTTTGAAGACATTCTACTTATCCATTTGGAAGTTTACTCATAAGTGATTTGCCCAGGGCTGGGGGGTTGGGGGGGGGGGGGGGGGGGAAGCAGCCTTTCTTTAATGTTGAAGTGTATACTTCAGTCATTTTCTGTATTAGTAGAACACAAAATCAGACTATAACTAAAATGAAAGTGGAATGAGAGTTTTACCCAATCTTGGTGAGCATGCAAAAGGCAGGTTAGAAAATAACTATTTTAAATCTGAACAAGAATCCTAAAATCATAACTTTTTTCAGTGGGCAGTACAGTGCTTACACAAAAGAAATTTTAAGATAAATTTTCAGAAGAATATGCAGTAAGAGGATTATTTCATTATTATTAATCAATAAAAGACAAATATTTTCGCATTCTTCACTGTACCTGGGGTACTGTCTTCTGTGACACTGGAAACTGCTATAGTTTCTTATAATCATTTTGCTTTTAATTTTTTATTCTTAAACAAAACTTCATAATGCATTTTTTAGGGCTTTCTATATAATGTGATTTTTGAGGTAATGTCTATTAAAACTTGACAAACAAGAAGAAGCAATAATAGATTTGAAGTTAAGTAAGGTTAATGTTTGTTTTATTTACATTCTTTGCTATGCAGGTACTATGGAAACAGTTGCATACAGCCATTCTTTATGTTCTCCTTAGAATTCTCTTACTCCAGAATTAATAGGCTTCAAGAAGTTATTGCAATTGAAACTTCACTGAAGCAAGTACAAGAGAAATTTTGAATTTTATTTGTTCAGTTTTCTTTATAAAACTAAACTTTTAAATTCAGGTAGAGGTTTTCTACTTTTGTTTTTGTTTAAGTAGTACACATAGTTTTGAAATTTAACTATGCAAATGGGGCTTTTAGTATAGAGTAATAATCTCTTAGGGAATGTCTGTTACAGTCATTAAGAGGAAAAATCATTTTGGTCTTTTTATATCCCCCAGAAGTGTGATACAGAAGAAAAATCAATTATAAGTTAGAAGAGGGGAAAAGGTATTAAAAATGAATGTGATTTGTTGGTAAATATCAGTTGTATGTTACAAAACCTCAAGGTTAAATTAAAGAATTGCAGGTGAAAGGTTTTGATGTGTCATAAGATTATTAAAAATGCTGAAAATGTTGTGTAGAATATGCATAATGCTGATCGTTTTACTCCCTTTGATGTAGAAAAAAAAAATGAACTGTTGTGTTTACACATTTAAAAAAAAAATTGCATTGTCATGTCTTCATTTTTTCTTCAATCTGTGAGTTTTTTAACCTATAACATTTTTCCCAGAGTGTAACTTGCTGCTACAAACTTAAAGACTTATGAAACCATAACTGAACAATCTGATAGAGTATGAAATTGTTCTTTTACCTCCTACCTTTACTTTCTGTAATCTGCCTTGTTCTGAGGACCAAGCAAAAATACCACATTATGATTCCCAATGTCCCAATGTCAGAAGGAGCAAAGCACACCCATGGAGGATGATGAAAAAAGTTCAGTGAATCCTCAGCTGCTGAACAGATGAGCAGTTTTTAATGGAGCTAAGATTCACAATGAAGTCTGGGCCCAGAACTAATCAGATGTAATTAAGACAGACGTGTTATGGTCCAGTACTGTTGACAGGGTCAGGGTTCTTGTAGCTCTAAATAAGGCATGTTATAATTATGATCTAATTGAAAAGCTGGGAGTGATACATAACCTGTGCACTGCAGGGTCTGAAAGAAAAGTTGCTCTTTGGGTCCTATTGTATTCCTTATTAGGTTGGCCATGCAACCAATGCAACGGCCATGCATTTGTTGGGGGGAAAAGGTGGATGTGACAATAAGTCTAAGTTCAAAGAAAGCCTCTATGAATTTACAATATCTCTAGATCTGTTTCATGAAGATTTACTAAGATTTACTAAACATATACAGAAACAAGTTTTTGTGGGTTTTGGTTTTGTTTTGTTTTTTCTCTGCACAACTTACTTGATATACGGCAAGGTTTTTAGATTGTTGTCATGATTCAAAAATACAGTGGAGGCTTTTCGAAGTGCAATATGTTCATGCATCAATCTACAGTATGATGTATGAAAGCTAGAGGCTCTATTTTCCAGCTCTAATCTGTCACTATGAAACTATCAAAGGGCTGTGGAGTGCCTTTTTCATTCTAGAGACAGTGGTCACAGAATTTCTGTTGTATGACTGACATATGGTCTCATGTCAGGCTGGATAGGCTGGACCGATGGGCCGAGGCCACCTGTATGAAGTTCAACAAGGCTAAGTGCTGGGTCCTGCACGTGGGGCACAACAACCCCAAACAAAGCTACAGGCTGGGAGATGAGTGGTTGGAAAGCTGCCAGGCAGAGAAGGACCTGGGAGTACTGGCTGATAGTCAGCTGAATATGAGACAGCAGTGTGCTCAGGCAGCCAAGGCCAACAGCATCCTGGCTTGTATAAGAAACAGTTGGCCAGCAGTCCCAGGGAAGTGATTGTCCCCCTGTACTCAGCTCTGGTGAGGCCGCATCTCGAGTACTGTGTTCAGTTTTGGGCCCCTCACTACAGGAAGGACATGGAGGTGCTTGAGCAAGTCCAGAGAAGGGCAACAAAGCTGATGAAGGGTCTGGAGAACCAGTCTTATGAGGAGTGGCTGAGGGAGCTGAGACTATTTAGCCTGGAGAAGAGGAGGCTCAGGGGCGACCTTATCGCACTCTACAGGTACCTTAAAGGAGGCTGTAGCGAGGTGGGGGTTGGTCTATTCTCCCACGTGCCTGGTGACAGGACGAGGGGGAATGGGCTAAAATTGCACCAGGGGAGGTTTAGGTTGGATATTAGGAAAAACTTCTTTGCTGAAAGGGTTGTTATTCACTGGAATGGGCTGCCCAGGAAAGTGGTTGAGTCACCATCCCTGGAGGTCTTTAAAAGACATTTAGATGTAGAGCTTAGGGATATGGTTTAGTGGAGGACTTGTTAGCATTAGGTCAGAGGTTGGACTCGGTGATCTTGGAGGTCTCTTCCAACCTAGACGATTCTGTGATTCTGTGATATAAATTATCATACCTTACCACAGACTGCGTCGTACAGTTTCAATTTTCCCTTCTCCTGGTATGGATTTATGGTTTCAAATTCATGCATTTCTTTTTATAAGACCATGTTTGCAACAACAAAAAACTTTATTAGAAAGAAGGGCATGTCATTCCACCTTAAAAAGTCATTCACATGCTCTGAGTGCACGTAAAACTGCTGCTACAGAATTGTAAAATTTTGCTTTGACCTAATGTAGTCTTGCTTCAAACATGCACAGGTACATATGAATAAGGAAGTCACCCAGCCTAATGTGTACACATTAAAAATAAATGAATAAGTGTTCTTCTAGGAGTAGGCAACCAAATGGGGAGTTGTGTAAACTTTGCATCAATTGGTGGCTGAATTATGACACCTTCTCTGGCTGGATGTTTTTTCTCAGGTTGATGGTAAGGATTTTACAGGTTCCTTTGCATGTGCCATGCATCTGCCTCCCTCAAATAATCAGCATAGTCAGCTAAATGGCTAGCCAAGTGGGGAACAAATAAAAAATATACATTCATTACCTCAATAAAAGCTCATGCTGCTTCTGCATTCTACATCTTTCAGGCCAACAGGATAGCGCTTTAATCCACTGCCAGAAGGTGCTCTCTCATCTGTCTCTTTGGGCTGTAGAAGCAGGCTTTCCCCTTGCTTGTGGGGGATTAGCCAGCTTGGGAAATGGCAAATAATGATGATGAACCACTCCTGTGCTGATCGAGTAGTGGCTGTGGCTGCCTGAAAAAAAATATGCATTGATTACAACTACCTTTCTGGAAGGGTTTGGTCTTGACTTTGCTATCTTGGGTGCCTGACATTTGAGTGCATGGCCAGGGAATGGTAATGTAGGTAACTTACAGCTTTGGCTGCCCATCAGTGGCACGGCCATCCCCACCCATGGCTGTATTGGGAGGAGGGAGATGCATTAGAAAGGGCAGCTGGTAAGACTTAGTAAATAAACCCTCTGCTGACCTGCCATGTTGCCTGGTCCATGCAGGCAGTATCTGTCAGCTCTGCAGTAGCTATGGGAGGCCAGCAGTGGCCACTCGGCAGGACTGAGTCTGGAAAGCAACTGCCTCTCATTTTCATGTCCTGCTTCTGAGCAGGAGCTGCATCCAGATCTGCAGGGCACATTCTTGCTTCCATCTGCTTCACACCGTACTAGGTCTTTGTGCCAGTCCTACATCCTTTTATTTGCTTTCATTTCCTACTTCTTTAAATAGCGGTAGGAAAGGGACCATGAGATGAGTCTTCCTGAATAAAGTCTAACTTGTCCCACTGTGTATGAGAAGTCACTGACATTCGGTTATAACCGCTATGTGGTCATGGCTTAAAGCAAGCTGCAGATAAGCATACTTGGAATTATTTTTTTTTGGTCATTGCTAAACAATATTCAATATTTTTTTTTTTCTTATAAGAGATTTCCAAGAATTTATTCTTGCCCTCTCCCATTCCAAAATTGTAAATACTATACCATACAGTGATCATACATATGTCAATGATTTAGCAGGTTTTCAAGAGTGTATGCAGACGGGAACAGAGAATGATGGATTTCAGCAGTGAAATCAGTGGGAAATAGTGACTTTTAATTGAGAACTCTTATTTCCAAGAAAAATTAGTATTTTCCTTAGGGAGCTGCTTTTAGGGTCAATGTTTCTTTTAAAAGCACACTGAAAAAATACCTAGGCAGATGTTTCCATGTTCTATTTAAGCAAACTATTATGCAAATCTTTAAGATATTAGTAGCTCATTTCACTTATTATCATAAAGAACATTTTATTTTTTTCTGTAAAATATATTTGTTCAGACAACTCATTTTTAGAATTACAGAAATAAACCTTCCCTGATTTACTTCTCTACAATTTGCAAATTATTTTGATTTTGTGCACAAGAATTAAAAAATTGTACATTTAACATGATTAGAAAACATTAACTCTTAGTTTCTACTGAACGTAGCATTCTGAAATTATTGGGTAGTCTGTGAGTTGCTACTATTTCCTACCCTCTTCCATAAATACAGTAGCATTAGGAAAGAGATTAAATAAAGATAGGGGTTAAAAATATTAATTGGTTCCTCAGCCAAAGAGAATTTGCCAACTGCTTGTCATCTTAAAATTCTCATTAATTCTGAACTGTAGCCTTGATCTCTGTGCAAAGGCATTTGCTGTCCTTTAGGTACCCTAAATGAATCAAATCTCACTGTGTACCAAGAGAAAAATACAGGAGCTTCTTTTAAGTATTTGTGTTTGTGTTTTGTGTTTTTTGTTTATTTTGTCTGTATTTAAATAAGTAATTCATACTAAAAACATATGTCCTTGTGGCTACGCCTATACACATTCAGACTATTAAGAAACAAACTGACCCTTTCCATTGATGCAGAAGCTATCACCTACAGTAATTCCTAATTATTTGGAGTGTGTCAAGTGCTGATAAACTTCAAACATTAATTTCTTTTCTGCATGAGTTATCATCAGTATTTCATGCGGTCTGGCAGGATGTAACATTTGCTGTTCTGTTTTCCTTCCACTGCACTTTGTCTTGCCTCTGCAAGTTACAGTGGAAAAAAATACTTAATATGTGCAGAGGACTTCAACAGATATGGGAGACTTCTGAATGTTATTTCTTCAGTGGTGTTTTATTTAAACAAACAAACAACAAAACTAGGACTCTAAGTATGGACTCAATCTTGGTTTATCCTGAACATCTCCTCTATATCAAGGACCTCCATGCCAAAAAGAATCATTTCAAGAGCAAGACAGTGTGCAAAATATTTTGTATTAGCTCAGAGGGCTTAGTGGCTACAAGGTTAATATTGTTTAGTATCGGAAAGGCTTTAAGGCTGAAGAGTACTGCAGACAGAAAACACAGCTAAGGTCAAGGAGATATTGCATTTAATTCCCTTATAGACCAACACCTGCAACACCGTTAGATGCACAGGAGTTACGTTGTCTGGTGTTCCCAATCCATGGGAGAAGCGTGTTGGTTTTGGTCAAAACTTGAAACCCCTAGAAGCTAGCACAATAATGGATGGATCTAACACCTTGTTGTTTCTTTCAGCAGCACTTGGTTTCTGCAGAAGTTACTCTATTGGTCTTGCAGGGGGTCATCCTTCCCTCTCCTCCAACCTACAAAGCTCCTTTCAGCTGGATCCTCGTGGCCTTCTTATGGGGGTACAGCAGAAATGAGAAATGGATCTGCTTGCCTGAGAGCACCTGGATGAGAACCACATCACAGTGTCATGAATTTTTGTAGCTATACTGGGATAGGTCAGGACAAAATACAAATATTAATGGGCTAGGTATATGTGCATCTTGGTTTACTTTTGCTCCAAGAACACTTCTAAAGGTGTGTGAAATACAGGAAAAGGTGTGGTTGAGCATATTTCCTTGGAATTCCTCTCAACTATCAGGTGAAAATGAGCACAGACTTGCAAAACAAAAAAAAAAAAGAAAAGAAAGGAAGAGGGAATACTACTTGAAGCAATAGTAGAACACTGAAATTTGGCTGCACTATTAGATGCTAGTGTGACTCCAAGGGGCTTGGGGAAGTAGCATGTTGGGAAAGCAACTATTCTTCAAGCAGAGAGGAGGTAAAGGAGGATAGGGTGTCATGCAGGCACAGGCTGTACCACCATGGCTGTCTATCTCAACAAACGAAATATCCATCTTACAAAAGGGACTTATGTAACAGCTATTATGCTACTTGTTTAAGCAAAGCAGTGAACTTAAGGCTTAAAGGGTCTTATTTAAACCAAAGAAATCTGACAAATTATTTGAAAATACAGTGAAAAAAATTGCCTTCTCAGTACTAATCTCAACTACTTAAAAATATAATAGTCCTGAAATGTGGGTGGGAATCAGTTGCTGACATTCCTTATCACTGATGGAAAACTATTCACTGTTTAAAGCAGAAAATGTGCAATGTTCAACTGCTTTAAGTAATAATCTCTCAAATCAAGCACAACAGAAGCATGCATAGCTGCCAATTTATAATTAAAAATGCTTGAATAGTCTAATCTAATTAACCTAATCTAATACTTGTATAGATATTTAAAATGGCTTTATGAGCAGTTTGATTTTAGAGCTTGGCCTCAATACTTAATAGAGTGTATGTTTGCTTTTTTAATTCACTTTTCAGAAGTGTTATAAAATATATCTGGCAGAGTACAATTTGGAGGAACAGAGAGAGAGAGGAGCACTTCATGCTGTTGCTTGAGTAGTATTATCCAGATAAGAGCATCACAACACTTATTGTACAAGAAATAACCTGAAATATTCTTTCTTTAATTGACATGAATAGTTTTTTTTCTTCTTTTTTTTTTTTTTTTGATTCCATAGTTGATTCAGTCTTCAAAACAATTCAGCTGGTTGTTGTAAAGGTGCATTTGACTCTAATAGCTTACAAGCCAGAAATCTCTAACCAGTTTCTGAGTGTAAATTCTATACATAAGGCTTGATTTCTCTTGTTCCTTTTATTTTGCTAATCCTTTCTCCTGTTTAGACACACTTTGGTAGTTCAAGTTAGAAAAACTACCTGCTGATGGTCTGCTTGACGTTGCCCTAATGCAGGCATCAACAGGATTTGTCTGTGTGAATATACTTGCAAAGGCATGGATCCCTTGGCCGTGAAATAGGTGGAGTTTCATATTCTCATTCCTTATCTGTTTGAAGTGAATTTTCTCAAATTACAGATTTAAAGTTTAATGCCTCAATGTCCTCTACTCAAAAATAATTTAATTATCATTTTTGGCAAAACCAAAATAAGTACTAACCAACAGAATTTGTGACTGTTTATGTTGTGCATAATGCAGAAGTTGATCAGGTTTGGTATATCTTACATAAAACTTGCTTTTTGAGCATTGCCCTGATGGAGAAAACAAAGCACAAGAACACACAAAAAAAATCAAATGCAGTCTTTACTCTCTGAATTTGTAGCTAACATATTGTTGATAAGCTCATTTGAACTTCCGATTCCTTAATACAGAGCTCTAGTGTAAGCCAAAATTGTACTTCTGGACTAGTTGCTGAAGGAAGAAAAGCTACTTACTTTTTTTTTTTTTTTTTTTTTTTTTTTTGGTAAGCAGTATAATTAATTGCTAGCTTAGCAGTTAATATATGTCAGAAGCATCTGTCTTCCTTTGCTGATTGGAATGCTTTCTCAATGAGAGGATGCCACATAGAATCATAGCATGGTTTGGGTTGGAAGGGACCTTAGGGACCATCTCGTTCCAACCCTGCCTTGGGCAGAGAAAACTTCCCACTAGACCAGGTTGCTCAAAGCCCCATCCAGCCTGGTCTTGAACACCTCCAGGGATATGGGACATCCACAGCTTCTCTGGGCAGCCTGTTCCACTGCCTCACCAATCTCTGAGTAAAAAATTTCTTCCTTATACCTAACCTAAACCCTCTTTTAGTTTAAAGCTATTACTCCTTACCCTATCACTACACTCCCTGACAAAAAGTTCCTCCCCCAGCTTTTTTGTAGTCTCCTTGTAGGTACTGGAAGGCTGCAATGAGGTCTCCCCTGAGCCTTCTCTTCTCCAGGCTGAACAGCCCCAACTCCCTCAGCTTGTCTTCGTAGGAGAGGTGCTCCAGCCCTTTGATCATCATCACATGTGACAGCTAAGTGCAAAACGCATTCCTTCACAGCTAGTGAGAAGACAAAAACTCAAAATGGAGCTTCTTTACAGTTTCATCTCATAGAGTTCCTGAGGAATTTCTCCACGGATAAAAGTAAGGGAGGCTTCTCTGCCTGGAAAGAGCATCAGCTGTGAGGTGCTTTTGACATTTATGTAGTCTTTGGGAAGATGGTGGGTTTTTTCTTTTTTATTTTTTGCAGCCACAAAAAAAAAAAAAAAAAAAAAAAAAGCAATGGACTTCAGCTCCTCTCATTCCTTCTTAAGTAATGTCTTTTTCAAGAGCTTTCAAAATGTTGAAGACAAAACCTTTTCATACCCATTTTAGAGACCAGGAAGCTAACTTCATGTTATTTGGAAGATGATTTCAGGGAAACTAGAAAAAGTAGAGCCTGGCTAATGAAAGAGTTGATTTTGTTTGTATGTGTTTTGTTCTTTTCTTTTCTGGAAATTCCAAAGAAAAGCATATATATATATTTAAAGGTATGTAAATGTTTAAGTGAGGCTACAAGTTACTATTACACATTTCAAAATTCAAACTAGTGTTGTCATACCCCATTTGAATCCCCAAACTTTTCATCCTATGGTAATTTAGTAGGAGTGGCAAGACCCAATACAACTGTTTTTGAGAGAAGTTGGTATACTAAGGTTTTAAGTGACTATTGACAGCTCCTCCTTTTAGTGTAGCTTTCTTTTCAGCATGTACTTTCTGCTTCTTATGCTCATCTTTCTTACTCTGCAGTCATCTAAAAAAAAATTTCCAAATTTCAGTTGGTATTAATAGCTTCTATAGAGAGTAGTTTTCATCTACTTATTTTATATTTTGCTCTAGTCCCTGTAAATCACATTTCACGTTAATTTACCTCTAAATCCTGAAGACTGTACTGAAGTCTTTAATCTTTAGCACACTGAGGAGGGAAACAATTTGGTTGGCAACAATTAATGAAACATCTGTATAAAGTTCAGTATCTTTCTCTCCTGACCTTTCTACGGTCCTTTTGATGTTTTTAGCTTTTTCTAAAAAAAATACTTTTCTTTGGCAAAAGCATGCCTTCCTCCTTTCCTTTTCAGAGCTATTTGCACAAATACCACTGCAGATTAATCAACTGTTCTCAAACTATATTATTAAAGAACATATCAAAATTTAAATTCAGGTCAGCTTATGCATGAAATGAAGTCTCCTATGAAGAGCTGCAGAACGTGGAGGAATTTGAACAGTCAGTCTTAAATGTATATTTAAGAATTTTTAAGAATTTTTCAGCATGTTTTATGAAGATACCAGTGTTGATGCTTGCTTTTCAACTTCAGTGGACATTTCCATATTGGCATTTTACACACTGTAGTAATATTCTTGTCCATTAATTTGAATTTTAGAGGTAAAAGTTAAGACCTTTTTGTGAAGCACCTTCAGGGCACTGTTCTGTAAGGTTCATAATACAAGTTTCACCTGTTCATCTTATCTTATTCAAATATGAAAGGGGCGGTTGTTGTTGTTGTTTTTTTTTTCATTTTTTTTTTTTAAACCCAGTTTGAGTTTAGCATGTAAAATTCATAAGGAAATAACAAGTAATAGTATTTTAGTGGTATGTCTTCTGAAACATCCTTAGCTGTTGATTCTCCGTAGTTGCAAACATATTGACCATGTCTCTCTTCTCTCCTGAACGCCTATTACTGTGCCTTTCCAAGTTAACCTTCAAATAATGGCTAAGATAGGGAAGGATAACCTCTTTCTTTAAATAGCTGGAGAGTTAAGGCTGCTTTTTCTTTGGTGCCATTGTACTATATATGTTTGAATGTAACAAGGTGGTAAATAGATCAGTGTATTCTGATTATTATTTTATTTAATGCTGAGAGAATTGGTACATTATTTACAAGTGGTATTCATTTTTCATGTCATTGTTCCCATGAGAATTAACATAAATCAGAAGAGCTCAAATGTTCTAATTTCAGTGTGGGACCAGCAGCTGTTTCCCAGAAGTTCAGACATGCAGGACTCAGTAAGTCACAAGTCAGACAGACAAAGTCGGCTATATCCAGTTTCATGTTATGATATATTCACACTACATATGCCCACTAGAGATTATGATAACAAAAGGATTGTGTTGGGCTTCTGAGAAATTATGAGTTTAAATAAACACTTATGTAATTGTCCCCCTTCACACTCTGTAAATCATAGTGGCATAAAACTGCAGTCTCTTAGTGACAAGTTCTTTGGAGGTGTGAAGTAGTGAAGTGGCATAAACAGAAGTCATTGAGTAGCAAGATCTAAAACCAATTCTTTGTGGAGAGTTAAGTATGCATATAGAAACATGCAAAGGAACGTAATGCATGCTTTTTGCTTTTCAGTCTGTAGAATACCTTAAAGAAAGAGACAAAAAAAAGGGGGGGGGGGAATAAATAGCTTCTATACTATTCTTCCAACCTGTGGTTGAACTGTTCTAATCTAATATCTATCGGAAAAAAAAAAAAAAAAAAAAAAAAGCTTTGTCACAGAGGCCTCTCATGAAGAATCTGTAGATTCTTTGACCCTTTAAAATGGTGTATTTTCCTGGTCTGCCTTTTCTCAACAAGAGTTCTGATTTACTGGCCATTATATGGAAGAAAGCGAAGACAAATGAAGTAACCTTTATTACATATTTTACTGATCAAGGTTTTGAGCTGATAATTCATTGTGTTTGTCACATAGAAGCGTGTTGGGCAAGATCACGGAAAACAGCAAATATAGAAATATGTCTTGAGTTGAACCTCTAAATTTAAGACCTAGTGTCCAGACCAGAGAATCAAGTCTCCATCCTTAAGGAATTCCTTAAGGACTTCAGGAATTATGAAGACTTTTATACAAGTAAATCTAGGACTTCTCTCCACATTCCCATTATGTGTATGGGAATGGAGAAGGAATAAATGAGAGTGAGTGGTAAGCACCTCTGTCTTCCTATTGCACCATCATTTCAGTACAGCTGGGATCAGGTTCTAGATTCAAAAGTGGTCGTGTCCTCATGACAGTAATTGTCAAAAATCTACAGCAATTAACAGCTGTATTGTTTGGTTTAGAATTCTGATATCTTAAAATATCCATAAGTATAGTGGTTTTTTTGTTTTTTTTGTTTTTTTTTTAGGGAAAATTCAGTATTTAATGCAAGCATTTGTTTTACATAACACATTTTTGTAAAAATAATTTAAATATCTCAAGATCATTTTTGATTTATTTGTATATATTTTCACAGCAAAGTAGTCCAATGTGGCTGATTTATTTTATTTTATTTTATTTTTTTCCTTTGAAGGCTTCCTTTTAGAGCAGTAAAATTTCTGTTCACAGATAATGTTTTATACCACTCTGTCAGCAAAAGGGACCATCCGCTTCCAGCCATCAAATGGCACCACACTAGTGAGAGGCAACATTAGGGTTCTGTTTAAGAGAGATATATGCTTTTCTTAAAAACATGTATCTTGAAAACTGTATCAATTAATTACATAGCTAAATTAATCATTTATACGTGCTACCTAATGACCTGGTCCTTGATGCCATCCAAGTTATTAGCATTTTTTTCTTCAAGCATACACATTACTTATAGGGAGAAAATCATTTCCAGACTTATTACTTCAATACTAATTGGAACTTACTGGAGATTTACAGCGTTAGGCCTGAAGGTTCCATTTGGCTATTTCATTATTATGACTGATCTTTCTTTAACAGAAAGAAAGCATTATCTTACCTTTTTATTATTGAATGTTTTTCAACAGTCTAGCTGCAGTGGATCTATCTCCTTGAAGTGTATGTTTGTGTAATCATCTCTTAAAAAAAAAAAAATCAACAGCAACAAAAAAGCTCATATCTTTTATTTCCTTTTCCAAAAGCAAAATGAAGCAGGATGAGATTGATGAATGTAGAAATAAGAAGGTTAGGTAGACTGCACTTCTGCTGACTTTTGACTTTGGCCTAATAGAGATATATTGGGGTATTTTAAAATGGCAGATTGGGTCTAAAGATTAATTTTTTTTATACTGTTGCTTAAATCTATTAACTATCCTGTTCAGAGCTCAGTATACAGAGCTCAGTATAAAACACTTGGCAAACAGATTTGAATTATGCATTAATTGAAAATGGAAATTTAATTCATTTTTATATGGAAAAAAATGCTTTGAAACATATACTAGGATACATAGAGATCATTATTGTAAACAAAATTTGAGTAAGTATGCTAAGAACAGCGAAAAAATATATGGTTCATAAATAAATGGTTACCAAACAGTTTAAAGTAAACAAAAACATAAGGAAATGTATGCAAGAATAGTAAGATTTATACGTCTTTCTCTTTAGTACATTTAAATGGTTACTAATGATACTTAACATGTAGTTCTGCCTTTTTGTGAAAGAGTAAAAATGACCATAATAGAAGGGGGTACGGGGGGCGGGATATGGTGGGAGGGACGGGGGATGACTTGGGAAGAACACTGGTAGTGCTGTGAGTTTCTACAGCTTTGTCAGATAGAACAGATGTACGCTACCATGGAAAAATCTCTTATTTGAAACCTGATCAGGATCTGGTCAGGTAGACTTTGAAATGAGCCTAGGCTATTTGGGAGTACTAATTACAAGATTCATTGATCTGTCCCAAATTCTATACCTGTGTCAAAGTAGAGGGTAGTCAAGGAGGATAGAAAATACGCTATTGTTTCTTAAGCATTTGTTTCCCTTTGGGGAGGGGGAGAAAGAATACACAGAGCAGAACTCTGGCTTATTTTTCTATCATTATTTATTTATTTTAAGAAAAATAACCTTAATCCTCAAATTAAGAAAAGGACCAATTTCTAAAGGTTAATTTTATTTTGAATGGCATCTGACCTTTGAAAATGGGCTTCTTGTAACAACATTACAGGCTCCTCTCCCTACATGTAAAATGTACCAAATACTTTAAATCAGGGCCCTTTTTTGTGATATATGCATTAGTGGTAAAATAATAATTTGCTGAATAGTTATAAAAGTATCTCATAGCCTGGTATGTTTGACAGATATGTTCTTACTTGAAAAAGAAAATAGTAATTTAAAATAGAAAATAAGAACCAGTAGCTGCTGATACACACTACCAGGTATCACATTAGTACGGCTTGCAATGCCACATCAGGCAGGTTGAAGGTTGGGCTCCAGGGGCAGCTGTGAAGTTCTGAAGGAGCCAATTCAATAAAGAAAAAAACACAGCGCTGCACAAAAGGGAGATTTATGGCCAGACTGGTGGATCCACATCTGCTCTCTATGTCTTCATATGGATCCAAAATCTGGGTTTTGGATTGCTTATCAGCACATGACTTAGGCTATTGAGAAACAATTCCTATCTGAGCTTGTTTCATTCTATCTTGTGTAGGTAGATTGTTCGTCTTGTCAAAAGGCACAGACACAAAAAGCGCTGTGGAACTGTGACTTCATCAGTCTGGATAAGTTTGTTTGCAAGCAGAAATGTTGATTTCTGTCCTAAGTTGCTGAGAGCATACTGGGGAACAACGCATGCCGTAGCTAAAGCTGGTTTGAAGGAAACAAGCTGATGCCACTAGAAGCTTCCTGCATATGTCATCCATCTGCCCCAGCAGCTACTGAGGGAAAAAGAAAGGCCTGCCTGCTTCTCTTCTTGTTCTAGCCTGTAAACAGTTTGAAAGCTTTAGCACACTTAAATAATTTTGGGGATTCTGGAGTATTTAAGAGACTGCTAATTATTATAAATGTATATTTTAATTAAAACTTCCTCAGGAATAATAAATACATATACTTTCTAAAAAAGAACACCAGGTTAAAAGTAAAATATCTTGTGAGGCCTAGCAGTAGAAATTAGTTTTGTTTAAAAAGTAACTACACAATGAAAACCACATTTACATTGTAATAAAGATAATCAGAATCTGTCAGTACTTGCATACAAATTTATGTAAGATCTGATCTGATGCTTTAAAAAAGACCAACTTATTTCTCTTACTACCATTTTAAAATACTTTTTTTTCCACTTTTTTTTTTTTTTTACAAAGTGCATTTCAATGGCACTGCTCAACTGTAACTTGATTTGATGGAAGTGAAAGTTACTATAGTGAGCACATCTGATACTTGAAAATATGTTTTGAATTATCTTGGTTTGTTTGTTGCTGGAGTTTTTGCTTCCTTTTTCAAAGGCACAGTGCTTCTTGAAGATTTCTAAAATTCCTCGGGAATGTACTCTAATGACTTTTTTTTTCTTTTTTTTTTTTTTTTGCGGGGTGGGGAGAGGGGGGGTAAGCATTCCCAGAAGATTGTTTTAAAGATATTTCCCTTCAGGGTTGGCAGGTGTGAGGATGAAATATCCAAGCCTTTCTGCAATATCAGGTTTAGAATTTCTTAAGGGAATGAGACTGCAACCAAGATGGTTAATAGTTCAGTAAACCCTTTAAAGCCAGGATGTTAACAGGGAACACTGAGGAGTATCAGTGTGAGACAAAGCCCGTTCTGACTTGAGCTTCTCTATCACAGTTGTAAAGTTTGGAAAAACTGAGATCAGAGTATGTAAGGCAGAGTTGGTGTTTGGGAAAGTCTGTGCAATGAAGTATTCCAGTGTTTGCTCTTCAGCCTCTGATGTACAAAGACAGATGTTCCTCTAAAGCTGGGTGAGGTCTGCCATGTTTGTCCTGAAACCATTGCAGTGGCCTCTGATGGCTTGGTTGCAAGGACAGAAGTGTGCAGTGGGGTCCCAGCAGCCCCCAGAGGCCAACTTTCAGCCTGGTCTGGTGTTGCAGCTGCTATTGCTTCCTGTCTTGTGTGTTTCTGCAGTTACTCTACTACTAGGACTGTCACTCCAACAGACAGCAGAAAATGTGGAAAATGTGTTAATTTGTGTTCCTAGCATAAATGAAGTAAAAATAATAATAATAATAATAATAAAGACAATGTTTGACCTAACGGTACCTTGTAAATTAAAATTGACATATTTTGACTCTTCTCACTTATTACTAGACATATGAATACAACATTCAGGAAGGATGCAATGACCAAATTGAGATACGTAGGAGTGATATGATCTGTGTACTACCCTGAATTTTACAGTGATAAGATTACCTGACATAAACACAGCAATGTTACAGAAAACTCACTAAATTAAAAGAAAGCTATGCCATTGTTGCTTTGGCTTTTTGATCAAACATTTCAAGCAATTAATAGATTTTCCCACACAAACACAACATCCAGCTTATGATTTTAGAAAGACAGTCTCTGAAATACCTCAAAATAAAACACTCTCAATTCTGCCTGCTTTGGTTTTCAAACCAAATGGAGAGCTATTTCTGTTTGTATTAATCATCCTGGAAAATAAAATTCCTCTCTGTACATTCTGTACATTACCACAGAAAAGCTACAGCTTTTCTTTGAAATTTCTTTTCCTTTTCCTGATGAGCTTATCTCTCATTTGGGTGGGAAGCTTTTTTTTTTTCTTTTTCTTTTTTTTCACTTCTGGTATCTCAGAGATGATAATGTTGCCAGCTGCCACTACATGGACAGTTTTTGTGATTTGGACACCTGTCAGCAAGAAACTTAAAACCATACAACACAAACAGCTGCCATGAGTAATGATTAAATATTATCACACAATAAGCAGCTAGGACATGTTTCTCTTTTTGTATTGCACTATGAAATAAATGATGTTAGGTGAATCATTTTGTGATATCCTCCAGCATTTGACATGCACTGTCAAGTGTTTCATAAATAAAAGGAAGGCTACTTTTCTGACTCCTTGTTTTATTAGATTTAAAAAAGCTTTTGTTACCTAGAGTGCTACAAAAGGTGCTTTCTTCCTCTAGTCCTGCATGCTCAAAACCGTGTATTTTCCAGGACATGCTATATTGCATGTCCATGTGCATCAGACTGGAATTGAGCCAGTATCTTATCCATCAGCATGAAGAGCATGACAGGGAGCTGTTCTCTGTGTATGTGTCTATAGACCAGAATGTTATTGCACAGTATTCCAGATCTACTTGCATTTATACAATTCTGTTTCAAATGCTCCCTGTGTAATTAAAGTCAGCATTTCTAATCTGAAAGTCAAGCCATACTATCCCTCCTTGCCTGCGTGCATTTTCTAAGTTTCAGGCTGTATTCTAGAAGAAGCTGTTCTCACCTGATTTGTTTACCATTTTATAAGTTGTTATATATAGGGTTTTCATATTTCATTGTAAAATAGAAGTTGAAAATATTGAATGATGCTCCGAAATGCAACATAACATGATAATCATTAAAATAAAATAATAATAATAAAAAAACAAAAGAAACAGTAATACAATTATCATTACTCAGTTTATCCTGGGGTAGTAGAGCAGTTCATATGCCATGTTTCTTATTTTTCTATACAGAGAGCGGTGCTTTGCAAAATGAGTGGAAAGAAATTGTATGACTTCCTTGTTCTCATTGACACCATGCCTCTGTCTCCATCTGCTTGTCTAGTAAATCTTTGTCTGTATCCTGGAGGGTTAAGTCAAGAGTGGAACATGGCAAGCTAATTCACATCTTGTTTTAAAGCTATCTTCAACAGTTTGACTTTGGGAACATTCCAAAATACATTCATTTGTACAGGTTGCTACAGATGATTTAGTGGATAGGGAGGACCATGTTTTAGTTTGATTTCTGTTTCATTTAATTTCTGTTTTTATAATTTGTAGTGAAGAAAACTAAGAGGTCTAGTTTACATATATTTTTTTCTTCTGTGCCAATATTGACCAAAATTATTATAACAATAGATTTATTGTTTAGACTTGGCAGAATAAGCTGTGTATTTCTAATCCCTTCACTAAGGAAAGGTTTAATACTGGAGTGAGGGGGTGGGAGAGATGAAAGCAACAGTGTTGTGTGAACTTGAAAGTAGACCAGCTGTAACCTCACAGGAATGTGAAGTCTAGTGAACTTGACAGTATCCTTTCACTGATGTCTGCACCATTTTCTGAAAAATCAGTGCACAAAAAAAAAAAAAAAAAATCAGTGTTTGTTCTTCTAGTCCGCAGACTTTTTGTCTCATTTGTTTGGGCAGCATGAGATGGTCCCATAAAATAAAGCCTGTTACAGGCTTCAGTTCTGCACCTTGTCAAGCACACCATCTAAAAAAACAATTGTTTATGGATTGTTTGTCCTTCCTTCTCCTTTTGCTCTCTAGCTGGAAATAAACCATGGGAATTATTAAACAATGAATTTATTTGTTTGTAATAAACTGCATCAATTGAAAAATCCTTGTTGGAAAATGAGCTTTTATTACCCCTTGGAATGTTGATTTTGTTACTGCTGTGAGTGGTTTAAAAACCAGAGCACGGCTGTACCGTTTGCTACAAATATGTGGATAATTTAAGTGATTGTGTTGATCTGTGCAGGCTCATTCAAAAAGTAAGTCTCTATCTATCTGGTTTTAGGATTTTTGCTTGTATTCCCAGACACAGCTCCTTAGGGAAGAGAAAGTGTTGAATGTGATGCCATTCTTCACATTGAAGGGTTACACGTTTTGAGGAGGATAATAAATGTGCCCTAAGTGACAGAGCTGACATCTAGAAATCTGGAAGTGTTTTTGAATAAGCTATTCACAGGGTACAGCTAGGTTTTCATTTGAATCTATAGTACATTAGACTGAGTCAGTTCTAATTCATTTCTATACAGATTATACCTTCCCAAGCTTAATTACTATTCTTTTACTAATACGTCCCTAAAGAGCTGCTATTTTGCTGCAATTACTGCAGATGAAAAGGAGAATAAAATTTAGTGACAGTAAACTAGGCTCCTCAACTGCGCATATTCATTTTTTTTGTTGTTGTTTTTCTTTTTCCTTTGCTGAATGAAAGACAGCTCCTGGTTCATTATGAATTTAACAATCAATCTCTTAAGAGCCATATAACCAAATCATTTTCTGGTAATATTCTATTGACATAATTAGGGACAGATAGTGTTGAATTAAATTCATTTATTTTTTGTTACAGTGGGCTTAGGATACTTTTCAAATACTAAACATTAAACAGTGGTTTTGATGTACATTCCATCATTGGTTTTATTTCCTGAGTTTTTCTAAGGAACAGTCTAGAATAGAATTATTAGATAAAAATTTTCATGATGCATTCATTAACACAATTATTTTAAATATCTTCAATTAGTGCTAAGTACCTGTGTGGAATTTACATCTGGAATGTAATTAGTAAATGAAATTGGGGCTTTACAGAATGACTACAGATTTAATCCAGGTATATATGTGATACAGTCTAAACTCCAAACCAAAATCAAAGTAGTAAGATTTGAAATCCTGACCACAGCTAGTAAGAAAGCTGATGAACTTAGAGCAAAGTCTAAACCTTAAACTTCAGAAATGTGGGTTGGTCAGGCTTGAGATATCAGAAGAACATAGGTGGTCCTATGTGTTAAAAAAGAAAAACAGAAAACACTTAAAAATATGTATGTATGTATTTCAAAGAGCTATAGTGAGGAACTAGTCAGGCTCTAGTCTTGCTCTTTTTTCCACCTATGATTGACAGTAAGTAGGGTTTCAGAATGAGCTAGGCTCTGCTATGAAGGGAAAAAAAAATATGAACAAGAAACCCCACAACTATACAAAATGTCCTCTTTTCACTTCTGGAATTTTTTTTCAACTCACACTAAACATGGCAATAGCTGTTTTAAAATTTATTTCTTGGTATCAAATAATTGGTTTGTATAGCAAAACAATATGGAAAGCCATATAAATGGAAAGGAGCCTTAACCATTTCAGTCTTCATCTACCAAGATTTCTGGTCAGTAAAGACTTTTTTTCTCTCTGTTTTCATTCACTTGATTCACCTGTCCTCGCAGGTAGCAGTTAAGAAATTTGCTAGAATACCAAGTTGTTAAGGTTACATTTGTAATAAGAAAATTCTCAGGCAGAAGAAATTACTTGATATGATTTATTGTCAAAAGCAGATTTATTAAGAAATATATTATTTTCATTCAAAAACCTTTCTTTCTTGAGTATATGATGCCCAAGATTTTTTATTTTTATTTTTTTATTTTTCAAAATTATTAACTGGATTTAATTAGTCTAGGTGACTTTGTAATTTCTTAAAATATAGAAATAGCTGATGAAATACATCTAGTCAGGCAACTCAGCATTTTTTTAAAGGCTATACTTTTTCCTTTTGAGACTTTATTATTAGGGTAGAAACAATGGATATTTATTTCATGTAAAATTAGGAGTCCCATGCTATGAAGCTTAGATTGGTAGGCATTTTGGGACCACAGCTATTTTAGTGATCAGTTATGTCTCAGATAGTTGAGATTTGATGAAAACTGAAAGGTCAGACCATGATGAAACTGATTAGGGGCACAGCATTAACTTCTGTTGTCCAGAGGCAAGGTTCATCTTCTGGCATCTGGAGGAGCAGGACCTAAGCCTGGCTTTTTCAGGGATATGGCAATATTTGTGTGCGTGCATTGGCTGAAAGGAAGAGAGAAGACCTGCTTATCCAGACTAGTAAGGCACTGTTCTATTCTCAGGATATCAGTTCAGGTGGGAAAGAGAAGACAGTGACAGATATTTAAGAACATACTTTGTGTTAACGCCAAGTCAGATTTGGTTTGAAACACTGAAGGTAACTATAATCACTTATGTATGTTACCATGTAGCAGACAGTAAAACAATGCATTTTGTTTAGGATTGAGATACTATTTTTTGCATTCATCCATGTTTATATAGGTTTCCATCTTCAATTTGTAAAAGACACACAGATTGCTTATGTTGAGGGTCTGAAGTTGAAAGCTTTAAATAATTGCAATTGTGTTGCAATGGAGATGCACTGGCTGATTTCAGAATTAGGGGGCAGGAGTAATCTAAAGCATGCTGGATAATAATTTTTAATTCACTGATACCTTCTCCTCATTGCTGTCTGCTCATGTGCTACCTTATAGGCCAATTCACTTCAGAAAACCATTCTCCTTACCTTACTGCACTCAAAGAATGCTCACAAGGTGGAATTAGTATCACAACAATTTATTATTATTATTATTATTTTGTAATTTCTCATCTCATATCACTTTTAATTTCTGATTTATAAAGACAATCCTATAGCATTACATTTGTCAGGTGTTTACATGCTTACAGTCTAACAATTTTTGGTGTGATGTAAATGCAAAGTTATATATGTGTTCTCAAAAACATTGCTGTAGATTATGTTCACCACAATGTAGGAGTGATGTTAATGGCAGAATTTGTGTCATGGTGGTGTGGTGTCTGTATGGACTTAAGCTTTGTATTCTCTTAGGTTCTCTCTCTGTGATCGTAGTACAGCTGTCAGGGTGTAGAAGGACACCTAGGGTAGGTTGCTGCTTCTCAGATTTTAGGATAGTTAAGAGCTACATTTGTATACAATTCATGCTGTGCAAAGAGAGGATTGCCCAGACCATAAAGGAGCGTTTTTGTCAGGCAATCATGGAAGTAATTGAAGGAAACCTTGTGAGAAATTACTTTTAGTCAAATAAGTTGGCTATATTTGTGGATCCAGTTCCTATCAAGCTCAATGTTTAAACAATATTTGTTATTTATATGTGGCTAACTTCACCGTTGTATTTTTAAGTATCTCAATAAAATTCTTAAACAGCAAAAAAGAATATGGTTTGAAACTATTCAAATCTGTATACACTTATTTGTTCACTAAAGTTGTTGTTCCTCATAACCTGAATGCTATTTGAAACCAATGTTTTCCTATATTATGAGGTGAATATAATTTGTTGAATTAGACTGCCTCCAGCTATGACAGGTGGTTTCATGTGACATAAATACCTTAAAAAGGAAAATAAAAAAAGGAGAAAGCAATTGTATAGTTAATAGGAGTAGAGATCAATATATAATAAAGGAGGTATGTTGTATAAAAAGTACATCAGCACAAATCAGGAAAGATTCTGAATCCCTATGGATAGCATTAGTATGTGGCCTCAGCTATTCTCTGTTGGCTAAGTAGCTCAGGCTGTGGTCATACGATACTTAAAAAGTATTAAATATTTGCGAAGGATTATGTAAAAGTATAGCATTAATAAGTGCTAATTTTATACAAGCTCTGAATCTGTAGGCATAAATTCCTCCTTATTACATCAGGAAATTTAAGCTGAGTTTTCCTTTCAGGAAAACTGACATTAGGCTGTTGTTATTTCTGATGGTAGATGAGTCTTCTGACTTGCATGTGCTGATGAGACCTAGCTGGATGACAGAAACATTTTTAGCTTTGTTTCCACAGAGACTGGGCAGGCTTGAGCTACCACAAGTATTGCAATGTGAGTCTGACCTGCAGTCAAACCAGCGGAGTCCACAGGTTTCCCTCTCCAGCCAAGAGCTTGCTCCAAGAACACGTGTGCTCTGTTGCCAGGCGTAGGAGGCACATGGGAGCCCCTGGCTCCCTCAGTTGACAGAGTTATCAGTTCGCTAACAATGAAACCACTCCAAGTGCACAGGGCACCATGCTTAAAGGCTGAGAAAGACAACAGGAGAATTACTCCTTTGGTCAAACCTCCTAGCGGAATTGCAACTTTGAGAGTTTCCTTCAAGTAAGCACTTGATATTTTTTTAGGCACTTGGATTATGGCTGCTGTGTGAACAGATTATTTTGGTGTGTAGACTGTGGATCTGGTATTTGGCTTGACGTTTTTGCTGGGAGGGAGGAGAGGAGCTAGAGGTAAGGCTGAAAATGAGTTAGCTTAACTGGGAGGCTCCCCCCTCACCCATATAAATGTGTGCTTTAGTAACAGACTAAAGGACTAAGCCGACCATCAGTGACACGCAAAGGCAGGACAGAAAATTCTGAATAGCAGTGACCACTTGCTAGGTTGTCTCTATCTCCTCAATGCTTGATGACTTCAGTCATTTTCAGCTGTATAGGTCAGGTTTGGTTTTTCCTCTGCCATTTCTAGGGCTTTCAACCTAACTAACCTGTCAAATAAACCCCAGACGATTCATCCATTGCAGCTTTCCCTGCCAAAATAGCCATTACACCTAAATCATACTGATTTAGAAAAACATACTTAACAAAGAATAAATACTAAATTAAAGAAAAAATAATGTTGAAAAAACTGTCCTTGATTGTGAACATTTGAGATGGCAGTAGTGTGTAGATCATTTTTGAGTAACCAAAATAATTGGTTTAGGTTTTTCTGAGAGGAAAAAATAAAAAATGTATTCCTACTAAAGGAAGGACATACATAGTACAAGAACCTTCCAAAAGCGAAGCCATCTTCTATTTCAGGGACTAAGTGTCCTTAGACTGACAATAATATTTTTGTTTGCAGATCAATCACCATACAAGTTCTGAGAAGTTTCTCATGAGGTTTATTTTCATTGCCAAGGATGAAAAAAACCCTTTCTGCTGCTTTATGCGGACTCTTGACTGTGTCACAGAAGTCTCAACTTGATTGCTATTGAGTATGGTTCTATTATGATTAATAAAAGTCTGTGAAGAAGTAACTCTTATTCAAAAGAATAGGGAAAACATTTGCAATATTTTTTTTTTTTTCCTGTCTAACTACAGAAATAAAAACTTCTTTTAGAAAGTCTATACTAATCAACTATTAAATTTGAATTTAAAATAACAGTTATTGAAAACAAATAATTACTTCATTGCAAATGTTTCTGGAGGGGGAAAAAAGGCTAATTAACAAGGACTGTCTGCAATTAATGAATTGAACTTGGGAAAAAAATCTCTGTTTTGGTGTAATCTATTTGCAGTTTTCATTTTATGCTTTCCTTTTCTTATGACTTATCTTCTGTTGCATCTCTAGACCTATAACATGGACTTTAAATTAAACCTAAGGAATAGTAGTCAAATGTACCTGTATTTAATCTGAAGTTTACGTTAAGACCTCTTATGTGCTGTTACAAGTAGAGTGGAAGTAGGATTTGACAGATAAAGGGATATTTGGGAACTTGTTCAGTTTGGAACTTAAATCTTAAATCATAAATTAATTTCAGCAACACTCCTGTATTCATGTTTTCCATCTGAGCTTTGGGACATATGACTTCTACTTGCACCTTGAGTTATGACAGAGAGGCAGTATCTTAAAGATTTCCAGAAACTGTTATTTCAATGCAGCTTTTAATTTGGGATTATAATCTTGTTCTGCACTGTTCTGGAGAAATACGTATGTCCTTTGATTGCTGACTTTCCTGGACATTTCATTTTAACACCTAAATAAAAACCCATAAGATTTTCTTCGTGCATTGATCTTTGCATTTCAGAAACAGTACAGGGAAAGGGGAGGTACCACTGATTTGAAGAAGCCTTAAGTGCTGTGTTTCCCAAGGCTTTTGGGATACGGTCAGTCCCAGTAGCTGTGCTTATCAGATGTGTGTGCAGCTGAGAGTGAACCATGAGTATAGCAGGGGTGCGAAAGCAGCTGTAAAGTCCAAGCCCTGTTCAAGTCCAGCCCTTGACCAATCCCTGAAAAACTGAAAAGGAAGCCACAGCTCTTGGTCACAGTTTTTAATGTTTACAGCATGGAAAACCAGCAGGTATATAGCTGTAGAAGGAGTGGTATGTGAACTCTGGAGTTAGAAGTAATATATTACTTCTATACTCTATAAAATACTTTCTATATTCTGCTAGGGTTGGATGATTTGCACACCTCTTTCCTTTTGAAGACCTGTTCTTACTTCAAAGCAAATTATGCAAGTTCAATTTGTACCTGTACAGACAAAAGGCTGGAAGGGAAGGCACATTATGTTTTTGTATCAGGGTATGTATTTTAATGTCAGTACCAAGCAGTTAAGTATTTTAGCAGTTATGAAGCACAACAGTTCTAGGAGTGAGCACAGTGACATCCTTCAAAAAGGAGGAGCCTTGGTAAGTAGAAAAGTGAGGTTCTAAAGGCAAATGTGAATAGAGGTCCTTTAAAAACTTCTAAATAGTTTATATATAAATATATATATAAGAAAATATTAAACTTCTATCATATTTCATTTTGGTATGTATGTCTTTAGTATCCAACTCAGGATATTCTGTGATTCTAACATTATTTATCGTTTTTTAAAATAATAATAATAATAATAATTGAGAGGGGGATTACTTTGTGATTTTTATTTATTTATTTATTTACAGGGATGGAAGAAAATCTTCCTCTTCAGTTTGTGCATGTTTTAATTAAGATATGTACAAACTAATAATGTTTTAGTATATTAAGAAGAAATCAGATTAAGACACATCTGAAGTTATGCTAGTTTTTTTTGTTGTTGTCTTCTATGGGGTAACACTGTGAATGTTTTTTCTTATTGCAGGAAAAGATTTGCAACTGTTATAAAAATTTTTCATCAAAAGCATTTAAATAGAAATTTCACCAGCATAATGGTATTATCTTTTACTGGATTATTGAGGTATAAAAGAAGCCTGATATTTCAGTAATTGAAAAATAATACTCAAGCTTGTTAGAACTTGTTCTAACACCAGATGATAAGAGTGTGTTCTGTCCTGGAATTCTGAATATCATTAAGAAATGCTGAGAATGGAATTTCCAAAGTGCATTTGAAGTAATACAATATTTATGATGGTAAAGAATGTATCATTGGCTTCCCACATAATCCCTTGAGGCTTGTTGGCTGCATAATTAACATAAGTATAAATTAGATTTCAGTAAAATCAGATGATTTCATTTTTTAGCAAAAAGACAAAGGCAGGGATCAGAAAGCTTGGTAACATATGACTGGCCTTTTTAACTATCTATAAATGACACGTTATCTTATGTCGGGCAATAATGGTGGTGGTTTAAAACAGCTATAGCTGATGGCTAAAAGCAGGAGACTGCTGACTGTGATAGAGAGTGATTGCTGCAGTCATTGATGAAGAGGTTTGAAAATTGCACTGATTGATTGTTTGCCCTGATGAGCATGTGATGTCCCCGTTAGAATGCTTAATTGTCAAAGTCAAAAGTCACTAATTTTCTAACTTAAAAGTGGACTTCTCAGCTAAAATTAATTGTGCAGTAATATTTGTGCATAACCTACATCTGGGTTTAGAAATTCCTCCTAGGACTGGAATTAGTGAAACCAAACATTCAAAATGCCAATCCCTTATATATTGCCTTCTCATCTGTGTGACCTGTTATCATGTTATCACCAACCCATTAAAAGCATACACTCAATTCACTGATGCTGGCCAGAAGTTTCAGAAGTGGAGTAGGTAGAGTTTTTTAGAAGCAAAACTAGGATATTTTGAAATTAACTATGGACTCTAGACTTCTGGCTGCTTTCCCAAGGTTACTGAGAGTCATATTCATTTCCTTAGGGAGAGACCCTGTTCTGGTTGAAATCAGTGGGAATTTTGACACTTCAGTATAGTCAGGAATTCCCTTTAGATGCCTGAGTTAATGTAATGGAATGAAATACCAAAGAAACATTTAGTCCAAAAAATTAAGAATGCTGTTCATCTGTGAGGTCTGAGTCTACAAAATAGTTCTTCAATGAGAAACTGCTTGGTATATGTCTCTATCAAATGTCCATAAGGAATAATCTCTGTGCAACATAACATGTATTAAATGAGGTGGTACTTTGTGGCTCATTGAGAAAAAACTCAAAATTTCTGTGGTGTTCAAATCAACCATAGCTGACTATAAAGTTTTAAGCTGTTTTTAGCTGGTGGAGTCTGAGACAGATGCTTTTATAAACTTTAATATTGTCTGATAATTGCCTTGTGTGAGACTTAATAAATAAATAAATCAACTTAATAAATAAATAAAGGATGTATTTCTTTTATTTTTCACTATGAAAACCTGTATTATCCCCTGCCCTTGGCATAGTGTAAAGGTTTATTAGCATTAGAAATTAATATTGATCAAAACTCAGGTGGTAGGTCAATTATTATTAAATTAAGGAATTTTTATATTCCTAAGGTTAAACTAAGATTTGCTCTGTGACTTTTGTCATCAAGATTTTGCTTTTTCTAGTTTCAGATATGGTGAAAATGTAATTGCAGATGCAGGATTCTAACTAATTCTAAATGTACTTTGATAAGTGAGACAGTATGTTCCAGGCAGTTTTAAGACAGATGGAAATGATTATCAAAATCATGCAGGCTGAGTGTTTTTTTTTGTGTGTGTGTGTGTGTGTTTTTTATTTTAACAAAAAGATTGAAGTCTTACTGTACATAAAAGTTTTGCTTATGCGGCTATATTAGTTCTTAGACGTGACTGACATGCTGGCAGATGCACTGATGGTGGATTATCTAATCATGGTATGTGTATACAGATTGCTTTTGTGTACAGTCGCTCTACAGACCTTATTGATCCTGTATCACCATTAAGAGAGAGGGAAGCCTTTCATAGAATAGCAAAGCTGGAAGTTGCCACTGCCTCTACAGGTCACAGTTTCTCCTATTTGTTTCTTGTTAAGGCTGCTTCTGCCCATCTTTTTTATTCTCTGGTTCTAGTCTGTTTCCTCAAAAATAGTTTTTAATGTAGATGGGCAAAATACCCTTCTGAACTACATATTTTTTATTTTTGAAAGAAATGTTTTGTTGTTTTTACTGGTATAAAATACCTACACACCAGGATCTTGTTTGGCTTGAAATTTTGAAATATTAGGTGTGCACTTTGGCAAATGTTTTCAAGACTTACCTTATATGATCTTTCATGTACAGATTCTCCTTCATTGCTAAATTTTATCAGTATACAACATGGACTTTTGTTACAAATTAAACAAAATTCAGCTGCTTAAAAGGGTTATCTTGAATGAAAATTAAACTTAGTTCTTAAGCCTAAAGAATGTCTTTAAAGCATCTTTGCAGATTTATTATGTGAACTATATCAACTTCTGTTTTCTAAAAATAGGCTCTTTCGTACTTATTATGAAATAATAAGAGCTAGACAATCAGATCAAGACAGCAATTTAAGTACTTCCAGTTTGACACATGTTGAGGGCAAAATAAAATTGTAAGGTTGACAAATATAAGTCCAAAGAGATGAAGGAAAATAAATAATGTGCTGATGGTTATGACGCAAGATTTGTCTCCTGCTGCTGCCTAGGCAGGGGTGAAGGCAGGTGTTTTTATCTTTCTGTGTCTGTTTCCTTTTTATTTCTTTGTCATAACTCCCAGATTTAGAGATGGAACCATCTCTTGAAGACTACTCAGTATTGAGAAAAGTAAAATATTACACACAAACACAAAAGAAAATTGTCTATATTCAGATGAGTTTTATTCTTTATTTATTAGAGCAGATAGCTTTAGATTGGGACCTGAGAGCCAAGTTTAATGATCTCCAAAGGCTGATGGAAGTAAGCTTACGTGTCCCTTTGCAGTGGGTGCAAGACCATAAAGGCTGCAGACCAGAAGTCATTGTGAATATTTCATGATAGGAATGGGAAATGAAGGATTAGGAGTGGGCATATACTATAGAACACTACAGAGTAATTTATAATGTCAGCAACACTGGGTTCCATTTTAGTTTCTTTGGATCTGTTGTAGATCAGGTGAGACCTTTCTCAGGGAACAGCAGGATGAGTGGAGAGAAGGGTTAAGTTGGAGCCTGTCCTTCCTTCCCACCTTCTGCACTGCTCCTATGGCCCTTTTCCAGCCCTTCAGCACCTGATGGCACCAAAGAAGCAGCAGCAGCAGATGTCCAGTGACCTGGAAGTTTCTCCCATCTCCTTCTGGTTACGTTATACCTTTTTATCCACAGCCATCTTTTGATCTATGCCCAGGCCATCTCCCTTCAGCAAGTAGAAGAGTAACAAATTCTACAGAGGTATTTTTTTGTGTGTGTGTGTGTGTGTTCCCTTCCTTAGTGTGCACTGCAAGTAGTAGAGGGAGTAGACTTTCCATGGCTGGTACTTCTTGCTTAGTTCTGTTGTGCTCAGGAAACTAGTAAAGACAAGTGGGGTCAGTAAGTAATGCATTATTGCTGCTCCATTGCAAGCTAAAGCTGTCTGAAATCATGTTACTACAAAACAAAACACACTGAAATAAATTATTGTATTAAATAGCTCTTGGTAGTACCTTGCCCTGTGAACCAAGCAGAAAACAGGAAGGCGTTCTGAGACTGATCCACCTTCCTGTTCTTGGGTTGATTTTGAAGCTGAGCAATTACATGCTGTCCTATGTACTGAGATAATTTAAAACATAAATTTGCCCTTGTAACATGATGACTTAAGTGATTCTCTTAATTCTCTTAGAATTCTCTATTTCAATGTCATGTCTGGAGACTGAAGTACCAAAATTGAGTGCAAACACATGGGTTTGAGATGACAGATTTGCCTTTAATGCTCAACTTTGTTCTGCCAAAAAAGTCCCTGATTTGTATTCATTTCCTGCTTCCTTTCTTCATTCTGCATTTGGGTAGAAGCTTGAAAAGTCCCTTATTCTCACTGACTTTATCTTAATGTCTCTTTGATCCTTTTTTTAGCTTCTTTTCCATTTTAACCTTTTGTAGCTGTACATGTTGTCTAAAGCTGTTATTCTCTCAAAATCTCTTCCCTTTCCTCAAGATAATTTCTGTCCTTGAATAAAATTTTCAGAGTAGCTCAAGTCTCATATTCAGAAGATATATAATTACTTGGAACCCTTTTCTCTTTGAGTATCATTGAACTAAATGTTAAGCTAATCACTTTCAAGTACTAAATTTATGTTCCAAACTCACTTTTGTAATCTTGAAAACTTTGCCATGTCTTTTTTGTTTTCCCCATCTGTATGTAGTTCTTTACTTCCCTCCTTTCCCATAGTTCTCTTTACTGTATATTTTCTCACCTTTGTTTTTAGACTGTTTTTGCTTTTTGTTTTTGTATCCATATCCTTTTTGTTTTTACACACTGGATTTTATTTATTTACTTATTTTTCAGTCCCATCAAATTTCCTATATCACTTTTTACTTAACTTTCATCTGCTCTTTTCTTCCAAGTCTGTGCAAGAGCAATGGTTGTATCTTACTAAAGCAAGGAAAGAAAACAACTCTGTGTATCAGCCAAATTTAGTCTTTTGTTCAGCACCTTACATTCTGTTGATAAGATACCCTCTTCATATCCATCTTTTGGCTCATTTTCTGAAATGGATGAAATACAAATGTCTCTAAAGGGAGAATCTGTGAACCTCAGCAAGGTAATCTGACAGCCTCAGAAGAGAAAAATTTAATACTTTCATTAAGCATAGCTACAAGGCAAAGATACTCTTCGTTCTCTAGTGAATTCCCCAAGCACTTTCTTTCCTAAATTGTTCTTTCTACATAATGGTATGAAGTTATGAGATGCTTTTTGTGCATTCAGGGTAGCCAACTGCACTATAAATTACAGTGAGAGATTTTTAACATCTCAGTTCCTTCTACAGATTTTTTCTTTAACAACTTTTATAATTGAAAAGCTTAATAAGAATTATGCAGTGAAATCTGACTCTCTCCAAAATTGCATTGAGGCTATCAGTGGATAGGAGTATATGCTGCAGAAAGCAAATACTGTATCTTTCTAAAACAAAATATTTCAGGGTATTATGACAATCTTAAAAATGCAAGTTTCTCTAAGAGATGATTCCCCCTAAATTAACTAATTCATTTAAGTCCAAAAAGAAATGAAATGGAATCCTGTAGGTATTTTTGTTCATGACTATATAGCATGTTATACTCATTTATGTTAGTATTGATTTCTCCTTAAAAAGAGGTTAGACCAATATCACAACAGATGGCAAACTATTTTTATAGCTTGTGTATAAACATTTGAAGGTTTGTTGGTTCCAATTTGCCATTACCAATGGGCATCCATGTTTCTTAAATTAGGCCAAGACAGATAGTCAGTAGTCCTGTCAGCAAAGTGTTAAAATTGACCTGATGAAGCTATGAATTGTGAAGGATTTGTGGGTGAAAGGTCTGAGAAGCTTCCGGGGAAGAATTTGAACATAAAAGATTGTATGTATCCCAGTGAGAGATCCTCCCGTGGAAGATGTCCTTCAGATGAAGGTTTGGCTTAGATCTGGATGCCAGCTGTGAGCCTTTGCTTGCCAAACCCAGCACACAGTTTGTTAGATAAAGTGAGAAAGAAGCTCTTGAGCTGAAGTATAAGCATATAAGGAACATTTTCATATCTGTGTGTGCTATTCTGTAGACTTGTCAGTTTTTGATGTTTTAATTAGAATAAGGAAATTACTTCATTACTTCTACGTTAAGATGTCTTGGATGTCCAAGCTGTTTTCAGAATAACTCACAAGCTTAGAGGAGTGATACGATGAGTCTTAAAATCAGGGACCTGGACAGGCCTTGTGTTCTGGAACTCACAGAGCAAGATACAGCACATCTTAGGAACAGGGCTGCTCTCAGTTGGTTTTCAGAGAGTTTTAGGCTAGTGATGCAAACTGCTGGTGTGGAAGAGGCCTTGTATGGCTCACCAGTTAGCTCTTTGGCACATGGATGCAGCAACAGCAGCAGGGACACCCTTTGGATACATGTTCAAGGATGCAGTGCCTGTCATAAACTAGACATGGGTGTAATCCCTCTATTCGCATTCAAGAGTAGACTTGGCCCTTCCTCTGATACGTTCAGTTCAAAGTAAAATCCATATAAAGAATAAATTAATGATAAAAGTCAAAAGCTTATTTTATGTAAACTTTTCCGGGGAGTTGCTAAATTGGCATGTATTACTGCTGAGTTAGTTACTTATTGATGAGGTCCTAACTGATAAATTGCTAAACTGATAAGATGAATCATTGTATATCAATGCCTTTTTTTTTTTTTTTTTTTTTTCTTCCCTAAAGCAGTGCAGTCAGATAGGATCTTGGTAAGCCTCTTAGTATACAGCTTTGTATTCCCAAACTAAAAAATTTACTTAGTAACATTCAATGCACTTACAGCTGTTAGGAATCCTTAATTTGACAGTATTTTGAATGTCTTTTTAATTTCCCCTCAGACTTAGGGGAAATGGTTATATAAATGGTTATATATCATTAAAAGAAAATGATAGAACAAGCAGATTCTAGGAATAAAAAGGTACTGAAAACATTTTTTTTTTTTTTTGGAAATACCATTTTAATTTATATATGTGAGGTTTTATTTCTTTATGTATCATTACATGACAGTTGTAGTAATAATACACTTTTGTCACTTCTGTGTTACTCTGACACAATAGTAATAAAATTTTCTCTTTTTATTTTTGTACATTTTTGAAATCATTTTGGATAGCTGCTGCTAAGTAAAATTTTTTTTTTTTTTCTTTTTCTCCAGAATGTCTCTTGGTCATAAAAACAGCTTGACAGAACTTTTATGTAGATACATCTATTTCAACTGCAAATATACACTGCATGATCAAAAAAAGTAAGATAAATTTTTCACTGTAAAAAAGGTAAAATGCAGTACAAGATTGTGAAATCCTTAATTTCTTAAAGCAAAACTGAAACTTGAGACGTGTTTTCCCATGGGAATTTTCTTCAAACACAAAGTGTTTTTCTACAAGTCTTACTTTAAACAAAATAAATCCATTCCTCTTCCTTCCTCTATCTTTCTCCCTTCACCTCCCACAAAAGTGAAAAAAATGCTAGTAGGTCAGCACATAAAAATACCTCTAAATCAAAGATCCCAGACAGTGATTAGAAACCCATCTCCTAATGAAAAAAAAAAAGGACATTGTAGAACCACATCAGCACATTGTTAGTGTTATGCATTAGGATATCATGGATATGATATTGTGACTAAAAATAGTTAAATGTAGTTTATCTGTGATACAACTTTATTTCACATTCTGTGTGGATATTTCAAGTTCTGCACAGAATTCAGAACTTCTTCTCAGATGTTAACATCACAGCGACTGCTCTTTGGACTATTGTGTTTCTGTATGTTACAGCCATGGTCCCAGGTTCTTGGAGTGCTGCAGCTGTTCAGTAAATACAAAGCACTAAAATTACAGTCAATTTCTCCTGTATTCCATTTCTAGGGGAGGGGGAAAAACTTCATGCACTGCCCTCCCTAGCTTCCTCATTGAACATATGTGCTTTTCAAGCAGTAGTTCTTCTAACAACATAATTTTCTCATGCCTCCTGTGTTTTAATGTTGCTGTTTATGGTGTTGACCATTTACCCTTTCTCTGCCTTCTAAACTCTTTAGACTAGTTCTAGATTATATTCTAGAACTCTTATTCATATGAACAGTACATTATTTGTTTTCTTTCTATTTGCAAAACATCAATTTTGAAATAAAAGTTATGAATAAAAGTTTCTAGAAGTATTCAGTATACAACTTTTAAATTTTCTGAAAAATAAGTTGAGAGAAGCTTCTTTAATATTCTAGTTCTTTCACAGAGCATAAAATGCTATCAGTAATCAGTGTTACATTTAAACATTATGAGTCCCTTCCAACTCGGGATATTCTATGATTATGAAATATTTGAAGGAAAGATTTGAAGGAAAGTTTTTTTCCTCGTCCCTGTGGTTTTAAAGGAAAGAAATTGAATCCAGAAATCTAAAATTCCACGATGCAGAATTACAGTGATGTTCTCTGAGGTTACTATGAACCTGCAAAGTTTTCATTCTGCAGTAATATTCAGCATGCAAATCTTTGCCTGGATAATGCAATTGCAACCTGGACCTTAGGAAAAGAATCAGCTACGCCATCACACAACATTAGGAATGAACATGGTCATCTTCCACAAGTATTATTAAAAAAATAAATAAAAATTCTTTGAGTCTCCTAAATGTAGTCTTCCTTGTGCCTTTTGGCAGTGATTTCCAGGGTCTCTCTGCGTGGTAAGTTCTCTTTCAACTGTTCTCAGCTTGTTGCATATTAAGAACTTTGTTCTCTCTTGTTCCCGTGTTGGGAGGTATTGTAAATTGAAAAGCTAAGGATTTTTTTTCATCGTTAGTTTTAGATGTTATGATGTATGACTCCTTTTATACATCTTTTTCAAAGACAAGCACACTCTTCTTCCTTTCCCTTATTTCTTACTCTAATCCCTTTGGACAGTTTTTAAATAAAAGATTTTACCAGCATTTTCTACATACTTGTCTGACATCTTGCCAGTGAAACCAGTTTCACTTTACTTAAAAGCCAAAACTACAGCTGTAAAACAAATAGTGCTGCAGCAGGATATGTCTTCTAATATGAAGCTGTTGTTACCGGTCACAGAACCAGATGCTGCTGAGGCTGTTACTCAGTTATGACACTAAGAGAGCAAACTCTACCACACTCTATACCACACTTGTGTAACTTGGGTACTGTAACTCTGCCATTCAAAGCGAGGACTCTGTTCTGTGAAGCCTTCAGCAGCTGGATAAAGTGATTTCTGTGTGGAATTCATTTCTGTGTTTTTTTGTTTTTGTTTTGGATAGTATTACAATTTCACATAATTTCCTAGGAAGAGTTTCTTTTGAAGCCACATCACCTTAATAAAACACTTTACAAAATGCAGTTTTGTTCAAAAGTGGCACTTACAGATTCTCCTTTTCTGGTGACTTCTTAGTAAATTTTCAGATTTTCAAACTTGTAGAATGAAATGCCACTGAAAGGGAAAATTTTCTTTTGTTTCTTTCCATGTTTTCTTTTTTTTTTCTTTATTATTCCAAAGAGTATATGCATTATTTATGTCTGGCTCTACTAGCAGCTTAAGAACAAAATAGCAGCTTAAGATCAAAATAGCATTATAAATGTTTACTATTGGAATAAAATCCAGGGTTTCATTTCATAACTCCCACCGGTGTAAAAGGGTCAGATCATTTAAGGATTTCCAGCAGGGCAATGCATTCCTGAATTCAACACGTACTAAGTCTATATATGTGTTGTTAAGAGAAGGTTATTTATTCAGTGAACCTAGCTTTCTAGTTAAAATACAGTCTTTATGCCCCATTACTGTTTTTACGTGCATCTGGTGTACAAATTGGTTTTTGTTTACCATTTCTGTGCTTTCACCTTTTACTTGTGGAATACAAGGCTTACAGAAGATCCAGGGTGCCTTGTGAGCATTGTAGTACAAAGGACTGAAAGCTTTTTCTTTCTTTCCTCATGGAATTCAGTGTTGAAACTGAGGCAATTAAGTACAGTTGTTGAAAAGCTTCTGTTGTGAACAGAGCTTGAAAAGAAAACTATACCATAGCGAGTCACTTGTTCTTTTATTGCCTCTCCCTGTGCAACCTGCTTTTAGCTGTTTATTTTATGTTGATTAAACAGACTCCTTTCATTAAGTGCACTTCCTTAGATATTGTTTCTTCTACAAACATGGTAAATACCAAAAATAGTCATCTTTTGAGCTTGGTTCAGCCTGAACTTTTGCTAAGCCATTCCTGTGTACTCTGTAAATAATAAATATAATTCCATTAACTTAATCATCCTAGCACAGAAGGAGGATATTTGACCAAGTCAAAACCACACTCCATACATCCTGGAGATGACTAAGCAGCTGGTTGGTGAAAGAAAGAAAAAGGTGTAAATGTTTCAGACCACCCCTTTCTCTTCATCCTTCAGATTTTTCTAAATTTCAAAAAAAGTTGGAGAAGTTGGAGAGTGTAAGCTTTTTTTTTTTTTTTTTTTTGGAGAGAATTTACTATCATTCAAGTTGCTATCATTTTTTTTTGTTTGTTTGTTTCTTACATTGTGCAGGAAAATAGAATAACATGGTATGTGCTCTGTAGTGCTGGGCAAATGACCACTCACCCCCAAAGAGTTATTTCAAATCTGACAGGGAAAGTTAATTAGCTCTGTCTTGCAGAGCCACTTGGGTGCTTCTGCACGACACTCCTTGTTGTGTCAGGTTTATTCACCATGGCAGGATGCCTCCCTGGCTCTGCCAGGCTTTTGCCTTTACCTCCCTGCTGAGTTTGGCCAAGCCAGGTTCTGCCTGACAAGGTCTGAGATGGATTGGCTGTTGCACACAGCTGTACTTGGGCTTAATAAGGATGACAGGGGACAAGCACGGGTGTCTTTGAATCCAGAGCAGTCTAAGAACTGTGTAAATCACCATTAGGTAGTTAAGAATCGACTGCTGCTATAGTAAGAGGTAAATGGCCAAGCTGTTATGTATTTGTTCTTGTTGATTACCCTCACTTGTGTACTCCCACCATTGTGGCTGTAGGTTTCAGGAGGACTTCCTGAAGACTGTAAGTTAAGAAAGAAAATAGTGTGTTATTTAGCATCTGAATTCCTTTCACTCTTGGAAAACATTGAGCACCTTGATCCTTGACCTTGATCCAGATAATTGTGTAAATACATGCTGCTCTGGTGGTTCTCCTTGCCTGTTGATTAGAGGGATTTCAAAGCTCAGAATTGAAGAAAACAATGCAGTCCATTATTTCCTTGTTGCCTTCCTCACCCCAACCATTTATTTTAATTTTTATCACTGGCAAGGAAAAGAAAAAAAAAAAAAAAAGAAAAGAGAGAGAGATCTCCAAGCGCTTTTACTCTGTATTTTCTCACTGCCAAACACCTGGCTTTGCAAGGTCTTCATCATAACTTTTTGTAATGAATCAAAACATGTAAAGTTTTGTTCCACCCTGACTCCTGAGTATTTATGCAAGAATAACAATAAGGTTTTGATTACTTCTTTATTAGATTGGATGGGTCTTAGTTCATACTTATTTTTTCAATTCACGGTAGGATTTTTACAACAAAAGTAGAGTTTTATATAAGGATGCATCTAGAGATTGTGTTGGCATTCCTTATTCTTCAAAACTAAGTAACTGTAAAACTATTAAGTATGCCTGTGGAAGCCGGGTAGCATATGGTCCAGAAAAACAGTTAAGGACAGGTCACCAACCTTAAACATTTTAAGCAAGCTTTTCACAATTTATTCTCCTCTTTTATATATTTATTAAATAGAAAATTTTAAACTGCACCTGGATACACAATTAGTGTGTGCTTTCTGCCATGTTTCTGTTGTCATTATGGTAATTTAATGTAACACCTTGTTGCTAACTATACGTATTGTAGATAACACTTCATATTCTAATATTTATATAGTTATTCAAATCTAGCAATAGTAATGTACATTTACTTTCCTGCTGATACAAAAACTGTTTTCTGCCTAGTTCCACGGGTAACAGGGCTCTTACTGTGCTGTCTATAGTTGAATTGATTTGTTTCAAAATGAATGAGGCTTCTCAGATCGACATTCTCCTGACATTCCTGTTCCTGTTTCTTCAGCACTTAAAACAAACAAACAAATAAACAATAAGTCAACAAGTTATTAAATCAAATCAAAAGTGTCCCTTGTCATAATTTCTTGTAAAAAATAAAAAAAAAAATGGGGGGGGGGGGGAGCTGTTCATTGAGCAAACCCAAAACTAGTGTCTGTTGGTTGAGGTATTCTTGAAGTCATACTGAAATATATCCAACAGAAACTCAAACACATCTAAGAAGCATTGAACCATTGTTTTATTTATTTTCCTGGCTGCATACTACAGTAAACAAGAGCTGCTCAACTGTTTTGTATTTCAAGTAGATTTTAGAGCAAGTACTGCAGCCTCTAAAATATGTACAAGAAACTTTGCATGTAACAGGTCTGTCAGATAAGCCAGCTGAAATCAATAGATAGACTGTATAACTTTTACATTTAGCCATTCATTCAAACATAGAGACATCATGGAGAAAGACAAAAGGCAATATTTTTGAAAAATAAATAAAACAGTTTGTGTTTTTTCTTTCTTAATTCTGTCAAGATCAGTAGTAGTTTTACTTTAGCTTTCACAGAAACAATGTTTAGGGTAATCTGGAATTATTTAAAACTAGCACAACGTGTTATTATCAAGCTAGCTTGGGTAGAATATATATTAGTATAAATTAATTAATGATAAATAAGACATCTGATAGAACAACTGTTTTTTATGCTGCCACCTTCTTCTTATATTATTCAAAAATTCTCTTAGTAGCATTTAGTTTCTCAGTCTCCCTACTTTAGAAGAAATGTCTTAATAAGCAAAATGAAATTGAGACCTGTTAATACTTCTAGAGCAAGATTAGCACTCCTTGCTGAGATTTTCAACAGAACTGGTTGGGAGATGCAATTTGTTTTAAATTTAGATGGTTTAGCAAAACCTTACAGGATGCTGAAAAACTAAAGGAAATCTCTTATTCTTAGATTTCGGTGTTGGATATTTTTCCTGTAAATACTGAAGATCCCTTTTTAATCTGTTCTTAGTGTACAATGAAATGTAGTTTTTCCATTTCGTCTACCATATTTATCTAGCACTGTATAAAAGTATATAAACAGACGTGTTCCTATTCCAAAAGGCTCTGAACAGACTGTTGAAGGTTCCCCTCCCATTTTCTTGCCTGATTTATAGCTAGAGTTGGCAGCAATGCCTATAGCTAAAGTTTCTTAACACTTTCTGTTACTAGGTCTGTTTTCAATTGCTTATAATTTTGCCAGCTTCAACTGCTTCCCAGTGTTTTTAGACCTTTTGGCTTGGGCAGTGGTTTTGAGCTTTTATGATACTGGTGAGTTACTTCAGAAGTTTTATGGACCTCATCCTGAGCTGATCTAGACTTGTGTAACTGAAACTCTGGGCTTAGCTACACTTCCCTGGACATAATGCTACAGAAAGAAGCCCAGCTGGTTTTATTTATTTTATTTTATTTTTTTTTTAGAGAGCTGTGATGTGAATGTGAATGAGGCAGAAAGTAAGGAAGATGGAAGGAAGTTGGGCTGGAAACTCTACAGTCATGACATGTAGTAACTTCTTTCTATTATTCTGCCTTTTCATGTTGTATAAGCATGTGGATTCCATTTGACTGTAGCCAGCTCTGCCCTTCATCAGGCTCAAATTTCTTGCAATTGTAAAAGCAAGCTTGAGGAGGTTATCTTCAAAAAGGAAAACTTCAGTAAGTAACTTTGAGTGCATTTTTCTCTAAGCTCCTCTTCAGAAGAGGTAGAAGGAGTTGCCTCCTTCATTTGAGCAGTCCAGCATTAATGACCCCCAGGATCGAGTCCCCCTGCTTGCTGTGGGAGTGGTTTCTCTGGGTTACCCGTGTTTCTGCCACTGATGTGCAATAATATAATGTCTGTAGCAGGAGGTTCCCCTTCAGTGTGAGTGCCAGAGAACAGTAGAACTCCTGCAGCAAGAGATGCTACAGTCAGAACAAGACTGACTGATCTAGCAAAGTGGGTTTTACCAATTCTAGTGACAGCAGTAAAGCTGCACACAAAAAGACAGTTCCCATTTACTGCCTTAAAGGCTATTGGAGGATTTTTCTTAGTTTTATGAAAAGAAATAATATCAATGATAATTTAATCAGGAAAATTTGAGTCCTGAAACAATGTTTTAGCTTAAAGTGTAACTAATCAACATGTACATGCTAATTCTGCTCAGATACAATGCTTTATTTCTGCTGAGCTGACCCTCATTTTGGGTACCTGACTCAACTTATAGCTAAACTAGCCATTGTAAAAATAATGTTCTGTGTCTTGCACAGAGAGAAAGCAATATATCTTATTCAAGAGTATGAAACTCTTCTGACACAACATCATCTTTTTAACACTGTTCTGCATATTGTCTGTGCCTTTATTAGACTTTTACATCAAGAAATCAAAAGTTCTGAAAAAATCAAGGGTTTTCACTAAAAATAATATTCTTGCCTTCAACTTGCACATTTTTTTTCTCCTGGATAGTTTAATTCTTTTTTTCAGGAATAAACCCTCCAAATATCTGATAGAAAGCAGGTGAAGGGTGTCAGGGAAAACAAAAACATTTTAACCAAATCATTGTTTTCCAGTGAAAAATTGAGGAATACCTCACTTATCTTTGCAAAATGATTTATCTTTACTTGCTAAGGTTCTCAGTGCTAAGGGCACATTTTAGTTTCTGTAACTCAGTTTCACAATCTTCAGATTTGCTTGATAATTAATCATGCACCTTAATGCATGTCTTTACCATTCAGTTCCTTTTATCTTGTGATGTAAATATTGATATTTGCATTGAATATTGCACTAAACTGTATTTAGTACAGTTCTCAAATGTTGTGCATTTTTAAACCACTTTAATGTCTATTTTCATTCATTTTTCTATGTGATTTCAGCTTTTGGGCTTTATCCTGTTTTCTCAACAGCTTTTTGTCTTTTAGTTATCTAGAAACAGTACTCTGTTACACTGCATCTGTGCTTACTTTGTTACAAACATTTATGGGTTACAGCAAAGAAAGGCTCCCTGTAGTACACTGTATTTATTTAATTCCCAGTACTTCACTGAAGGTGTCAGTATATTCAAGAAGACTCCACTGTTGCTGGAAATGTCAGTCTTATGTAATCAGTGCTATGCCTAAGATACACATGCAACGATTTAAAGAGGATACTTAATTAAATCCTTAATTAAAGTTTAGGTTTTACTTACCTGAGCTCTTAGTAGAACACATATAGTTAGTAATGCAGTAATGACACACAATTGTTGTGTTTTTCTTTACAAAAATGGCTGGGGGTAGGGGCTGGGAGAAGGATGGAAGGAGCAACTTTTTGTTCACGTCAAAATCAGTTTTAGTTCAACCATATTAGAGACAGTTTGCATTAGGTAACTTATTAAGAAAATCGATCCAAAGAAAGAAAAATAAAAAGACACATACAATGCCCCTAGACAGATTATATTTAACCTGAGCCCATTCTCAAGTACAGTTCTCTGCATGCTGCCAGGTGTGGCTTTTCCTGGCCTCACTGGATGAGCGGTGCTGCCTCAGCCAGCATTGTTGTTTGGCAAGATGTGGTTTGAGCACTGCACAAACTGCACTGCACAGTTTCCAGACACTGGGTTTGTTTAGACCAACAGATCAATACTTTGATATTATCTGTGCATCCAGCTGTTCCCACTCTGCTCTCCAGGAGAGCCACTGCTACAGTAATCTTCACAAGTTGTGCAACTTTCCAGAGGAAAATGTTGAAATTACTCAGAAGAGAATTACTTCTCAGGAGACTCTTCTTGCTCAGTTTATAACAAATATGATGCCTAGATCCAAGAGCTTGGCAACATGTTCAGGTTTTTACCTAACTGGATTTTCGAAGAAGGCCACAGTTTCAAAGTTTTGGTTTTTCAAAGACTGTTGTAACTTTTCCAAACACTTGCCCTACTTCACTTACCATTCTTCACCACTGGGATTCTTTTCTTTTCCCTTCCCCTGCCCCCTAATGAACTCTTACTGGTTAGTGAACATGCCTTGTACTGAAATAATCAATGCTTCCTTCTCTGTGTGGATGTGCAAGTCATGCTTCTGGGTTCAGACAGGCCGTTATAGCAGGATGCAAGAGGGGGTGGCACTATCACCCCTTGATTGCTACGAGTCCATGCCTACTTTCAGTCTCAATTTCAAAGTTTGAAAACTGCTAAACTGCTTTTTCTGAGAGTGCATAAAAAGTAACTTTAGAGTACAACAATGCTCTGACTGCACCCAGCAATGTATACCTGATAGCTGAGTTCTTACTACCAGTATATTCTATTTGCTGGTTCTCAGCTATTGAAAATAGGTGAAATTACAGTGCAGCTGGACAGCAAGGGTGTAGCTGATCACACAGTTCATTGTCACTGAAAGGCATAGTCCCATTTTCTGCTTCCTCTGTTCCTTATGCTGCCCAATTGATTATCAGGTGACCTCTGGGTAAACCAAAGAAGCATGAAAGGGGACAGAAAAGTAGTAAAGGGGAGAGGACAAGAAGGGTAGATTTTTGCTACTGTGGTGAGCCCAATCAGCTCTCTGTTAAGTCAGATTAGTGCCTCAGTGTCAGAGAGGTGCAAGAGCATATCTCTGGGAGCAACAGAGAAGCGGGAGACAGCAAAGCAGCGGACTGCCCTTTTCAGTAGCTTTTTAGGTCAGCTGGGCTGTCTTGCCTGCCATCACTTTGAATTTTATAGTCTTTTTATGCCGACACAGACATGCAAAGTGGATAGAGTGTGACCCACAATCTGCCCCTTCATATTCTTGAGAAAAGTCTCCCAGGAGGCATGGTATTTGAAGGAGAACGCAAGACGACTCTTCTAATGGACCATGAAGTGCTGACAGGCTGCTTTTAAAACAAACAAAAAGCCCAAACCATCAAAAATCCCCCCTTGTTTTCATATGTTTTTGGATTTCAACTCCTCCAATGTGTGTAGATGTCATACATAATATTACACTTTGAGAATGTTTTAGGTCATCAGTCTGTTACTTAGAAGATTAAAAAAAAAAAAAGTCTTAAAAGATATTATGATCTGTCTTGAAGGCCGGTGAAAATGTATCCTTCTCATAGTTGTTAATCTTCACATCTGCCTCCATAGAATGCTTTCATGTGATCTGCCCATGTTGTTTTTTAGGCTTATGTGACTGATGTTAGATAGAGATTATATAGATCAAATGGGCAAGAAGTATGATTATTTTACATACAATATAAAATTCAAAAAGCATGCTTTTCTTCAAACAACAAAAAAGGGGATGAGAGTGGGGGATATGTCAGACCTTACTCAGAAGATAATTATCTTCTCCTGCACAGTGAATTATATAAGAAAGGTTGAACTCATCAATATGAGAATATTGCCCCAAGTTATAAAGTGAAAAAAGTAGAGGGTTGAAACTAAGAACAAAGGCTTGTCAGACTAAAATGGATACAGCTGTGCCTACGATTTTAATACTCTTCTTAAGGAATTATGCTAAGACTTCTAGAAAAAGAATCATGTGGTCTCCAAAGTGGATATTTCTGCCATTTAGAAATACAGCAGTAGTGGAGGTTTTTTAAGTGAATTTGATTGTATCATTCTTGCTTAGGTATGTTATACTACTTACTTCTTATATGTTGAACACGGGTGCTTGGTTGGCCATGGCTTGCCGTGAGCCTGATGTCTGAGTTGCAGCAACTGTTTTGGTGTTAGAACATGTATCAGTCACTGTGAGCACCCCTACACTAAAACCTCAGAGGAGAGTGGTAGCTATTATTTGATGCAAACAAGGTTTTAAAAGATTTTTTTTTTTTTCTCTTCCTGTTTTTCTTATGGTTTGATATTATTAAGTGATTTCCTAAGCTACTTCCATGGTAAGAGTAGTTGGTCATTCAACACATACAAAGCGTAGGAGGCATTCTGCTTGAGAAAATCACACAGTAATTTTGCATGGTATTGGCCTTTCTTAGTACTAGTCGATATGATTGATGGCTTTCTTTCAGGGCAGTCAATTTGATTTATTGAAGACTTTTAAACAGTGACTGATAGCTCTGTAAGTAATAAGAAAATAATAATATTTAAAAAGGTAGTTTAAAAGACTGCCTGAAAAAAAAAAAAAGTATTTACTATAAAATAACATTTTGAAATTAGAAATAACACTAGAAAGCTTCATGAAAATGGTAAATCATTGCACCTTTCTGAGAAAAAGTGTATAGGTAGGAATTTTTAAAATCTTTGTGACAATACTTTTGGATTTTTGTTTGTCTGATATCTGTTAGGATATAAGTAAATTTATTTTATTAATCCTTATTCTTTCAGTTACTTTGCTGTGCCAGCATTCAAAATAAAGTCAAAATGTTACTGCTTATCTGTGAGAAAGCAAATCATTCCAGAGAATATTTTAAAAGCATATACCTTATGTGGGGCAGACATAAGTGATAGGAAAAAAAACTGTTGTGGTTGTGGCATGTAGATATCCAGCCACTATACAATGCTCTCAAGGTCTGTCTGTGGCATGAATTTCACTGACATGCACTAGTCAAGGCAGGAAGGCACCTTAAGAGATTGCCTGGTCCAACCACCTGCTCAGAGCAGGGCCAGCTACAGCACATTTCTCAGGGCCTTGTCCAGTTGGGTTTTGATAATCTCCAGGGATGAGGACTTCTTCAGGACTTCCTTTTACTTACTTAAAATGCCCTCTGTTCATGCTACTGGTTATTGTAAATATTCTTGTGGGGACCTTACCTATCCCTAGGTATGTTGGATTGAATTCAGGTAACAAACTTAAAAATGGACAGTTCTGCCTGGGAACTACAGATTCATGTGTTTTATAACAGAATGGTTGAGGTTGGAAGGGAGCTCTGGAGATCATCTAGTTCAACCCCCCTGCCAAGCAGGGCCACCTAGCGCACCTTGCACAGGATCACATCCAGGCAGGTTTTGAATATTATAATTATAAATTTTATAATGATATTATTCTCCTCCTGAGAAGGAGACTCCACACCCTCTCTGGGCAACCTGGTCCAGTGCTCTGTCATGCTCACTATCAACAAATATTTTCTCATATTCAGCCAGAACTTCTGTGTTTCATTTTGTGTCTGTTGCCTCTTGTCCTGTCACTGGGCACCACAGAAAAGAGCCTGGCCCCAAACAAAATTTCAGATATTTGTGCACATTGATAAGATTCCCTTGCTGTCTTCACTTCTTCAAGCTAAACAGGCCCAGCTCTATCAGCCTATCCTCATAAGAGAGATGCTCAATTTCCATGGTCATCTTCATAGATCTCTGCTGAACTCTCTTCTGGAGCTCCATGTCTGTCTTGTATTGGAGAGCCTAGAACTGGACACAGTACTCCAGGTGAGGCCTCACCAGAGGGGGAGGATCACCTCCCTTGACCTGCTGGCAACACTCCTCCTAATGCAACCCAGGATACCATTGCCCACCTTGGTCACAAGGGCACATCGCTGGCTCATGGTTAGCCTCCTGTCCACCCTGACTCCCAGGTTCTTCTCTGCAGGGCTGCTTCCCAGCCGGTAAGCCCCCAGCCTGTACTGGTGCATGGGGTTATTCCTCCCTAGGTGCACCTCCCTAGGTGTCTTTGCCTTTGTTGAACTTCATGAGGTTCCTCACCATTCAATGCCCTACCCTATAAAGGTCCCTCTGAATGGTAGCACAGTCCTCTTGTGTATCAGCCACTCCTCCCAGTTTTGCTCCTTTGTACCTTTTCTAAATTGTACCTGGCTTCTTTCTGAGGGTGTGCAGTTTCACAAGCAGTTGAGCTCTTATTAAAGGCTACCATAAATGGCCTTCACAAGAGTGAACCACCAGAGAACTCTTGTTTCTCTCCACTTTGGTTGGCAAACTTGATTCTTACCAATATCCTGTACCAAGCTCAGTACTGTGCAGGTACATAGGGGATGATCTGATACAGCTAAAAACAATATTATGCCTTTTTATTTGTTTGTTTTGAAAGGAATTAGCTTCGTTTTCAGATGGATCTGCTTAAAGATTGAAGAGAAGCAGAAGAAGTAGGCTGAGGCTTCCCAATAAAATTTAACCTGAAAATAGAAGCTTCTAGGCTTTTGGTCCCTACCTCCTGAGTTTTGTTGTTGTCGTTTTCTTTTGTTTTTAATGATATTATTTTGCTCTTTTTACTTGCCAGACTTGGTATTCTTACCTAGTAATCTTCTCCCCTGAGAGTTAAGTATTTAGGTGGATGGACATATTTGTTTACACTTTAGATCCCTTTGGTTTTCATTTCATTTTTTTTTTTAATGTTAGCGTTTTTAGTGTTAGTGTTTTTTAGTGTTAGCATTTGCAAAGAACTACTGCTAGGAGCATTGGAAACTGAGATACATATTTTTCACAGATAAATTCTGATTTAAAAGAGACAAATGTCAGTTCAGTGATGGAAATCCGTAGTATGTTGGTTGGTCTTGGCAAAATCCTCTGCTATAATCTTCTGATTCAGGTATCTCTGTGGCAAATATACTTCATGGTCTGCATGGAATGAAAGCATTTTTTTTTTTTAGTATTACTGTTCAAGCTAAGGGTTTATTTAGGTGACATTATTAAGAAGGACTTGATAGTGTTTGTAAATTAATTTTAACATCTTCACTGAAATTTAATTTATCAACATTGGTAATATGCTGTTATCATGAAGTAATAAAATTAGCAGTTATAAAGATGTCAACAACGGTTGCTTCTTCCCTCAGGAGGTTAAACAACATTATGACTGCAGCTTGCGTAATAGTGGTATTAAAAATTATAAATGTGAGGCATTGTATCATTTCAGTTTGACTTCTTGTAGCCCAAGATACATCAGTTCAAATTTTACTGCAATAGAAATGTTCTGTGATGCTAGGGAAGTCAAGCAATCATGTTATCAATTCTCTGTAATAAGCAAATAAATACATACATAAATTAGGGATGACAAAATGGTTCTTATCTCACAGGATATTAATTTTGTACTAAATATGATGTTGAAATTCTGTAGCGTTGAAGGTTGTCCAAGATCTCGTGTCTGGATAAATATGCTGTTCGTGAAGTTATCCAGAGGAAAGTTGTGGTGGGTTAACATTGCCTATGGGCTACAGGCCCACTCAGCTGCTCACACACTCCCCCTTCCCCAGGCTGCCCCTGAGGCAAGGCACCGCCATCTTGGCTGGGGGTCTGGCCCTGTGGTGGGGCTGTTGGAGCCGGCTGGGGCCAGCACAGTTCAGCCCCAGCATTGCGTCGCTCAGCAGCATTTTTCAGAGATGACATTATGGAGGTTTCTTACCATTTCTATGAAGATTTGCTGAACATAGTATAGCAGACAGGTACATTTGTGCTATTTAGAAAATTTCTCTACCTTACATAGTGAAGTGTACCAATCGTTTCTGTTTCTGAAAGTAATGTTAGGGTGGTATCTTTATGTCAAGACAACTAATGTGCATGATGCAGATTAAAATATTTTTAGGTAGGTATTAGGAGAGGTTGTTATTCCCTGTTCTGCAATTTCACAGAATATATGGCTCATTTGTCAGCATTCCCACTTGTCCTACTCTGTGTGACATTGCATTGTTAAAAGAGTTGATCAGTGACCTGTACAAATCAATGAACCATCTTTCTGATCTTTGACAGATAGGTATGGATGAGTTGCATGTGGTTAGTCAGTTTGCCTGTATTGCTAATGAATATTCTTGACCACAAGAGGCCAAAGATCAGAGAATAGGAGGGCTGCTTTTCTGACTTGCACTGTCTTTGTGGCTATCTCAGCTCCATTAGACTTGCATGCTGATGCTAAAGGGGAGTGGCAATCTGGTCATTTCTAATCTCCTCTGACATCAGTAGGTCTGGTGGTTAAGTATACATGATCAAAGAGAGGTGGAGGAAAAAACAAACAAACAAACAAACATGGACTTACTGAGCGAATGAAAAACACTTTGTGTTTGGAGGTACTGCTTGTACTATATCCTTCAAACATATTTACAGAGAAATCTGCTTTACCACTTATACAGGAACCATCCACCTATTATTATTATTATTATTATTATTTCCCTGTATTGTTTACATGTTCCTGGTATACTTCTCTGGGGTCTTGATTTGTCTGTGTTTCCATGACAATTTAACAGTGGAAAGGTTGCTCTTCTGGATAATTAAACCACTACTTCCAAAACTCCAGTGTATTTTCAAGGCTCTTCTTTCAAAAGTAATGTATAGTTATAAATCTGCTTGAATTGGATGAGAGTTTTGGCTCAGGGGACAAGGCTTGTTGGGGATTCTTACATTACTTTATTAGACAGGGTTACACAGTTGGAAAATACAGACTCCTTGCTTCTCAGGCACCAAGGTAAAACAGCAAACTTCAGGCTAATCATGGAATAGAAGAGTTGCTTCAAGCTTAACTTAATTATATTAGGGAATTAAAGAGAAAACTCTTGTTGGTACTTTTTAGAGCACGGGTGAATGTGAGCAAGAGAAGACTTGATAAGGTCATAGAAAATCTTTAATGCTTTGTAAATGAAAAGTATTGAGATGAGTAAAATGCTTTTAATAACAAATCTCTGGCTGTAAGGAAGAATAGCTCTGAGACCAAAAGAGGTACAAAAGCTGGCTTCCTCCATCTTTAAAGACTTAAATATTCCCATTCATCCCTGTAGCTTAACTCCCTGCCCAATTTCTACTATATTTCTGTTTAAATTCACTGTTAAATGCCCTATCTTCATATATTATTTAGTAAATTCTTAAGGCTTCCTGAAAATGTGTTATAATTCCAGCAACTGTTAAAAGCGACAGGATTTGCAACACCTTGATGCTGTTTGATCAAAGAGAAATCATTTAGACTAAGAAGTTGCTTAGAAGAAATTATTATTACTAGATCCTTCTTGTGAGTGTTTTGGTTTTTATACAGTTCTATAAATATATGTTTTTATAAAGAAAAGGAAAAACTATTTCATCAGTTACCATCTAAAATATGTGAAGATGTGCTTGTTTTAGGAGGAAAAATAGAGAAGAAAAAAAAGTATAGTCTTTTCTCAATGACTAAATCAAACAAAATGCAGTTGGGTCTCTGGTTTCCTTCTTGGGAGAATTAGACATCAAGCTGCCATAGTCTTTTGTTTACTTAGCTTGGTTATATAAAGACATTAGTTTTCCTATTTGTTTAAATACTGGTTCAGTTATGTTACACTTATAATGGGCTTCATGTAGCTGGTATGAACTGATATAATTTTATATGTTTATGGATTGGGTTTGGGGAGAAAGAAGAACAGTACAACAGTATAGTGCAAGAAGAATTAAGAGCTGAAGTTGCAAAATCACCCATTGGTGAGTCTGTGGCCTTTATTAAATGAATTTAATAAATTTGATTAAAAATATATAAAACTAGATAAAGTCTGAGAATTAGTTAGTATGTATTGGTGGTGATCGGTGGTGCAGAGTCTGGCTGGAGACTTGTGACTAGCGGTGTTCCCCAGGGGTCGGTGCTGGGTCCAGTCTTGTTCAACATCTTCACTGACGACCTTGATGAGGGAATAGTGTCCACCCTCAGTATGTACTGCTATGATACAAAGCTGGGATAAGCAGCCGACACACCCAAAGGCTGTGCTGTCATTCAGCAAGACCTGGACAGGCTAGAGAGCTGGACAGGAAGAAACCAAATGAGGTTTACAAGAGTTGCACCTGGGAAGGAGCAACCACGTGTATCAGTACAGGCTGGGGGATGACCTGCTGGAGAGGAGCTCTGCGGAGAAGGACCCGGGGATCCCGGTGGACAACAGGTTGACCATGAGCTAGCACTGTGCCCTGGTGGCCAATAAGGCCAACGGCATGCATAAAAAGGAGCATGGCCAGCAGGTCAAGGGAGGTGATCCTCCCTGTCTACTCTGCCCTGGACAGGCCTCACCTGGAGTACTGTGTCCAGTTCTGGGCTTCCTGGTACAAAAAAGACAGGGATCTACTGGATCCCTGCAGAGTCCAGCGGAGGGCAACAAAGATGATACGGGGCCTGGAGCATCTATCCTATGAGGAAAGAATGAGAGACCGGGGTCTGTTCAGTCTTGAGAAGACTGAGAGGGGATCTTATCAATGTCTACAAATATCTTAAATGTGGGAGACAGTGGGAACTGGCCAAGCTCTTTTCAGTGGTTTCTGGGGATAGGACAAGGGGCAATGGCCAAACAATGGATCACAGGAAGTTCCACACCAACATGCAAAAGAACTTCACAGTGAGGGTGATGGAGTACTGGAACAGGCTTCCCAGGGAGGTTGTGGAGTCTCCTTCTCTGGATAAAAGGACTATCTGGATGTCTACCTGGGCAACCTGTTCTAGGGAACCTGCTTTGGCAGGGGGGTTGGACCCAATGATCTCTTGAGGTCCTTTCCAACCCCTACAGTTCTGTGATTCTGTATAATACAGGGATACCTAGAACTTCTGACAGAACCATAGATACCCTATAGCAAAAATTTGTTTATTAAAATCTTTAGCTTCTTAATTGCATAGAGCCCTAGATCTTCCTAGCTATGTGAGACCATTTTCAGGATGAATGCTACAGGCCTGGGGAGGACTGGCTGGAAAGCTGCCCAGCGGAAAGGGACCTGTGGGTATTGGTCAATAGCCAGCTGAATATGAGCCAGCCACTGGCTGAACAGAGCTCAGGTAGCCAAGACGGCTAACAGCATCCTGGCTTGTATCAGAAATAGTGTGGCCAGCAGGACCAGGGAGGTGATTATCCTCTAGTACTTGGCTCTGGTGAGGCCAGAATACAGTGTTCAGTTTTGGGCCCCTCACCACAAGAAGAATATCGAGGTGCTAGAGCGCATCCAGAGAAGGGCTACAAAGCTGGTGAAAGGGTCTAGAGAACAAATCTTAAGAGGAGTGGCTGAAAGAACTGGGGTTGGGGTTGTTTAGCTTGGAGAAAAAGAGGTTCAGGGGAGACCTTATTGTACTTTACAGTTACCTTAAAGGAGTCTGTAGTGAGATGCAAATCATGTTCTTCTCCCAAGCACCAAGAGATAAGATGAGGGGAAACATCCTTGAGTTGCAGCAGGAGAGGTTTAGTTTGGATATTAGGAGAAATTTAGTTAATGAAAGTATTGTGCAGCAGTGGAATAGGCTGCCCAGGGAAGTGGTTGTTTCACCATCCCTGGAGGTCTTCAAGAAACGTATAGATGTAGAACTTAGTAGCATGGTTTAGTGGTGAACTTCAGTACTAGGTTAAAGGTTGGACCAGATAATCTTAGAGGTCTTTTCCAACTTGAATGATTCTGTGATTCTCCTTAAGGCCTCTGAAAATTCCTCAACACACTGATAAAACATACACCAGCTTGATTACCGAACTGAAAATTTTTAAGAGCTCAGTAAACCAGTTCTTATGCTAGTGAACACGTTGCATGAGGGAACAGTTACAGACAAGAAACTGTCATTTTCCATAAGAATTTGATGCATCAAGACAAGGAAAAAACATTTTTTTCTTGTGTTACAAGGACATTATTTTTAAAAGCTACTATTTACAGTTCTTACAGCATATGTACTTCCTTGTATGTGCTATACATTATTGAATAGATATTCAAATGCATTTTCTGTCCTCTAATCTGAAAAAAAAATGTTTCAGAGAATTACAGAGAATTATTAGGTACTTGTGTGTTAATCTTTGGAAAAAAAAAAAAAAGAAAAGGAAAAAAAATCCGTATATCAATTCACATGGGAAGACAGATAATTGGTTCCTGTTCTAACTTGCAGGCTCTAGACTACACGGATGTTAGTACAGAGTATATTTGATGTCATCCAAAGGTAACAGACACTATTTGTACTACATTATTATTGGATATTTCACATCTTACTCTATAAATAATTTTTAAATCTCTTTATTTTTAAGTTTACTTTTCTACCCATGTTATCAAGAGGGAAAAAGAATGCAGAACCTCTATAAGAAGCAGAACTAATTTAGTGGTATTAGTTGTTTCATCTTTGCAGAAATATTAAGTTTTTTATACACATATGTATATGCAGGCACATGCATATCACATCAGCAGAGTGATGGGAGAGATTGATGGCATCATGAAACTCAGTCCTGATTCATCATTGGACAACTTAATGTATAATTTCTTTGATCATCTCCATAAAACCCGCTGGCAGTATATTATCACAGACTTATGAGAAAAATGAGTGGCATGGCCCCCCAAAAAGCTGGGCAATTAATTAAATGATATGCTTGTTCATCTTGCAGGTCAAGCACTTAATTGTGCCAACAATTGCTTTGAAATCATGTATGCCTCAACTTAGACCTCTTGCCTCCCAAGAGAATTCCTCAGGTCTTACTGATTATCACGCTTCCTGGGAATGCCAGTCTAATGCTAGCTAATCCTGTTAGCAAGTATAATAGATACAGTGATATCTGGAAATCTGGATCTATATTCAGAAGTACTACACATTGACTTAGGAGAAAATTGAAATCTCTGTGGCTTCCTGAATGTGAGAGCAAAATAAGATTCATGGTTAAAATTAGTGCCATGTGCTCCAATAATTCATACTTCATAGGGCAGAGAAATAATTGCAAGCTAGAATTAAAGATTATTCAATGACTTTGTACCTTGTAGATGTACAGTGAAATTTGAATGATTTCCATGCTTTTCAGCTCCCTATGCTCTTATATGTATAGGAGTCTACTCTTCCAGTGCAGTTTCCTTTTTAGATTTGGTGTTTTTGCATAAACCCCTATCAGAAAGGGGTAATTGATATGGATTGGTTTGAATTGTTTTCTTCTTTTTAAAAGGTGGAAAAAAAAATCCTTCAGTTTCTAAATGCTGAATCAATCTTCAAGCAATATTCAGACAATGGAAAGCAGCCTACAGTCATTGGTAGCTGAACATTCGTAGACTTTTTGGTCCTTCCTTGCCATAAAGACAGTCTAACCATGACCCCTCTCAGCCATCATCAGTGGTGGTAGAGTAATGCAAAGATCAGATCCAGCTGAGTTGTACAGTTAATTTTATAAAAGTTCATAGCTGTGAAGATTATTCAGAAAGATTCAGATAAAATTAGTTCTCTGTTGCAAAGCTATTAATATTGCTTATTGCTTATTGCTTGTAGTCCAGCATTTGTAACTTCAAACATGTATTTTATTAAAAACTGTGGGTTTTTTTTGTGGTTGGCATGCATCTTTTCAAGTTTCTAATATTACTACTGAAAAAAAGCAAGTCTGTCTATCAAAATACATTTATAGAGAAGTACTCTTACCTGAAGATTGGGCTAAGAAAAAAATAAAATAAATCCTGAGGATTGATCAAAATCAATATTTACACTTTTATAAATATAGATGTAAAAGTTTCCTCAGCTCTGAGTAAGCCAATTGGTAAGTATTTGAACCATTAAAAGTCCTGAAAACAATGGCAAATGGACTTGTGCCTGTCACAACAAAATTACTGTGTATTAGATGAAGAATGTACAAGGCAGAGTACATTCCTGGCTACATCCCAGCTGTTACAATGTGTTTTTCTCTCTTCAAAGTAAGAAAAATATGTTTTTCCATATACTGTCAGCATTCCATCTAGAAACTAAGATTTTCCCTGCTTTACAGGATTAATGTCTTTTCAGAAGATGATATATAAAAGATCCAGTAAGATCAAGAGATCTGCTACAATGACTTCAAATGATACGATACATATTAATATAATATGTACACATAATTTATAGGAGAATATAAGGTTTTCTTCTCTTTAAGCCTGCTATTAGAGAAAGATTTCCATACTTCTAAAGAAAACTAACCTCATTTAAATGGAATCAGCTTTGTTAATGTGAAAGGATGACTATGTCGTGTTGCTAACACAATGGTCTTTAAATAGTGTGAAGACTTCCAAATAATAAATACAGATACTTGTGGGATAGACATTTATGCAAGTGTTGCATAGGGTTTATATGAACATCTCTGTAAAATGAAAAGGATTTTCTGTCTTTGTAACTCTTTTTAACCTCCACATTCAATGGATAGGGAAAGCAGATTGGTTTTCCAAGGACCTTTTGAAGGAAGTCATTCTTTCCTGGCATCATGACTCGCAAAATATTACTTGAATACCACAAACATCTCCAAGCCTACAGACCCTAGAGTATGGTCTGTATATGTAGTAACCATTTCTGTACAAAGCCTTCACATTGTAAATGCAGAAAAATAAATGGAAGAAATGGAAAAGAAAGCAACTTATGAGGACAAAAAAATCCGCTGGTGTATCAGTGGCATTTGCTGACAAAGTTATTTGTTGGAAGTCTTCCACAATAATATTTTGATGATAAAGTTTATTTATTTCAAAGCTAGCCTTGTTTAATATACAGAAAGAGCTTCCAGTATTCTCTCATATCTTTAAGAAAAAAATACAAAATTTATGGCTTCGCTTTTTCATGAGATCCTTTTGTATAATACAACACTGCCCTAGTAATTATCCTCATCTCATATAAGAAGCTAATGAAGATCAGTTAGGTATTTACTTCAGATAAGTGTCAGGAAAGATCCCGTTCCTAATTCATGTTAGACTTGATATTTACTGACACACCAATGTTACAGCTTCTGCAAATGGACAGGAATTCAGTCAAAAAATCACTGTCTTTCTATTGTTTCTGGTCTCTTGCAGTACTGTTCTCAACTTTTTGTTCTGTCTCGGTTATTTTTGAGAGAATTAGTAGGTACGTTCAAACACATTAATATTGATGACCTGATATTTTTGTTCTGAGTGCTGCATAAGTATTCCTCAGGAAATACTGATCTATATATCCCTGATGGAACAGTGTCATTGCAACAATATTGCTTGTTCTTTGTGTTTGATATTTTCAGTGGGGTTGATTGCGGAAAGATAGAAAGATTGACAGTTCATTAAAAAAAAATAAAAATGATCTGCTCATTCAGATCTCGAGGTATTGCAGGCTACATTTCTTCAGTATTTCCTGGGAATACGAAGTTCACTTTTTGCCTCACTCATTTATTGTTGATTCAGTGAGTTCAAGTTGCTTGTTTGCAAGCTACATCCCTAAGGCCTGCATGCTTCTAGCCATTTGCTAATAACAATTGAAGTCTTGCAGTGGTGATGAGCATTGCAATGGGCTACTTTGCTTTCTAATATAGTCTATCCTACCTGTAATTAAGAACTTGTTTGTTTAAGAGGAGGTAAGAAAAAGGAATCATAGGCTCCTGGTCAAGAAAACTTTTTGATTTTTTTTTTAATATTATTGAATTCACTGCTACTTAGAACAAAAATAAGTATGTGCTTAAAAAGTTAGCTTTATAGGGGTGCTTTCCTGGACTGGGACCTCTATTTAATCACTGTCCCATTTAGTCTACATTTTGCAATTCTTGCTCATTTCTCTCGTGAATACCTTGCTGTCTTAGTTGTTATGAATAGAGTTCTTTGTTTTCTATATCTGGAATTTAGTCTAAATAATGACCTCCAATGAAGTACTTCTGTAAGGTCACAAATGCCTCTAAGAGCCCAGCTAAAGTAAACATCCTAAATAATGATATTTTATTTTTCTTATGAGCTTAATATATCACTGACATAGAGTGAAAGTTCCCCAGTAAGAGAATGGCAACTCAACACCTCAGTTTCATTGATCTGCAGACTGCTTTTTCTTCTGAAGATTTTAATTGCAAAGGACTGAACTCTGAGTACTTGCATACAGCACGTATGCCATAATTTGAAGCCAGCAAGTCTGGTTAGGAAGAAGATAGATAAAATAGGCTGATTGTGTATTGGCAAAAGTTCCTCAGCAAGGCATTGTAGATACTTCCTATTTTGAAGCACTTGCTTCTGTTCCTCAGTGCAACAGTCTCTATGGAGTCTCACCTGATATGTCTAAGCAGAAGACCTGTTTTTTCTGTTAAGAAAAAATGATAAACTGACATCCCAAACATTGTGTTATCTGATACCATTATTAGGGAAGCCTGCAGCTGTTCCTATTTTCTCTCCAGAGCACGTGTCACTGTGGCAAATGGAAAATATTTTCATCCTCTAGGATTACAGAGCTGCTGAAAAGCCATAAACAAAACATAACTAGAATTGTGTATATATGTGACAGTTAATGTGATCTCTCAGAAGAAGGCAAGGTAGAAAGGGAAAAAATAAAAGACAGAATCCATACTTTTTATTCACAATACAGTTCAGAGAGCATTTCAGAAGAAATAATTACACAAATCAGTGGAAATGTTTTACTTCCTTCATTCTCAAACTAAACAGAAATACACAAACATGTGAAAATACTTTATAAAGAGCTTTATGTGTGTGCATATCTATTTAGAAGTAAAATGCCAGTGGGTGAAGTGTGGATCCATTTAAAGTCGTCCATATCAGAAAACAGTCGCACCTATGTTAATGTGCTTTAACGGTTTCAGTACCTATGGTATTTGACAAACATGCATGCCGTATTGATAATGAAGAAGAAAGTGACAAAGTGCTTTTTCAAAGTGAAACGAAAGGGCTGTGTCTTAATTCTTGATTTCATTAGGCTAAGTCCCTAGTCCTGGTGGTCTTACTGTTTTCTGGTGAGAGAAGGTGGCCTTAGAGCATTTCTCAGTGTTACTGATCCTGTCCGTAGTCTATCCCAAACTGATCTCAGCAGCAGAGGTGTACTCAATGAAAAATAGTTATTAACAAAATAATTCGGATACTTTTATTTTATGTTGTGACTGGCTATATTATATTGAAACAGGGCTCTTCCTGGAGAAGAGTAGAGTGGGGCTCTTTATTCAGACTGAGGAGAAGACACAGCACATCCTCTGCTTTTCATACTGAAGAGATTACTGAATTTTATCCAACCTCTGATGTGTCTTCCTCCCTTCCTGATAGTTGTGGCTGTTGTTGGAGTGACATGGCAAAGCAGAAGCATGTAGCTGGTATTTTCCAAACCTCACTTTCCTGTCCTGCTTTATGTCGAGCAGCTGCTGAGTAGGGCATCATTTTGACACTCCTACAGAAAAAATGACACAGGTATTCCTGAGTGAGCTGCAGCATACATCACTTGAGTGTCTTCTGTTCCTGATGGAAAAAGAAGCATTTAATAACTTGAGTAGAAAGACGGTAGTCATAGCATGCATGTAGGATCGGTTCACTAAGGCAATGTCCTAAATGTAAAAAAAAAGATCTAGCATTGTCAGGAATTGCACATGCAGCTAATTAGAGGGGACCTGATAATCTTCTTTTATTTTTCATTTGTGGAGTATTTGAACAACAGCAACAACAAAAAAGTAAAAAATGAGGAATTAAAAATAATAAAAATAAAAGGCCATGAGGAGGTCTTGGGAAGCCTACTTTTAGTCTTGGCATCTGCAGCCTCTGGCATCCAGCAGAAAGCAGCATGTGCCTGTGGGCTGGCTGGGCAGGGCTCAGCTGAGGGCCAGCCCTTCATAAGGTAGGAGGAGTTGTACCTGCATCTGGTGGTTCTGTGTGGTGTCTGTCACAAGTGCAATTGAGCTGAACCCCCAAATGGCATGACCCCATGTCTTTTTGCAGTAGTGGTGAGGCTGCTGACTGTGGGTCAGCTCAAAGCAGCAAGATCTTTATCAGACGCATTACTTGGTGGCTAAATATGATCTGCTAATTCACTTCGTTGCTTTTTCAAGTATTAAAACTAGTGTCTAGAAATAAACTCAGCCATATAGTCACAGAAACAAGAACAGTATTTTAGGGTTTAAAAAGTTAATAGTGAAGGTATAAAATACCTATTGTTTAAACTAAATGTGACATTATTACTACTTAAAAAATAATCTGATTAATATGATTTGGTAGCCTAGTTGGGACAGAATGTTCACCTCCTTAGTGAGAGACACAATAAAAATAACAAAATTTGAAAAAAAGATTTAAAATGCTCTTTTCCTGTTAAGGTGACAGGAAGGCCACAGTCAGCAGGGTTGTAAATGGATATTTCACATCATGGACAACACATATGACATACTTCTGGCATTAAATCTATCCATCGCATCAAATCACATTTGATGCTGAATTCATAGGTTTGATTTGATAACAGTTTTGGTGAATAAAACTATCAATTTGGCCTTTCCTTTCTATCTTATTTAATTCTGCCACTTAAAAAACAATGACATATGAGTGCAAAATATGTGATAATTCTTCACAAAGAGAGTTTTACTCTCTTGCTTTCCCTTTTGTTTGCAATTAACTCATTGGAACATACTCCTAGGGTAAAAAGCGAGTTTAACAGACAACATTAATAGTAGGGAGTTGGACGATTATAAGTGAGCAGAAACTGTACAAAAAGGGACATTCATGTATTTGAGACTGCATAAAGTGAGGGAAACAGTTTTAAATTTACAACTGGGACATAGTTAAGATTCTGTTTTATTGGGCTTGGCTATCATGCAATTTTGAATTTCTTTTTCCTTTGGCTTGTGGCACAAAGTCATGATCTCTCTTCACACTCTGGCGCTGAAGTGCTGTTGGCACATCCACAGCACTGAGATTGAGTGCCAGCAGTTGGCACTCAGACCCTGCAATGTTTCCAGCTCCTGTGGTGCATATGGGACTGGTAGGAAGTACTGGATTTCACTTTTGGTCTGCAATCCCAGAAGGATCCTTCAGCAGACAAGGATTACCCTTGTGGATGTAAACTACACCTTTTCCTGCAAGTTTGGTCATCGTACCTTCCACTAACATAAAGTAGATGTATACCACATGCTATCCGTTTGTAGTATGCAGTCAGAATATTCCCACTTAAAATTCCCAGCTTATTTTCATTCCTTCTTACCTGACTTACCAATTACATATCCAGAAGGAAACAAAATTTAAAGTATAAGTTATGCAATTAATATATTTCAAGTATGTTTTTTCTTATCTGCTTTGGAAAATGACCTTTTGAAACATGGCTCTGTGAAAGGAGCCATGGCAATGAGGTTCAGCATGGAGATGGCTGCAGTCTGGATACACAGTGACATCACAACATCTGATGAAAGCAACTGGTTGTGTCTTGAAGTAGTATGATGATGTCATTCCCTAGGGAAAAACAAACAAACAAACAAACAAAAAACTGCCAAGTTTTTCTTTGGAGATGTTGATCAGTCTGGTAAAGATAGCATGCAACTGTGAAACTTTGTGACTGTTTGTGGCTGCTGGCTGTTTTCATGGCTTCAAAGTCCATGAGATGACCATGTATGTTATGGCCTGCTAATTCAATGTCTAGTTCAAAAAAAAAAAAAAAAAAAATACTGTCTTTACAATGGCATTGTCTTGCATACTTCTGCCTTGCAGTCTGAGTGTTTTAATTGTACCATCTGAGAGGGATGGCATCTGAATGACATGCTATCACTTATTGTTTTGAAATATAGGAACACACACAAGTTACGCAATGGGATGGCTACATGAAAGATTGGCTAGCATAATGAATTTCTCATTTAGAAGTTTATATGAAATCAACGTCCATTTTACAAATGGAACAAACAGCTTATAGGAGCAGGTGGCTGTTCACAGGAATTACTCCAGCAGGTCTGTCTGAGTTTATAAGGGAAGAATATCTTACGCTTCATTTTAGTTATGCCTATACAATTTCACTACAGATGGTAGTAGCAGTTTCCACAGCAAGGCCTTCTAAAGACTTCAGCGATTAACCGTAAAGCAATTGTTCTATGTCTTCCCTGAGGCACAAAAATCAGAACTGTGCCTGAGGAATTCTGGAATTCCTTTATAGCCACAAGAACACTGAGGCTGTGCTGGGAGGTGTCTAAACACTTTTTTACTGTAACTCAAGCTTAAATGGAAATTATCATCTCTCGGGGTGTGTAATATTAGTGTTTTGGTGCCAACTCTACTAAAATATAGTGCTATTTCAGTTGTAATGTTTATGATTTACTATGACAATTATGTGGCTCAGTTTGGAAAGCTATTGCACTCCTTGTACAAGAATTTTAAAACCTATATTCTGTTATTGTATTTGGAAGGAAAGATTAAAAGGATGAGCACCTGAGAAGGGAGCTGCCAGTTCTAATGTAGAATCCATAATAAGTTTTTGAAACATGTTTGTTGATTGATATTGTTAATATTCAAGCAAATTCTTAGGTATTTAGCATTTCTTTAGAAGTTAAAATGTTGTCAATTAGTTTTCAAACCAATGCCAATATGCTTCTCTAAATCACAAATGCTTTAGTATAGTTTTGTGCCATGGACAAAGCAAGGAGAAACTGAGCAAGGAAGTGATTTTAAAATCCCTCTAAAATGAGAAATAAAAGACAGTTGAGATTTTTGTATATATGTGCATATGATACTTTGTGGAGTCTTGTTGCTTTATGAAGTTTCTCTGTTTCATCTCAGACTGCCCACTGAGGTGGCTGTTAGGATAATTTGTATAGGGGGTGTGTTCTTTTTTATGGAAATTTATATATATATAATTCTTCAGATAATTAATCACATCTATTCTGTGTCACATTTGGCACACTTGCAAAACCATGACAGATCTGGCCAGATTTTGGCTCTCCCTTTGGGAAAATGTACTACTGTATGTCAAATCTTGCCAAATTACTGTATTTTAAATCCCTTCTTTTGCTACAGTGGTAATAAGTCACATTCAAATACCTTTTTTGCTACCATTTTATGATAAATATTTACTTAATAAACTAGTTGCTTTACTGTTGTAAATTGGACATTATCTATGATTACTAAAGGGATGATGCTAATTTATATGAGATAATACTCTACATCTATTTTTTAATGAATAAAAGCTATTTAGAGGGAATAGGAGAATAGCACGTAGTTATCTGAATCCAAGTGTTTTGGTTTGCACATTGTTGACAAGTATTTACCTGTGGCTGTACAAGTCCTGTGTGATGACAGGATGTCAATGCATTTAATTCATTTCTTTTTGTCTGTGGAGTCACAAGTCACCAACAAGATCTCAATGCTGAGTCAGTGAAAGAGGGAAAAAAAATTAAACTGGTTATTTTCTTTAAATCTCAGTTCTATCTTATATGACATGCAAAGGAAAATAAAATAATAATAATAATAAGAAGAAGAAGCTTTGTAATTCAGTGACATCTGTGTTCTTTGTAAACTACAGCCCATCCTCCATCATTGCTCCAGCTTTGGAAGACGAATCCTATACGTGGGAAGGGTGCCGTTGTTTTGCATCCCTCTGATGCTTTCCAGAACTGAAAATTGTAGCCAACATTAAAGGCATTCTGTGGTGATTTTCTTGTAAATTTGACACCAGTGATGAAAAACAGCCCTGCAGCACCCCCAGTTAACAGCTAAATTTGAGGCGCCAGTGGCATGATGCCGTTCTGTGTCCATGAAATTACCTGTGGCACATATTTCCCCTTCTGAAAGTAGTTGTGTTTAGGGTACCTGCAGGAAAGCAGCCCCATGTCACTGGCTCAGAAAGATGAAATTAGTTTGAAGGTGAGTGCAATGGTTAAGAACAAAATGTCAGATAAGAATCATGTAGCATCCAGAAAATTGATATCCTTACAGCAAAATGAAAAAACAAAAAAAAAAAACAAAAAAAAAAAAAAAGGAGAAGCCAAGATAATAACCATTTGAGAAGAGAGCTGATGGATTTAAATTGAAGCATGTGGGGGACTTTTTATTCAGAGTCCTTCTTGGAATCCTTATTCTGAAATAACATATGTAGGCAGTATGTCATTTCCCTCTATATCCACCACCTCATTAATACATGCTGGCAATGCAGGAAAAAATAAAAAAAAATAAAAATAAAAATAAAAAAAGAAAAAGGGAAAAAGTATATGAGCAAGTTTGCTACATGTAGTAAGAAGGGTTTTTGTTTGTTTATTTTGTTTGTTGGGTGGTTGGGTGCTGTTTTTTATTTTTTCATACTGTAAAAATAGGTTTCAAGTGGGTGTCTGTCCTGTGCTATCTTTCCTGACACATTGATGGGTAAAAATAATCTTTTCCTTAATGGGTGTCCCAGTCTAATGGCAGATCTCTGGGCTGCCACAAAACCTACCAGCCAACATACAGAATCCAGGGATTTCATGTACATAGCAATTCTAACTTTAAAACACTAGTAAAGTTAAAGGTTTTGTCTCTAGTTTAGAGAAAAGTACATAGTATATATGCAAACCCTTGCATTTTGCACACAAGTGTAGAATTTGGATGGAGGGTATAACAACAATAGGTTATTGTTGGGGGGGAAGATTTAATAATATTGTGCTCACACCTAATATTTATGCACTAACAGCTGTGGAGCGAAGTTATGCAGATCGAGGCTTCCTCCTTGCAAGAGATGTGGAGATCTCTCTGAGGACTGTGAGGTGCCAGACGTGGAAGGCAGCATGTTTGCACGGGCTCCACAACCTGTAGCTGGGGACCTGGGAGTTTCAATGTATCAGGACATCTGCAGCAGGTTTACTTTTCATCTGTGAAGTAGCTGGCCTGGTTCACAGCCAGGGTCAGTAGTCTCCTGGGGGCTGCAAGGCTCTCAAGGCCACAGAGGTTGTGAAAATTTGTCTTTTGTTTTACCATTGGCATTGGCTTGCAGCTGTCAAACTCCCACATGGTTATTTTTCTGCTTCTCTCACGTGTGCCTCTGTGGGTGAAAACAGTTCTCCTGAATTCAAAGCAGGACTGAGCTTAGTGTCCATCTGCTTCATCAGTACCAGTTCTGTCTTTTGTCCAGTATAAGTCAAAATTAGAGCGGTCAGAAGGCAGTAAACTGGCATGTTTCATGCTAAGTGGTGGGAAGATGACTCCAGAAGGTTACAGGAATATTACAGAGTGTCATATGGGAAAGGGAGTGCCTCTCTTACACCTTCTCATTTATTATTTTTTTTGGTGCAGTCATAACTGGCCTCCCCACTTGATTTGTAATGTGTATGTCAATTGAATGTGGCTTTTCATTTTTTTTTAATTAGTCTCTTTTTTTTCAGCTTCATACTAATTATGTTTATGTATGGAAAGATTCATAATACTCCTTATTTGACCAAAGGCTTTGAAATTATCTTGCATCATCCATTTCTATGAAGTATATTCTCTATTTTCAGTATGTTAGCATGACTGTAACTTCTGGTGAATTTAATTTCAGGAGTTTAGAGAGAAGGAAAAGTGTTACAGATTCTATTTCTTTCAGGTCTTTTATGACCTAAACTGCTTTTTATGACCTAAACTGTTTTTCATCATGGAATCTATTGCTAAAACAGTGTTCTGAAAAGAAAATACTGTTTACAAAGTAAACATTTTTTCTGGCTGCAAGATTGTTTGCTGTCCAGGAAGCAAACACATTCTACTTCATTACATATATTTTGGATGTATGAAAGGAAAATAAGTTTATACATTTTAAACATGCAGCTCACAGACTTTCCGGCTGGAACCCACTTGGGAGTCATAACACATTTCCAGGACCTCCCCTAGCAAGACTCCTCAGATATCAGAGTCCTAGTGACTCATCGACCGCAGGAGAAGCAATTGAATTAAAACTTAAATATTTATGTGTCTGACTCACTCAAATTGCAAAACAAATACAGCCTGATTTCTGGGTGAGATATCTGTTTCTTAAGAAAAGTTGAAGCTGGTATTTCAAGAGCTGCAATGGCCTGAATTTGGAAGTTGGCCCTTGTTTTCAGACTTCTTTTTTTAAGTGGTTTTCACAGCTTTAGAACACTAGGGTGATTATAGCTTAGTTAGTAAATATGTCTGGAGTACTTGATAGCAGTGATAGAGATGAAATTTCCAGCAGGTAGTTCAGTGTGTTCCTCTGCACTCTGAACTATTGCTTTTGGATGAACTGAGGCTGCGAGGTAAAGGTGACTGTGCATGTCACTGTATTAGAATGATATCACCATACCATCGCTTGCCTGATATGTAAATGACTGTCCTACTTGAAGTGCAGTGAAAGACTGAGAAACAGCAGAGATGCTGTGGCTAGTTCTGGCAAACTATGTTTTGCCAAGTCCAGAGATTGACAGTAACAGCCACCAAAACAAATGTCTGCTGCCCCCAGCACAACGTCAAGATCTTTGCAGAAAATTGAGCTTGATCCTCCAAATTTGTTTCTGAAGCTGGTCTTGCTAACCAAACACAGCACAGATGTTGCTACCCGCTCACCTCCCCTTCCCCCAGCAGTGAGGTGCTGGGGCTGAGGCTGTTTCATTCTTCCAGGTCAGTCTGTTTGGAGAAGGCTATAATACTTACGTAACTAGCTCACAGCTAGGAAAGCCTTAGCAGATCCTACATATTGAAAACTGAGCATGTGCTTGCTACAGTCATAATTTGAACTCTTGCTATTTTAGTACAAATTTTCTGGTTCAAAATCCTGATTTCCAGCTTGCCTTTGAACAAGAAGCACAGGCACTTGTATGTCATTACAAGATATGAGGTATTTCATGACACCACAAATAAAGCTGCTGTTCTGCAATCGCAAGTACAGCAAGCGCTTGCTATTCTTAAGACAGCTTTCTAAACAACACAAAAGTGTGATCTGAAAATATAACCAAATGTTCTATTCAACATTATTTAAAGAATGTCTTACATTCTTTATTGCCACTAATTATCAGCTCTTCATAATCCATGGAAAAAAATATACAACTTTTTCCAGTTATCCCTTTTTAATGTTCTTATTTAGCTTCACATCAGAGATATCTTCTGCCACTCCTATTTCCAGGTCTTAAGCAGACTTACAAATTTGGCTAGAAAGAGAGCATCAAATGTGTTCAAGTTTAAATTCTATGTGTATAGATGGATTATCCAGATGTGAGTAAGAGTACTATTTCATTACACTTTTTTTTTTTTTTTCTGATGCTGTTATACAATGTGTGTTGTTTATCCTTTTTCTTCTGGTTGCAATAGGGATGATTCCACAAATTAGATAAAATCAAATTAATCTGGATTTGTAGCTAACTGTATATTCTTCGATCAATTTCAGCTTCACAAATGTTTTGTATTTAATTTGGATGATTGGTCCCACCACTAGTTGTAGTGGTAACGGCAGCTTGGTATGGCACAGTCGTCTAGCGTAAAGTAAAATTCAAATTTCAATAATATTCTGTTATTACAGGTGTGCGTTTTTACAATCTGGAAGAAATTTTAGGATACTGTGATATTAGACTTTTTCACATGGAACTATTCGGTTAACCTTGAGTGCTCCTTTCTAATTACATTGGTTACATTGTTTTCTTAAAATCTGTTGTGTTTGTTGCTGCGGGTCCAAGTCTTTGGCTATAATAAAGCTAGTGTTCATCTAGTGCAAAACAAAATAAATATGGCTTGCTGCTGCCATCTCTGAAGGTCACAAAAATATTACGGATTTGAGGGAGCTTGATCAGTTTACATAAGGGATTACAAAATGTGGTTGCCTGTAATACCCAGAGACTGTATTTGATGACCTAAGAATTTTCTTCCAGTTTTTCATTATTAAAATCCAGTCATAGGAGAGGAAACAAAACCACTATACCACTGATGGTATGATATTAGATGTTTTTGTGTAGTCTGCTCTTAGACAATAACTACTAGGTTGCTTAAGTTCACCAGCTGAACTGAATGAATGACACAGCTGAGCATCAGATGCTGCCCAAGCTGAGAATCATACAGACCATTTCATGTATTTCCACTAGCATATTTGCACGTTGTAAACAGTACATAACAGGTTACACTGGGAGGACCAAAACTCTAATCCATGTAAGAAGGTGAATAAATGCCAAATTTTCCTTTGGGGCCTCTGTCACCAGTAACCTGAAAAAGAGCATTCTGTCTGGTCTGCTAAATGAATGGGCAAATCAACAGAATTTTTTGGTCATAGTATCAGAAGCTGCTTATAATGCTAATAAAAAAAAAATCACTTGAGGGCAACCTTCCCTGGGCCATTACATTGATGGGGTTTCAGTTCCATTTCCACATCATTTCAGACTGTAAAGAATAAGTAGCAAATATTCTGGAATCCAGTTGTTCCTGGAGTTGGCTCATTACAACTTCCTTAATAACTCTTTACAATCTGGCAGCTATTTCACTAATTAGGTTAACAATGTGGACAAATTTTACTGTTTTCAGTTAAAAATAATAATAATAAAAACAAAAATACCCAAGATTTGTTGTAATTGTCCTCTTAAAGGAAGGTATTAACAAGCATTGCCAAGTGCCTGATATCTTTATGTCAGCTTTATTATTTCTATCAGCTCCACATATATCTGATGAAAGCTACATTTGTTGAAAAGAAAACAGCAGAAATTGCATTTTTTGCAGGCTTTCTTTAAAAGCTAAATATATATATATATATATTTAGTATGCTTTTCAGGAACGTACTCATGGCTTGAGTGTTTTCAAAGAGCTTTAGTGAAGCTTCTGAAGATGGCCTAAAAGGTTTAATTATGTTATTTTATAGTCATTTTAATCACATCATTATTATTCCTTAGGAGAACTGAAAACCTAAGGTATGTGCTGTGAATTATATGTGTATTCAGAATTAATCTGCAGACATTTCTGAATAAAGAGTACATCTAATGCAGTACATTTTAAAAGCAGCATAATTTATACATGGTCAGTGAAGAGGAAGGTAAACTATAAGCCTTGTATTTTCTAGGATGTCTTGCGACTGTGATAACTTTTATCTTTTTGGCTTACTTGGCACTTTGAAAAAGTAAGAACTCATTACTTGCTGAATCTTGGCAGACATATTGAGTCAAACCTTTTTACATGCCCAACTGATTTTTGTCAGTGAAAAAGCAAAAATCCTGGGTCTGCCTCTGTAGAGCTCTAGGGCAGTGACTTCATTTCTAGATTTCTAAATGTGGTGGAATTTTTGTGTTCTCTGTAGCTGATTCAAGAAGTTATAATAGAACATAAAATGTCATGAGCTACTAGGGTTGTACATACAAATATTGGTTATCCATAATCCACTCTTGGCAAAACTTACACTTGTGGAGTCCTACTTAACATGATCATTCATTCTTAAGTTCATCTTATTTTTTGAGTTGCGTTTAACGTACCTGGTGTGAAACCTCTACTAAGATTTCAAACCATGCAAGTGTTTTCACAGAGGATATTTCTTTTTGAGGAATCCAGCTATGATGAACAATAGTTACTTTACTTGCTTTTGTTTACAAGGTGTTGTTATATTAAGGAAAAAGAAGTTTTAGAAATGCTAATGACTGGCAGGAAGAGTTTTCCTCTGTTTCCAAACAGTGACAGCAAAGATACATCTGAGAGTTCATGTTAAAAAGGAAAAAAAAAACAACAACAACAACAAAAAAAACCACCTCCCAGCTTTAGTCAAAAATTCAGTAAGTGAAACAAAAGTCTAAGTCAAATATGCAAAGACAAAGAGGACAGTGGTGGGAAGTGTCAGTCAATTTTAAAATTACTTTTCTGTCTTTTCTGTACATGATTTTTTTTCTGTTTTATAAGTACTGAAGGTTTTATTTCAATACAACCTGGTTTTGATCCTTTGGTCTACTTTAGGTGCACAGTGTAAGAGAAGGACCTAAGTCCCTGGCCCACTCATTGTCCCATCTCACCACTAAAGGAGTGGAAAAAAGGCCAAGTAATTGGACACTACAATTTCAAGTTTATTGGTTTTTCATCATTCCACAAAATGTAGTTGTTTGAGTTTCTCTAACACATCCTGGCATGTCTACTCAGCAGAGATGCTAAAACAGTTGCCCAGTATTGTTTCACATACAGAAGTCAATTACCTTATTTGTTTTAGTTGCAATTCAGTTCAGGTTGTTAGGGATTGCAGTGAATTTGTAAGACTGTTCATGTCACAGTTGACAAATACAGACAGCACCGAGTGATATTTTGGAGAAGTATTTTTAGCTTTGTCTGCTACTTTTTCAGTTGGTCGATGCAGATGTTAGTATTGTTTCACGAGAGAAGAAGGTGCCAGGGAACAGCTGTGATCAGTGGAAGCCTCTTCCCTAACAAAGGGGCTCTGTATTTGACACTGGATTTCAGTTACATCAGCTCCCAAGCTCCTGTAGCATGCTATGGGAAAGGAGCTAATGGTTAGGCGCCCAGGTGGAATTACTGAAGATTTTCTGAACAGGAAAGAGCTCATTTGGAGTGCAAGGATCCAGCAGATCATCAGCATTCCCCCAGGAACAGCAGGGCCAGATCCACAGCCAGCTCTTCCATGCGCTGAACGTCTCATAAACCAACCAGCTGCCAGGAGACTGTCTGCAACACAGTCACTGTTGCTCTATATGTATTTCAGTTCATATTTTAATAAAAGCCTGATTCAAGATGATTGCTGGGTTCCAAAAACCCATTGGAACCAGGTGGGTTCCAGGCTGGCTGATTTTTGGAACCAGCATCTGATCTCTGAAGAAGCACAGATGAAAATCACAGGCAAAGCTTTCCATCAGAGAGGAATAATATTGTTGAGAATACCAATCAGCAGCAAAAGGGACACAATGAAGCAGTTCCGAGGACCTGAAAGCTAGGCATGTGGTACTTGTGCGTGTGTAAATATTTTTGTTACAAATAATGTATCCTGAGCATTAAGTGGTCCCTCCAGAAATACGAACCTCCACTATTGTGATCCTAATCATCATGTAACTCACACCTATGAACAGACTATTGTGTCTGACATCTGTGAAAGTCTGCTTCCTACTCAGTCATCCTGCCCTCCAGGTGAAGTGTACTAAATCTCAGCAGGGAAAGTAGCCCTAACTGATAGAGATAACATAGCCTTGAGTCTATAGAGATTTATGATTATCAGTGCAACTAAACATCAAAGTCCTTGTATCACGAATTAGCTCAAGCATGCTTGTATGTTGTTCTTTCTCACTCTGGGAGCAAGATCCTATAGAAGTTCAAAGTAAAAAGTACATACATGTAAGCATGCAGGGAATTAAAATGCATACAAAAATGAAAGTTAACATGACGGCTGTATTCTGACCACTGAGAGCAATATAAGAACAAGTGGTTGTGAACATACTTAGATTCACTCCAGTTGCAGAACAGCACAGTCTCCAGTGATTCTTTCTGCTTACAGAAGAGGTGCTGAGAAGGTATGAAAATCAATAAGCCAGACTTGCTGATTTGTGGGTAACGGACTGGAGCAGCTTTCCTTGATGGCTTCCATTGAACATCCTCTAGAATCAACTCTTTCAAAGCTGGGGATACAAATTTATCACTGCCTTACCCATAGACCCCAGTCAAACAATTTGTTTCCTCCTCTGCCACAGAATTCATTGCTTTTTCCTTAGCCCGCCTGAATTAAAAACTAAGGATTTTTTTTATAGTCAATGAAGGTGCTCAAATTGTCTTTCATCCCTCTGCCACTTTGTTCATTTGTTTGTTTTTAATTTAGATAATCTTCTGTTAGTGATCATTTTGCAGAAGTTCAGAGATGGAAAGAGATGAGAATCAGTTAAGGACATATGTAAATAGATTTTACTCTATGCTGGGGAATTACTTCAGTGGGAAAGTGTCCTGTAAATGTTTTATCTTGGAAATCAATATTTTATATACTTGTTTCTCACTGTCAAGATTCACTTGGTTAATGACATACAAACCTACTCTCATAAATGAAATGTTCATCTAAATATTACAGGAAACATGCTTGTAAAGGACTTTAAACTGTCTCCCAGGGTGCTGTAACATGAACTGCTATGAACTATGAACTGCTCCAATGCATGCTACCTAATCTTGCTATCAAAGCATTCCTGTAACAGAAAGAGTAACCCAAGCATAATTACCTCCTGATTAATCAGCTCATTTGCATGTTTGCCACACTGGTGCCTGTGGCGATATTATTCTAAGCACAGATGGATCTTCTGATTCTCCTCACATTTAGGTTTTGGTGCAGCTGCACGTGAAAGCAGTGGTGGGAATAGCAACGCAGATGGAGCTACAGTCAGTCTGGAGAAACCTGAGCAGAGCAGTTTCACCTTTATTGTGTGGAGCTGGAATTCTTTGGGGGTTATCTCCTTCCCTGCACATAGTTGGAATTTTTGTACTAATCTTGCCCTTCTGCATCACATCCTAAATACATTTAACATGTGGCAGTGATTTCCACCCCAAGTGCATTGTTTGGGATCCCTATAGTTGTGGCAGCTAGCAGCAGTTATTGAAACATTTGGTACATCTCTCTGACAAGGAGTCTATTTTGTTTCTGTGAAACTTGTTTTACTTTTACTCTTTTCTCCTTAAGAAATAAACTAACTCATTCTCCTATTGATAAATGGATTATAAATAGTCTTTCTCCATCTCTAACCCTGTCTAGTAGGTTAGGTATGTATTAGTTCTCTGAACATCCAGCGCGGACAGAAATCTGGGCTTGATAGAACTAGTTATCAGATTTACTATGCCTGGTCCTGTATTTCATCAGTCTCTAGCCACATTATAAAAAGATGCCAGGAAATAACGTTGTGCTTCATGATTTATCACTTGCCTACACATGAGCAGACATTTGTATCCCTTTTAACTCTTTCCATCTCTTCTATTCGTCCCTAGATTAACTTGGTTTGTAATGTGGTGGTTTAGTTCCGTAACTTGTCTGTCAAAAGCTGCCATATTCATCCAGTAGGCTGTAAAAGCATGTGTTTAATATTATCATCCAATATTGGAAAAGTAGCTTGCCTTGGTACAGATGTCCAATATTTCAGATGGTTTGAAAAGATGTTTTGCTAACAATATGCACTTTGAATTCACAGGGTATTACAAATTAGGTTGCTCTTTTCCACAAAAAAAAAAAAGCAAACAAAAAGCAACACACTCTGGGGGAGTGGGTGGTAGTGTTGTTTTTTGATGTTGTTGTTGTTGTTTTTTGTTTTCTCCCTAGGGTTTTCTTATATTTTTTTTTGAGTATCTTTCATTTAAATTCCTTGCAAACATTCCTTAGCTCCTTGAAGGCATTTTTCCTACAGTTATGGGATAGAAGGGAGGCTACCATAAAGGGAGGCTAAGTAGCTTATAGAAAGTTGTATGCGTAAAACTGCAGCTCAGCCACAGTAGAATCAGTTATGTGGGATCAAAAAGTAAAGCCATTATTTATTTCTAGATTTGTCTTCAAACTAATAGAGATTTCTGAATAGCTAGTTAGAAGTAGCTAGCTTTAGTCAGAAGTAGCTAGACCTGTTGAAAATGAGCTGAAGAACTTCAAGTAAAATCCAAGGATTTTCACTGGGCTGATATATAAGGTTCTGTTAAAAATGCACAGAATTGAAGTTGTTGCCTTAAATAAAGTTAGGGGAAAGTTGTTTTACATTAACCGCGATATGACTGAGGTCCTGAAATAGATAGCATTTTACAAAAATCTGAAAGCAATTAAAAGTGAAAATAAGGAAAGAAGAGGACAACAATACATGCAGTATGAATAAAAGCATATACATGCAGTATGAATAAAAGCATTGATATTATCACTATTATTTTCTGGATTGTTTTTTTATTCTGTAATGTATTAATTTTAATTGTATTTAATTTGGGAACTACTTATATCTATTCCAAAACCATGTCATTTAAATTCTGATGGCTTAAATAATTTAACTTTAACTGTGCTGCCAGATGGTGTTAGCAGAATCCTTTGCATTATGTGCAGTGTAGGTGGTAAAGAGTTGTTTTTTTTTTTTTTTTTTTTTTTTTTTTTTTTTTTTCTATTTTCTGAAAAGCTCTGGCCAGTGTGAGAAATTAAATTTAGAAAGCAGCATGATTTACTGCAGCAGCAAATTTGCTTCCTGGATATTTTCCCCACAGCTCTGGCAACACTAGCACCTGAAAGTTGAAGAGTGGAGTTCCTGGTAGCTAAACTAACTTGTAGCTTATCACGCATTGAAACATACTGGAAATGAGCTTCTAGAATGAAAAAAAGTATATATATAAAATTGAAGAATCACTACTAATTGATAAACAACTCTTAAAATAAAATAATCAGTGTCCTCTAGCATATACCTGCCTCTTCTTCATTCCTTTTTCCAAACAACTTTCAAAAAACCCTAAAAAAGTAGCTTCTTAAAGTTTCAAAGTGTTTAAAAACCATAGTAATACCATTTAAAAGTAACAATAATAATAAAAACCTTCTAATGAAGCCATCTTTGTCTTGGTAAAGTAATATTACAATACTCAGTCATCTAACACCAATATTTATTTATTTTTCAAAATGATCAATTTAGTTCATTCCTTTGTAAGAATGAACTTTGGAGAATACTGTTTATTAAAGTGCAGATTTCTGTGAAGTGAATGTATTTCCCTGGGCAGCAAAAGTGATCTCTGCAGAGAAGTTCCTGTGCAGTCGGGGAATGTGGTGCGTGGTGACATTGACTTGATATACACGTTTGTGTCACATTAACAACATTCAAAAGCAAAAAGACATTTTGAATCTACTGTGCCAATGATGTGTAGCCCCTGCTTTCAAATTCATACTTTGCTTGTAGGAATCTTTATTAGAGAGAAGGTTGTTCTTCGGGTTTGGCTTTTTCTGCTACAGCCACAAGCTGTTCCTCATCAAGACTGGTACCATACCAGGATCTGCTCTTGGACTACTTACCTGATTCACATGTAGTTCATGGAAGTTGTTGGCTTGTATTGACTTTTTGTCACTATTCATCTGACAGAATTTGAACCCATAACCTATAGATTATAGGCAATATATACCTTAATTCTCTGAGAATTTGTATCCTGCCACTATTTTATCTATATTTCCAGATTTAGAATAAATGAAATTTCACCATATTTATACTCCATAGTTCAACATAAAGAAATATTCTCTTCAAAACTACAGGCCAGCTTGAGGGTATTTCCCTAATTTCTCCCTCTGAAAATCATTACAGATTTCTTTTAGAATCACAGAACGGTAGGGGTTGGAAGGGACCTCGAAAGATCATCGGGTCCAACCCCCCTGCAAAGCAGTTTCCTCAGAGTAGGCTGTCCAAGTAGGCATCCAGATGGGCCTTGAATATCTCCAGAGAAGGAGACTCCGCAACCTCTCTAGGCAGCCTGTTCCAGTGCTTCGTCACCCCCACCGTGAAGTTCTTACGCATGTTGGTGCGGAACTTCCTGTGCTCTATTTTGCAGCCGTTTCCCCTTGTTTCCCCACAAACAACTGAGAAGAGGTTGGCTACATCCTTCTGTCTCCCACCCCTCAGATATTTATAGATACTGATAAGATCCCCCCTCTGTCTCCTCCAGGCTGAACAGACCCAGGTCTCTCAGCCTGTCCTCATAGGAAAGATGCTCCGGTATCATCTTTGTGGCCCTCCGCTGGACTCTTTCCAGGAGATCCCTGTCTTTTTTGTACCGGGGAGCCCAGAACTGGACACAGTACTCCAGGTGAGGCCTGACCAGGGCAGAGTAGAGGGGGAGGATCACCTCCCTTGACCTGCTGGCCACTCTCCTTTTAATGCACGCCAGGATGCCATTAGTCCTCTTGGCCACCTCCTGGCTCATGGTCAACCTGTCGTCCACCAGGACCCCCCGGGTCCTTCTCCGCAGAGCTCCTCTCCAGCAGGTCATCCCCCAGCCTGTACTGATACTTCTGGTTGTTCCTTCCCAGGTGCAGGACTCTACACTTACTCTTATTAAACCGCATCTGGTTTCTTCCTGCCGATGTCTCCAGCCGGTCCAGGTCTTGCTGAATGGCAGCACAGCCCTCCGGCATGTCAGCCACTCCTCCCAGCTTTGTGTCATCAGTGTACTTGCTGAGGGCAGACACTATTCCCTCATCAAGATGAAGATATTGAACAAGACCGGACCCAGCACTGACCCCTGGGGTACACCGCTAGTCACAGACCTCCAGCCGGACTCCACTCTGCTGATCACCACCCTCTGAGCTCGGCCAGTCAGCCAGTTCTCAACCCACCTCGCTGCCCACTCATCTATCCCACACTTTCTCATCTTTGCTAGCAGGATGTCATGGGAGACAGTATTGAAAGCCTTACTAAAGTCAAAGTAGATGACATCCTTCAAGGTAGATGATCATTTCTACGTATTTCTAGACTATAAGCTCAAGGTGACTTAGCTGAATTTGATACATTTATTTTTTTTCTTTTTCTATCCTGTGTCTGGAAACACTTTAAAAATAAGATTAAAAAAATAAAATTCTATGTCCATGCTCTACTGCATTGACAGATTAACATCCAAGCACGCAGTTCTATCATGTGGTTCTCAAGAAGACTGGTGGAACCTCATTAGCATCAGCTGGTAAGATTACAGTGTTCCTTACAGGCCAGAACAAAAATGAGAATTTTTATCAATGGCATCTTCCAAGTTCTTTTAGCCTTCTCTAGTGTTCTTTAGATTCTGCGTTCTGAAAACCAAAGCAAGAGTTGAACATTTTAGGCCCCTGTCAAAGAATAGGAATATGTGTAAAGAAAATTTAAGAAAATTCTAAGTGATTTTAAAATAACAGATATATTATAAACTGTACTAAATTTTCTAGAGTAATAATATACTACTTTCTAAAGTGCCTTAATATTTTGTTAAGCATGTGAAACATAACTGTTTTAGGATTACGGATGTTGTTTTTCTACTTTGTAGTTTCTAAAACAAACAATTCTGTGTAGCTTAGTTTTCTTTCTAGCAATGTCAAACATAGAGCGATTATTGGATGAAACTGTTTTAATAGCATGGTCTTAATAATACACAACTCTCGTACTTACTGATTTCAAGTATTTTTAAGATTCTTTTTTCCTGCATGTAATAAATTATCGGGCTGTAGCTTTTTGTACCTCTGCCTCTTCTCCAAGATTTTAGGGACTGAAGTATTTTAAGTGGTTTTGTTAATTTGTTTGAACAGGAAACCAAAACCAAACAGTCTATGTTTAATCTTGAATCATTAACTGAACATTCATGGAGATGAGACCACAGAGTAAAAAAAATAAATAATCAAAACTCAAATATTTAGAGATCATTGTTCCCTTTGTTATCTGAGGGATAAACAACAGGGTGTACCAACAGCAGGACATCTTCCATGGCCTAGGAATTTTAAACAATTTGGCTTGACCTGTGTTTAATGTCCTGATTATGGGTATTCTTGCTGGAGAGGTTGTGAACATCAAGTAGTATGTGTTTTAAGAGTTCATTTACAAAACTGAATAAAAAAGATTTTTCCTTGCCCTTAAAGTCAGTTGAAATTTTCTGAAAAAACACAGTTGTTTCATTTAATTGTATGTTGTCTGTATGACATTTATTCTAGCCACAATTACTCAATGAGTGGTCCATCAAAAAAACAGATCAGGTGAAGTAAGGACATCCTAAGTGCTGGCATTTTTCTCTCAAGGTGTTGAGATGTGAATAGCAGTTTTGAGTTCAGTCAGACAGTGTCTTACTGTAGGAATAAAGAAACAGTATTTTTTTGTTTGTCTTTAGATGCCACTTACCTCTTTATCCCACTGTAGAGAAGGCTGTCGTGGCAGCTGAATAGCAGTGCTTTGATGTTTCAGTGGTTTGCCTGCCACAAGCTGCCCAGAGCTTTCCACTGGGACTGCTGAGGAAAAAAGAAAAAAAAAAAAAAAAATGGAATCTCTGATAATAGTTGATATAAAAAGAATCTGATGACATAATTGCATTAGGACAGTTTGCAGTGCAGATTATTCTGTTGCTACTTCATTGAGTAATAGCTGCAGGTGTTTCCAGAATAGCTTCAGAAAAGAATGAGAAAAGATGCATAAAAAGGATCCTGATTCTATTTATTCTGATTCTATTTATTAATAACGAATGCATGAATTTGATTTTTTTTAATGATGATCATAAGAAAGAGTGAAAATGTTGCAAGTCCAGAATTGACTTCACTACCTTCACTACCCACATCTCTGCTATGTATGATGGACTATTTGAATTTATACAAGGAAACCAATATATTTCCATATATGAAATTAGTAACAGATGAAATTGATCAAAAGCATACATCTTCAACGTAACTACTTATATATCATAGTCCTATAAATTCAGCATGACTACAGGGGCTCCACATGTATTTCTTTCTTCTGTCTCCATATAGAGTAACATAATCTTAATTTTGAGTATGTGAAATTAATGCCTTCTGATTATTCAGAATGCAGAGTGTTTTTTTTTGTTGTTGTTGTTGTTCTTTTGTTTTGTTTTTTCCTGGCAGGATAGTTTGCATAGTGTGGAATTTCAGCTGATGGCTATCTTGGAGTTGGTTGCATTAGCAGTCATGTCAGAGAGGGTAAAGCATGGCATGTGTAGATGAAATATTTCTGTAAAAGTACCTATGATCTGGTCTTTTCATATAATTTCTGTAGATTCCTTAAAGAGCAAATGAATTGGCACTGTCTGTATCTCAGTTACTAGATGAGATTAGCATTGCACAGAGGCAGATATGTATGATCTGTGTAAATAGGTTGAGTAGTAGCAAATCAAAAATTTGAATCATTCTCAATGGATGCAAATACTGGATTAGAAATAGCTGGTTGTTTCTTATTTTACATGCTCAAATGTGGATATGTTCTTCTATAATATTAGTGAATTTTTGCTAAACATATGCTCCAGAAAATTCATGTACTTCCTAAAAGCAGTTATGCTGACAGACATATATCAATACATTCTTCTCTTCCTTCTTTTGTATAACATGCCTCACTTCTAGACACCTGCATATTGAAATTGTTCCTGATTTCTCTTTGCAGAGGTCTGCTTGGGTTCCCCACTCTAACTCTAATGTTACAGCTGAATGAAATATTGTTTGAACATGAATATCTTTGTGTTTTTGTCTATTTTTCTTAAATATGCTCACTTAGGCTGTTAATTCACATTTATTTTTACAAGTGTATACAGCATGCCCGTAATGGCAGACCTACTATAATTAACCTGAGTTCTACAGTGAAGGAAACACAGGTGATTTTAATTTGCCTTGTTGTGGTTTTGTTTGTTTGTTTTATAATTTGCTTTTGAGTTTTATTTTCTAGAAGTGAATCTGTACATATATACATATTTAAGGACCATTTTGTTCAAGGCATACTGTAAAGAGATCTGAAGATGTGAAGACATTGTCTTCATCCTGGGAGTAAAAGCTAGATAAATGCAAACAAAATTGATGTAACTGATGGGCAAAAAGTCAGACACATTTCCCACGGGAGTCTTAATATTTCCCCACTATCCTGTAATTCTTTTCATGATGTCTGTGCATATATGTATGGTCTCATACATATGTGACTTAAAATCCAAGGTGAGTTTAAGGAAGAACTTCATATTATATTTTCTTCCTAGATGGGGAGAGGAAAGGAAATACTATTAGTGAGAGATTTTTCCATATCCCATAACTAATTTTTCAAAGCTGTGCTTTTATAGTTAATAGAGTAGGCAATCCCTAAAAACAAGATGCAAATCTCAGTGAGATTAGTAGAAGGCTTTGGATCCAGCTTGAAGTCATAGAGTAATATGTTACCTTTCTCATAAAATATGGTGGCTGTTACGCTACAAGAAAACCTCCTGACTTTGGAATGAGAGGGCAAGCAGCAAGAGAGTCCAATGGGTCAAATACTGACCAGTGCTGTCCCCAGGAAACTGATGAAGCATAGTTACAGGAATTGCATGTGGCTTCAGGTTATAAAATACATGTGGATTCACGTAACCTTGTAATTCAGACTTTATATTTGAAAAATATAACTTTTTTTTCACTTTACTAGTTTTTGGAAGAATATTTACTGCAAATTCGAAAAATCAGATCCTTAAATTATGCATTTTTTTCTGTTTTTCAAGCAAAAGTATTTCTATGCTGTCACTTTGATTATTTTTTCACTACTGGTTTTGAAACACCACTTAGGGGCAAAAAGAAAAGGGGTGGGGGAGGGGGGACAAAACATCTGATGTACTTTGCCTTCTTTGTTGAAGTTCCACTGAGTCATTCTGAGATAAATGGAATTTTCTTCTTCAATCCAAGGCTTAATTATGGTAATTAGCCTGTGCAATTTGTAAAGTTTGGCAGTCAATTCAGCTCCTAATATGCATAAGCCTCTTTCTGTTACAAATTGAGTAGGTTTAATCAGTTTTAAAAAGACAGTGTCTCACTATGTCTGCATGGCACGCTCTTAGATTTTCAGATTGGATGTTATTCCAAACTCTGCTACATCATTAGCAGTTTTGATATTTTTAATATTCATGAAGCTTTCATTTTAGCATTAATCCCTGGCATCTGTGATTATGATGGGTACTTTTGGGATCTTCCATTGTGTGTCTACTGAGAATGAAAAGCCCAGCAGTTCCTGACAGTAAATTAACCCTCAAAATGCCAGTTGGTGCTACACTCCTTTTGAAATGTTGCCTTCTGCTATGTTCCTTTCTATTCAAATTTCACACTAACGTCTGATTCCCTCAGCAGACACAAGGTTCATTTCATCCTGACAGCCATCTGTGACACTAAGAATTTTTCCTTTTTTCATTCAAAGAATGTATCTTTCACCATGTGCCTTTTCCCCCCAGATTCAGTATGGTAATCAAATGGGAGAAAAATAGAGTTCAGAATGCAAATTTATATCTTAAGTGGGAAGGTGAAGGCATAAAAGAATTTTATTTTTTCAGGATTCAAGGAAGGGAAAGAGATTTTTTTTTTTTTCCTTGCAATATTCATGGTAAGATTTTCTTTTTTGCTTAACTTCTAAGTGTGGTTATACAAAGGCCTTTGACTGCCAATGAAATCTGGTGAATACAGAATAGACCTTGACATTTTGGTTACTGTTTCCCTCTCTGCTAACTTGTATCATATAACAAACTAAGCCTCTGTTTTCCTTCTTTTCTTATTTAGAACTGTGTTTGGGGCAGACCCCCTTTTATATTATTTACAGTGAAGTATCAGATCACCAATTTTAGGTATGCAATTTTAGCTGCTTATCTCTAGCTGACAAATCCTTAACAAGTGAGGACTGACTCTTCCAGCCCGTAGCTGTAGTTCAGTTGCCTGAAATCACTGCAGAGGAGCTTCTCACTGTAGAATGTTCTTCAGTAGTAGATGGCATCCAAATTAGGATGGCAAGAACAGACAGCATAAAATATGCAGGCTCTTCCTGCTGTGCAAAGCCCGAAGATGTCAGCATCATCAGGGTGCAAAAATACAATGTAAAAAATAATAGGATGTAAATATTTTTTTTGGCCACTGGCAATGACTGCAGTAAGAAATCTTTGCAAGTTGTCATGCTTTGCACCAAACATGGTCCCTGCTTCATATCCTGAAGTTCTGAGCAGCTGGGGCAGCTTTGGATTCCTCTATAGGCTCTGTCAGAGTCCCTCTAACAGATTGCCTGAAGATGCAAGGTGCTCTTGACAAGCATCCCCTGCACCTAATTGCCTCATCAGGCACACCTCCTGGACTCTGCTACCTGGTCACAAGTGCTGGTTGTCATGGTTTGCCACTGCATCTGTTGTTCCAAACCTTCTTTGTTTCCCACAGTTTAAAGACCCTGTCTGCCTACTTGGATTAAAATGAAATTTCTGTCTTAAAAATGTATATAAACAGGTGGCTTTTAGTACACTGTAAATAAAGGTGGAGGGTTCTTTTGTATGTATTCATCAAGCCCTTTCTCCAAGATTTCTTTGCTATTTACTCAAGCTCTTAATTACATTGTTTTGGAGAAATACAACTGTGGGCAAGCTGCTACCCTCAGAGCTCATCAGCCTGTCTCTATGAGCCACGTGCTGCCCTGGCTGCTCCCGGGGCTGCAGGGATGCAATTGGGGCAGCGAGAGCATGCTTATGGCAGTGTGAGGAGCACAGAAGGAGCCACACCAGCTGTTGGGGGCCCTGAGAAGGCTGGGCACAGACTGTAAAAATATGTAATATCACAGGGCAGAAATGAGCTGCAGGGAAAGAGGGGATTGTGATGTCTTGATGTTGACAAGCTTTTCCAGCAGCCTATTTGGATGGTCCCAAATGCTGTTTGTGATGCCGGGAGCATTTGTGGAGCCTAAGGCTGGGCACACTGGGTTGGGAGGCACAACTCAAAGCTAGTCTAGACATCCCCCTGGCTTAAAAAAATACCCTGTCACCAGCGTTTCCATGCAAACTCTTTGAGTACTTCTAGCAGTTTGACAGCAGTTAACGTTCTGGCATTTGAGTGGAAAAGTGTGCATCAGCGAGGATGTAGTAGGTGATGTCTGTAGCCACATTCTCATGTCACAGGTAAAATTGGAAGACAAGTTGTAGGTAGATGCAAGTGCGAGTAAGCTCCAAACCTTGTCTCTTCGGCTGACTGGCTACGTTGTGTCACATGTATACTGTTTCTCTGATACTTTCTGTGAAATACTGGATATTCTGCTCATGTTTATGGGTGTGCCAGGCTCCATATTGTCTGAGAATACACGACAAGTGTGCAAAATCTTCATTGTCAGCCTGGATGACACTTTGAGAAAGAAAAAGCAGCCATGCTGGGTAAGCTGCAGAAGTATTTCTTGAGCCCTCTTTACCCACAGCAGTGCCTTAATAAGAAGGCATTCTGCACGTTGGCCTTATCAGTCATGATGATGACAGCTGAAGTGGCCTCTTCTGCATCGTGCCATACTCCCACCCTGTGCCCACCCTTCTGCCCTGCTGGCACCCACTCTGCACACCCGCTGCTGTGGTCTGCAGGGGGCATGGCTTGTAGCTGAATGGTACTGTGCCACCCCCTACCTCTGCACAAATTACGTGGCACCTTTTCATTCCTTTGGCAGGATACCTGCTATGGACTGTGTTCTCCCAGTTTAGACTCCGATTTTGTAGTTACCTGATCCTAAGCACAGTAATCATGAGTAACTTCAAGTACTAAGGATGGAATTTAGCAGAGGTTCAGTTTTTATTACAGAAGGAACAAGAGCTTTGCAGTCCAATAAATGAAAGAAAGGTGACAGGGCTGGAATTTGATTTAAGGAAGCAGGGCTCTAAAACATAATTCCTTCTGTGTAATTTAATAGCTATTGAGGAAGTACTGGAATCTACAGTATGTGGTCTGTTAATCTAATTAATCTACCCTAAAGGTTAAGTCACACAACCGACAAGTTTAAGTGGATTTTGACCAAGTTTTACTGGGCCTATAAAATATAGAATATATGAGGATGTCCAGATTTAATTGTGTTTGTGCTGGAAATAGCTCAACTTTGTAAAGATGCACACTGATGCATGCACAGAGGGGCATTTTTGTTTTTCTTTCTATTTCCAAACATAACATGCAGCTTTTATGATGCTGAATATCATTTAAAAAGTGTTTCAATAAAGGAATGAAAATACTGCTGTTCTTTGCCAGTAAGGGTGGGATTTAAAATGAGCATTGAATCCTGGTTTTGAGGGGCGACTGCTTCTGGGATCTGAAAGAGGCCCTCATCTAGTTCTGTGTCACTCACAGATTGGTGCCTTTGATTTGAGAGCACCCTGTCATCCTTGGAAGCACTGAAAACAGAAGACAAATGTCTCTGCTCTTAGTTTCTCTTCATCTGCAACTGGACTCCTGTGACATTGACTCTTTGCGGGAAAGATTGTGCAACATTAGCTGTTTCCCCAGAATTCACAAGAGACTAGCTCACGTGTCTTGCTCTCATCTCAACCCTAATCTAAGTGAAAACTAGTCATGATCTTAACACCAGCTCCAGCTATTAAATTGAACCTGTAACTATGCAAAACTATAGAGAAGTTTGTTCGACAGAGACTCTCCCATCTGCTTACTTCCAATCCGTATTGCTAGTTCTATCAAAACACACAATGGGCTTATCTTTCCATGGCTTTTAATAAGTCCACTGCCTTTCTGCAAACAGCTCTATACAATATAAATGTATTATGTGCATCAATATACTTCTCATTGAAGGTTCTCACTCATTGACAGTATGTCTGCTGCAGTTCTTATGGTGACAACCCTCAAAGAAACCTATTCATAAAAGTGATGTTCAGAAGCAACAATGGCAGAGTGCTGCATGCTTTTGGGGAGCTCTGAGAGTTTTTATTGCCTTCCCCTTCCCCAGAATTTTTTGTTCTTTCTTTGTTTTTAATCCTGAAGGGTTTATCCAAGTGCATGCAAACTCTTCAGGGTCAGAACACCTTGTGGTGGGTGTGTGAGGCCAGCTCTGTGGCCACAGCTGGCTGCAGCAGTGGGGAGCAGGAGGAGCTGGTGGCAAGGACAGTACTCAGTGCTGTTACAGGGGTCGGCTGCAAGTGGGGGCTCTGGCAGATGCTCTGCCGGAACCTCTCATATGTGTAATCATAGTTGTGTTCATTTCAAAATGCAAATTAATTGCTTACCATAGGAGAAAAATTGTGTAATGATGTTCTAGAGGACATAAATATTTAAGCATGTTTTTAAATACTTTCAAGTATGTGTGTATGTAAAGGGGAGGGGTTGGTGGACATAATGTATTTGAATAAACGTCTTTGATATTCTATTGTGTAACATATCAACCCTGCAAATTCATACTAATTAGTATTTTGAGCGCTCATGATGCTACTAAATCTTTGGCACCAAATGAATAAAATGTTTAGAAAACTTTTTTATGATCTTATTGGTGCATTCACCCATATCAATGACAGAAATTTATCTTGCTTTAGCAAATCAACAGATTTCTTTCTTCTGCTAAATGTTTCTGGCAACACAGATGGAGAACACAGCAGTCAGGGCCCTGCTCAAAGGCGCCAGATAACTGAATGGGTTACTTCCTACATTAAAACCAGCTTGTTGACTTGGCAAAGAGCCCTGGTCAAGTAATACAACCAGTGCTGCTGCCATTTGTTAATTCTGCATAATTAAACACCAATTATACATAGTATTGTTTTGTAGTAGGCTTCTCAGCTGGCTTTTCTTTATTATGATTCTGTGCCAGTTTTCTTCCTTATTACTAAAAAGGTCTTTTTATTTGTTATTTTAATTAGGAGGTTTCAAAGATACCAATTTTTTGTAAAGAGAGAATAGCAAACGATTATGAAAGTTGGCATATCATTTTACAGGAAAGACATTGAATATAATAGGTATTTTGATTTTTTTGTAGTATATGAGGAATCTGCACTGTAATATTATAGGACCCCACAGCACAAGTCTACTAGTGAACATGCAGTAATGAATGAACTTATTTACAAACCATTTTCAAAGCCTGTCTTAAAAGATGTAGCAAAATTAAAATGTAGAACCAATAATCATTTCATACTGTTTTTATCCTTGTTCTGCAAGGCATACAACTACTCTTAGCCACGTGCTTAAATCCTATTGAAATGAAAGTAGTTTAAATATACTTAAATAGGGGTACATGCTTAACTGCTGTTTAAGGGATAAGGCTAACTACATGTTCAATGTTCTGCTGAAATAGTAATATTTTGTGTGTCATATTGTACTGCTGTGTGTTTGGAGACCATGTCATGAAGGAGTGCATTCATTATGTTTGTACTTTAAATTGTGGTGATGGTGGATTGTAAATGCTACAATTCTATTAATAGTGATGATTTACAGAGACGATTTGTCTCTGTTGCTGTCTTAAAGTAGAAACTGGAATGAGAAGAGAAGAAGGTTGAAGCCAAGTTTTTTGCTTGTTTAGGGTTTATGTCTTTTCCTCAGTTCTAATGGCCATATTTGTTATACAAACTAAAATTTATTTGTTAGCCTGAAAAATAGCCTGAATAGTCTGGAAAGATTTTTTTTCCCTCTTTCTTCATGGTTGATTGTGTAGTAATATCACCAAAAGGTACCATACAGACAAATTAAATAAATATAAAATAGAATAGAATGATAGAATAAAAATAGAATTTAAAAGCTCAGGAGGGCTGTTAATTGTGTCAGTGGCTCTTAATCCATGAACTACTCAGCAGTCACACATGCATAGTGAATCTGTATGCTGAATATCCTCATGCACTTTATTGATAAACGCTTCTATGAGTCAGCAGCTAGAGCTTATTTCTCTATAAATCTTTTTTCTCCCCTCTTCCATCCTTGTGACTCTACTCTTGTTCTCCATCCTTCCCTTCCTTTCAGTCCAGATAATTGGCCCCTGAACAAAAATGCTTAGTTTCAGGCTTGACAGTTCTTGTTTCTTCATTTGCTAGACCACAAGTCAACTAAACTGTTAAGAGAAGGCGAGGTTGCCTGCTTAACCTTCTAAGCCATGAGGTCAGTGGGACTTCTCACAGCACATAATAGAAAGCACAAACATCTTCGCAAGATGGGGTGTTCAGTTCATGTTACAGTTAGGTCAGTGGAGCCGTTTTAATTTGCAATAGTCAGAAGGGAAATCCATTTATTCACTCTTTATAAAGAAAGGTCAGCTGTTCTGAATCATGTTGCATTACACGTGAATGATATATATTTCAAATGCTATAAACACAGGTAAGCATTGCTGCTTTGTCTTACCTGCATTAAGGAACACATTATTTTGTCATTTTCTTTGGACCTTCTATTATTGTATCCCCTATTCTTCCTGTCTCAGGTATACATTTTCATTAAAGTTATTAATTAAATGGGAAAAAAAAAACAACACATTGATTTGTTTACAAATACCATAGCTAAATATGACCTTGCTATACCAGATGTGCCATTGTTTTACAACTACAACAAACAGCAGAATTTAACAGGTGATACATTTTTACTACAGGAAGCTTCCGTTTGGCCTCTTATCCCAAAATAAGTATTTTAGAGAGAAAGACAATTAGAAGTGCAACAGAGAAAATTGATGAGAAGGGAGAAGTGCAAACTGTGGAAATTACAGTGACAGAGAGAGATGAAATATTATTGTTCCTTACTGGCAGTTCGTTTAAACACCTCTATGCTCTGGAATATTATTTATTATTGATACTACAATAATGACCCAAAAATGGCAGGTGTTGAAGTGTTTACATTTGTTACAGTCAAACCTGCCCCAAGTTCTGAAGTTCAGTATGTAATCGAAAGAGTTGGGAAATTTGTCAAATTGGCCTCAATTTGACAAAAGCTGCTGAAACGTGTAGGTGATTTCTCTAGTAGCTTATGTCGTTGATTCCACAGCATTGTTTAAAGAACCTTCCCCAGCCACAACACTAAGATCTTGCATGAAGCTAAGTACCTACATAACTCTTGCTTTGGACCAAGTAGGGAATTAACACATAAAACAAGTCACAGCAGCTTTATGCATGCAGTGTGGCTTACCTCTTCTTAATGCCCATTTTTATTCCATGCATATATAAATGCATTCATTTTGTACATATGTATATATGTACACATTCTAAGAGTATATGATATCCCAGTGATTAATTGTAGAATTATGTGATAAGTTGCATTTATAATACACCTGGGAATGCTCCCCTACAGCCGTGCTGTTGAGGCAAATCTCCTGGAGTCACTGCTAATAGTCTTTCCAGGATCAAATGTCAAAGGTCACCTGGCTAACAAACCATGAAGGTTAGAAACAGCAGCTTCAAACCATGAGAAAGGATGGATCCTCAGCTTCACCTGGGGAGAGCATTTGCCTCAAGCCATGGAAAGTCCCACAACATGACGCCTTATAATGTGCCCTCTTATGCCTGGAAAAGCCATTTCAGACCATAGCTGGAGTTTTTTTAAGCTAATTATTTTTCTCTGCTTCTGGATTCAAAAATAATTTAACTTTCCTGCTCCAAGATTTAGAAGAAAAATAACAGGAAAAAAAAAAAAAAAAGTCAATATGTTATAAATATATTGGGAAAAAAAAAAAAAGTGAGATAATTTAATCATAAAACAATGACACATGGAAACTCCATGTGGCATTTATAGATACCAAGATTTTTATCGGGACTTCTTTGTCTTTAGAGTAACATGGGATTACTGCAGCTAGCCCAGACTCAATGAAGTAAAATATTTGGACCACATCATCACTTGTTCTTTCCAAATTAGACTTTTCAATGTATTTTAAAGGTCACTAATTTCTTAAACTATTACATAGCAAGCGGTTGTGGTTTCTTCACCCAGACACGATCCCAAAACTGTTTGATTACAAGGTGCTTCTATGTAATGGAAAATTAAAAATAAAACAAAAACAACTGCCAAAGAAAGAGAGGGAAAAAAAAATGCTGTTCATTTCTTAGTACAAATTAGCTGGACCTGAATCAACTGTCTTAGGAGCTGCTAATTAGAGTTTTGCAAATGTGGGTTTTGTGTTCAGTCAGTGTGTGAAGAAGGAAAGTATTTCTAGCTTGTATTGTTCCAGCATTGCACTGCATGGTATTGCAAAATGTCGTGTGTGAGTGCTGCAGGGGGGGTCTGTAGTACACACCACAGCAGAAATACCAGAAGCAGTTTTGACACTAGTTTATAGTAATGACAGAAATTGATTTGTTAAGATGTGGTGTTCATATCTGATAGTTAGATTTTGTAGTTTAGAAGTCTCAAACCAAGAAAGTTGACACATTGTCACTTGGCCATTTAAGAGGCCTGCAGTAAGAACATCTTTAATACATAATGTATTGATATTTCTTTCTCTTTATGTAGAAGCAAATCACTTCATTGCCTCCAAACCATAAATGGTGTTAAGTGCAATAATCTATTATTTTACAGAACACTGAATACTTACACACATTCACCAAAATGCCTGCTTTCAGGAGCAATGGTGAATTTAGGCTTAACAAAAGTATTTCTTTCACAGGGTGAAGCAGCTGATGTTTCTCAAGATGTAATTGCAATGCAAATACGATGTTCTTTTCAAAGTACAGAACTAGTATGACAAGAGTTGTACTTACACAATTGTTAAACTTTCAGTGGTTAAGAAGGTTAAATGGTTAAGAAATATCTTAGATAAATTTATGACCCTGAGAACTTGTTAATCAGTCCTCAGAAGTTAACACAGAAATATTTTTGATACTGTAGTTTATAGTAATAACAGAGACATTAAAGCATGTTTTAATTTGTTATGGGCACGTATATTTTATACCTTAGGAGTCTTCTATTCTGGTTTATAAACTGGATAGTCAAGAAAGATCCACAGAGGTGTCTGCATCTTTAATACCTGTATGGGATTTGTGTGGGATAAGTGAAAGATAAAGATATTTAAATTTGAAACTTAGTAGCTGAGATGGCTTCCAGGTTAGCAATCATCCTTTCAAAATGCCTCTGTCTTCCTGAAGCTTTTTCTATAAGCTGTCTAAATTCAGAGTCAAAACATTCTCTAGAGTAACATTTCCTCTGTTTTCTTCCCAAGCAATCAGTCATAAACTGTTTCCTTAATATAATATCAACCTGTCAGCACAATTTTTTTTTTTTTCTGCAACACATGCAGAAATTTGCCTCAGCAATCGATTTTTATTTTATTTTGTTTCAGATGCATACATACAAATGGCAATATAACTTACTTTTTTGATTTGTTGAGAGAGGAACTGGGAAGAAAATAGAAGACATTGAAGTCTGTATAGCTATACAAACCTAAACCCATTTTTTTAAGTTCACATATAGCATTATTTAAATGTATTTTTACAAAAGTAGATGTTAAATTTGAGTCCTACTCAGAATATTGTAGATTAACTATTAAATCATTTAAACACATCCAGGGGCAATGACATATGTATTTCATACTTAGCAGATCTTTCCTAGTAATTGGAAATGCTCCTTTGTAAATTAATCAACTAATTATTTATTGGTCTAGTAATGTTCGTGCAGGTAGGAGATGCCCCCACTTGGGGCAGAGTTGTTTGCCTGACTCCTTGGGCCAGTTAGACAGGAATCTTGAAACAAGTCCATCTCGTGTTGTCAGACAGCAGGTGACAAGCTCCAAAACAGAGAGATTGTCAGTCTATGGGAATATCACTGGTGTCCTCTTCTCCCTGTACTGGCTCCAGTTTACAAGCTTTTATTGTGGAGCTGGAAGCCTTGACGGTGAAAGTCTGGAGAGAATAACATTTTCCAGAGAACTTGACTCAAACCCCAGTGCTGTTTCAGACCTCAGTGTTTGAAATGGAGATGACAACAGAGCCACCTCAGCTCTAAGGGCTTTGGAAAGAAAGTGTATTAGTTCATGTTTGCAGAACTTCCAATAGCAGTGTCTGCAAGTTTGTTGGTTTGGAAGAAGTCAAATTCCGAGGCAGTGTTTGGACTTCACTTACTATAAGGCCGGGTAACTTAGCAAAATGAAGCTACCTATATTTAGAGCAGTGCTTGGAATATGAATTCACAACAAGGAGAAAACAAATATTTCATGGTTGCTTATTGATTGAGCATCACCTGTTCTCTGTACTGGAAGAATACTTTGGCATTGTTACAAAATTAATGACTAAAGCGTGGCTGGGGAAGCTGTGGGCAGATCAGTTGTGCAGCTTCACTTCTACAGTTTCTTGAGTTTCAAGTTTGTGGCTTTGTGACTGTACAAGAGTCTTTTTACTTGCAAGGAATTTGTTCTGGGGTGAGGGCGTTGTCGTGTAACTGCCTATTATTTGGTGCCATTGGCTAAAAAACTGGTCACGATGTTGAAGGAATGTGTATCTGGTTGCACTCATTTCACTGAGATCCAGGCAGCAGCTTGCACTGTTTTAAAAGTTTGGTCATTATCATTTTATTTCCACTCTCTGTGGATGCCTGCAAAGCATAAAGACAGGCCAATCTGACTTTCAAGTGATGCCTTTCTTCTCCCCAGAGCGATTTCTGAGAATATTGGAGGGATGAAAGTGAAACCGTGGTGTTTCCATCCCTCCAGACATTCTGGATTTCCCCCTCCCCGCATCCTCCCTCGCAGCAGCAGCAGCAGCAGCTGCAGCTCAGCTCCGTGGGCCCCAGCCAGGCTCTCCCCAGAGGCGCTGCCTCAGCCCCCTGACCTTTGCGGGGCTTGCAGCCCCAGCTGCAGCCATCGGGGGGCTCGTGGCGAGCCCAGGTTTTCCCGGTGGTTGAGCACTGCAGAAGACAACGGCCGGATTTTACTCGGTGTCCTTGCAACAGGAGATCTGGTTCTGTTTTCCTCACATAACTGTTTCCAGTTTTTCAAGTCATAAAGATACAAAAGAAATCAATTGTTTCCTTAAAAGGAGCCACACGCTAAACCAAATGTGCTTCCTCTCTCTCCCCTTTTCTCTCTGTCTCTTTTTCTTTTCTCCACAGAGCTTAAAGAAATCGTAAGATAAACTTACCTATCACCTCCCAGCTTCCCTAGTATGGGGACTTTCCAGCATCTAATGGAAGCCTGTGTGAACGCAGTTTTCACAAAGATAGGACTTCAGTTTTGTTTTGTTTTCTGCTCACAAAACATCAGTCAGTTTGAAACATTGGAAAAAATGCCAGGGAAATTTAGGCTTGATTGGGAAACAAACAAACAAACAAACAAAAAAAACTATATAGAAAGAGATTTATAAATGAGGAAAAGACTGTAAAGATCTGTATAAAGATTACACTTTCAAAGCATGAATAATGAAATAACTGACTCAATCTACAAATCAAGGTCTGATCATTAGTTGTGATATTTAAAAGCCAATTAAAAAAGGAGGGTAGAGTAGTTCCATGCTGGGGAAGGGAAATAAATGAATAAAACTGGCAGTGTTTACAAGATTTCTAAAAAGACATATTTGGTTGGTAGTGTAGTATTAGGTATGTTGTGCTGTGTTTTAATCACATACTAGTCCAGACTGCTTTGTACCTCTAGTCACAGATTGAAGCCAATTGCACAAAGTGTGGTGCATTCTTTCTCCCTCTGGAAGACAGATCATTTCCATTTGTCTCACTGCTCAACTTTTCTTCAAACTGGCAAATGTTAGGGTGGAAGTCATGTGCTCTGTTCTTTACAATTCAATGAAAGCACAAAAACAAACTCCATATGATGCCTGTCAAATCAGATGTGCATAGAAATGGCATGTATTTTCCTTCTTCTCATCTTCAGATACTGGTAGGCTGGGGTAACCATGATCTCAGATTTCATCATTATTCTCCAAGTAATCAAAGGTTCCCAAGCAACCCAGTACTCCTGAGTTTATCATAAAAGCGGCACTTCGCATCTATCAGATCCTCAGCTGATATAATGCTGTTGAAGTCTGCTTTAGTTATTAGTAATACACTACTTCCAGGGATCATCTAGTGCATATTATGCAGTATTTCCCACTACAATTCAACGGATATGCCCTGTAACTTCAGTACATTAAATCTACTGTATAATTTTCATTCTTAACTTCACCTTCAAATATTTATTGTCAAAATATTTTCCTCTGAAATTAACATCTTATGGTTACATTCACCTTGGTTGGATGGTGTATGGAAAAATGAATACAAAAGAGAATCAATACAGTCTGACTCACCCAGTGGATATGATAAATGAGGGGTCAGCTTAAATTCAACTAAATTTTGATTCTATACTGATTGAAAAATCTTCATGTGATTTTTTCTTCTTCTTCTGAATTGCCTTTTTTTCAATTGTAATAATATTTATGATTGTTTAGATTGTGGAATTGGAGCCATGTCAGTCATTCACATTTATGAAATGTGCAGTTCATGTTCAGAGTAATAATTCAAATAATGTCATGTAGGAAAAATCCAGCTGATTTGGGATGGGGAAGGGCTTTCAAGTCTTCTGTTTTAGTCTAGTTTACTACAGAACAAGGTTTCTGTTATTGCATAGGCTCCATCTGCTGGGTATCCTTCTCTAGATTCTTCTGAATTCACTTGCTATCTTAACCACAATCACGAATAAAGGTGGCAGCAGTCTCAAAGCTATGTCTGTACCAGCAGATATGAGGTGCAGTTACATTTTGTCTCCATATTAGGTTGAGATATTGCCACACACCAAGCGAGGTCTCTCTGACCTCGTGGTTTCCTTGAGAAAGATACCTGTGGCTGGAGGCAGCAGGGAAACCAGTGAAAGTTTTGTCTAGGACTCTGGTTTGGCTGACTGGGGTCCAGGACCCTGAGACACGCTCAGTCTCGATCTAGTCAAGCATAATTATGTTCAAGTTTCAAGCTGATGAGAAAAGCTTAGGCAGGAGCTTACCTGGGGAACCTTCTTAGGCATGACTGCCAATCAGTGTAATGCCAGTTAATGTTCAGTCAATGCTAATGGGAATATTTTTGTTCATCTTTGCCTAGAGTCAATTTTTTACCCAGTTTACCTTGTATCACCAAACATGACTTCTTTTATGTTGTGTATGTCAATGCCTTCTTATTTGAGACTACACACGTTTTCAGAAATAGCTATGAAATAGCAATGAAATAGCTGTTTGCCATATAGCAGTTGACAAAATAAAATCTGTAGGGAAAACATCCTAGATTATTTTTATTTTCATTACGTTATTTTCAGTAACAACTCTTTGTTTTCATTGTTCAGTATTTTATAGCTAAGAAAAAAAATCTAAAACGTTTAACAATTTTAGAAGCTTTTGTTGTAGTACACTTGAAACAGCCTTTGTCTCAGACGTGAACTCTCTTTCACTGACTTGCTTAACGCTCCAGTTGTATTCAGCTTTGAGCATTTAGATACACTTGCAGCATATTTAGGTCCAGCATTTTGCATCCAAGATCATACTATGTCTCCTTGGTCACTCTCCAGTCAGAGAAAACCACACAAGGTTCAGTGTGTACAGTTCAGATAAACTGTAAGGCTTGAGTAATAGGAATAATTCAGTATAAACTCAGTATGGTTTATTTTGTTTTAAAGCTTAAATTTCCTCACCATTATTTCAGGCAAGTTTTTTTTTTCTTGTTGAGATATTAAATTGGTATAATAAAACAATACCAATCTACTTTCTGTTGTTTTACCTTCTAACCAGTGTTCAATGTCAGATCAGTTTTTAGCTGGATTTGTTATTTGATCCAATGTGTTAGTCTCATTTTTATATATAGCACCTTCTGAAATTACAGTGTTTCTCTGGGAATTTTCTGTAGTCTGGCCTCCTAAAATGACAGATGATTAATTGCCCTTAATATGCTAAATATACTTTTCTTTCTCTATGTTCTTGTGCTTTTGTTTTGTTCTCTTAGGTTTACTTTTTCCATAATATTTCATACCTGTATTCCCAGATAAGTCACTGAAATAAATTTTAAGTCTGTAAAAATCTTAAATGTTTTTCCATTTCAGTCTATTACATAGTAGAAGCTTAGTACACTACTTAAAATCATCTTGCATATAACTTGAACTATTTAATATCTTCATATGATGCAGTTCCAAACTAGCCAGACTGTTACCTTAAATTTAGCAGTAGTAATAATATTTGAATGAATTGTGAGACACCTGTTTGCAACTGATAGACTACATGCACAGATCTGATTCTACAGCTCCATATTTATCAGTGACTTGACCTTCTGGTATGCTCTGCTATACAGTACATTTATAGTGTTCCACATCTTTCATTTGAAGGGCAAATATTAAAGGGTTGTTGCAATGACCTAAAGTTTTCAACTTAAGACCTAGCCTGATTATAGATTCCCCAAATGTCTAGGTAGGAAAGGTGTTGCCCACATGTGGCATGTAGCATGGGCTGGGGGCTGCGAACCCCACTGCCACTAACCGGGCAGCCCTGGGTTGAGGTTCCAACTGTGCACATTTGGAGACAGACCCTGAGAGCACCAGGGCATGCAGGAGTTTGGAGGGTGGCAGGGCTCAGCTTGCGCTCACCAGGAGCCCATGGGAGGAACCCCTGGGGGAGCACCTGGGGCTCAGGTTGGAGCCAGAGCATCGCCTTCCCTCTTGGAGTTGCTGTGCTGGATCCCTAGTCCATAAGGATATTTTTGACTTTCATCCAAGTTGACACATTAAAATTTGCTGATGAATTCTGCTAGAGGCACTTGAGGGCCCCGACAATATGGAACCAATCATGCTCAAAACATATGATATGTGTAATATTGCTTCAGAAGTATTTTTTGTTTCCTGCTCAAAGCAGCTGCACCAACACATTTATTGAAGGTAGGACAAACAAACAATTGGGGGTTACTAAAGCAATTTTTCTTTTTTCAAGCTCTCACCCTTACTTCCTATACATTGTTATACTTCAGTCCAAAGATATTAAGCTGTGACCTAGCCAGCAATGATATACTTCAGAAATTTTCTATAAGTAAATCAGACCCAATATATTCTTAGTCATCTGAACTTCCCCTTTCAGTTCATTGCTGTGATGATAAATGAGTCCCTTACTAAGAGAAGTCTAATTTCCTGCTCCCAATGTTTTCTGGCCTTGCTTTTTAAAGGTGGCAAAAGTGTTTCCTTCCATTTGCTGTTTTGATGTTGTTCTGAATATATCCACACAAATTAGTTTCTGATAAGGTTATGTCTAATTGGGCAGTTTATCTGAAATGTCCAGTTACTTTTGAGTATGGATATGTGATTTGGTCTGTTTTTCTCATCTTGATACTCTTATTCATCACAATTTTGATGTGGCTGATTTTGTTATTTACACTGGCATCGTTCTCATCATATTTATGTAATTTAAAGCATATCATTTTTCAGCGTTCATTCTTTATTGCTTTGGGCTCTCCGCTTTCAGTTACAGCTCTAATTATTTCAGGAGTTCCCATGGATCTATTGAAGGTCTTATTTTGTTTCAAAATTACTGCCTCTAGCTAGTAATTCCCGTGCTCAATGTACACAATATTACAAATTGACAATATCTAGAGATATCTGAAGATCCTTGTAAACCCAAGTACCCCTTGCTGTGTTGTGTGATTTCTTATCTGGTATTAATTTTGCAGAACTGAATTCTGACAAGATAGAAGAGTTATTGATTGTTATCCTCCTTGGCTATTTCATTTCATTGTAGTTCTATTTTGTCTGGAGTTTGAGTTCATAAACTTGGAGTAATTTTTGACCCACTGCATTCTTTTGAGGATGACATTAATCACCCTGAGAAATGGGATTGCCAGCTGGAAGATGCTAAAGTACTACTGTAAAATATTAAATTAACATACTGCCATTCTATGAAACTTTCCTGGTTCAGACACAGAATTTTTAAGTTGATTGGGACATATGTGTATGTTTTGTCATGACCTAGATAATAATTGCTAATTCTTTATTTGTGTCTCTTTCTCCCGTTTCCCTGAAGTATTCACAGCTGTGCTAACAGAGCCCTGAATACAGTCAATGGGAACATTTTGCTGCTTTAACAAGAAAGGACTTCAGCCTAAAATCAAATTTTCCAGGCAAATGCTTACATGCTCAGTCATTTGTTTTTTTAAGGATATGATTTTTACTAGCAACTAGTCAGCTCAGGTAAACAAAGGAGGAACACCTGTTGTATGGCTTCTCTTCTCTCCAAGGACCAAACTTTAAAAACCTCCTTTGTAGAATGCATTTCATTGTGCGACACAAAAGCAGTAGCTCTTAGGAAGAGCTTTTCAGAGAGAACCCCCGTGATCTAATAACAAAAGACAAAACCTTCCTCAAAGTACTTACTTCCATTAGTATGGATAAAAAGAAAACATTTTTTGGATTAAGAAAAAAAAGTTATATTGCAAGTGAGAATCATTTGATATCTCCACCTAATTCACTGTCTCGGAAGATTAATAGGAAAGAGAATTCTGGACAGACTCAATTTACTACTACTATGTGTACCTATGTATTTGATGACGTTTGGAGCTTGCTGTAAATTTATTCTTATAGAGCTGTACTGATTGATGTGATGTGTTTTTCAGTTCCACCTCTTGTTTACATTGCAATTTGCCTTTTTGTTTGCAGTGTTCACTTCAAAATCATCACTGTACACGCTAAAACCAAATTACTTACCTCTTAGTCTGCAAGGATTTTAATTGCAAACTATGACAGGATTAAAACCTCCTTTTTTTAATCATCCAGTCAGCCCATAGGATACGGTGCTACTAGGTCCTTGCTTTGTGCAGAAGACAGGCTAAAATGGAACACAAGTGTCTTTAAATGTGAAAAGAAGAGGGCCATTAGAGTCTGCCATACCTGCTGGCATCTGTGTTATAGCCAAAGGTCTGGGGCTGTGGAAGTCAAAAAGGAATGGAACGCCCAGAGGAGCAACAACAGGATGTGTTTCCATGAGACTTCTGTATGCTAAAGGGATCAGGAAGCACTGTGTGGCTGAAGTCACCACTGCAAGGTAGAGAATGTGTTGTCAAAGGTGATAGGAAAATGGTTCAAAATGCTGTCTTTGCAAGAGGAGGAATAAAAAAAAATAAAGAACAATGTCACTAGGAGTGTTTCCTGAATAATGGGCCTGGGATTCTTGTAGTATTAAGGAGACTTTCTAGCTGCTATACCAGATTCAATGGGCTTGCTTAGTGTGCCAGTGTATTCCCTTGCAAGGCAGTGAATTACTGTAAATATGTCCATTCTTTCTAAAAAAAAAAAAAAGCATTGACATACATTGATTTAATATTCTTCATGCTGAGCTCTGCAGATAGGCTTATAAAACGTAAATGACACAGCTGCATTTTATATATATATTTGACAATTCAAAACATGAATCTGTGAAAAGCAAGGGAACAAGGAAAAGCTTTCTCAGCTCTTGAGTTGTGTAAATCCAATGTTCATTTTTACAGTAGTTTTATTTTAAATCATATGGCTGCAACGCTGTTGGGGTTGGTGTATTGAATTAGTTCCTCAAGTTTCATTGTCTGTCCATGACAGAGTCATTAGTGAGGAAAAATCATCAGCTTCCTTAAGTTCATCAGTCAACTGAAGAAAATAAGGAGTAATTAAGCATTGTGGGTTCCTTGCAGGTTTAATTCCTGTTCATGGGGTAATCCTGTGCTCTAGTTCTATAGTAAAGAAAAATGAATCTGATTCTTAGCAACTATATTAGGGGCAGCTACTTGAAAAGCTGCTGCATTATATGGGCTCAAATCAACCTCACACAACTAGAGTAATAGAAGCAGCAGATTCATGGGTTAAAGCCTAGAGGACTGGGTGTGGTCTCCTTGAGATGATTACCATGGGGTTAGGTGATTATTGCAAGAGAAGTCCAGTGGGTTTGGATAGCACAGGAAGCTTATGAAACCTGTTCTTCAGGTGTACCTGGTTGCAGTTATTTAAACCTCTTGATAGTAGTTCCCACTATCATCAGAATTCATATGAGAAACATCTTAGTTCTCATAAGGAAGAAAACTTACTAAGAGAGCCAATAGGGGAGAGGACATTCCCTAAAGCAAGGTCAAGTTTTGTGCTTCCAGTGAAAGGAAAATGCAAATATTGATACGAAAAGAAGTTAAGGAGTTGGACTTGATGATCCTTGTGGGCCCCTTCCAGCTGAGGGCGTTCTGTTCAGTCCTCTAAGAAATGCACACCCACTCTTGCACATCTGTTTTACTAAACATAGACAGGATGATTGGCGAGCACTTCAAAATAAATCATACAGTCTGCATTTTCTGGAGAAAGCTTGCTTGTTGCCTTGAAAAGAAAAGAAAAGAAAAGAAAAGAAGAGAAAAGAAAAGAAAAGAAAAGAAAAGAAAAGAAAAGAAAAGAAAAGAAAAGAAAAGAAAAGAAAAGAAAAGAAAAGAAAAGAAAAGAAAAGAAAAGAAAAGAAAA